>CM056602.1:4224360-4634830 GCA_029721355.1 Tegillarca granosa | reverse complement strand
GGCAGTTTCATGTAATTTAAATCATATTGAAAATGTGAAAAATACTTCCAGATATCTATATAAAATTAAATACCTTTATGACTTGCAACTTGGAGTAATGATTGACATGCTCACATAAAGTCATGTGATAACATCATTTTTACCTCCAACACAAAAACATTCCAAAATCTCCAAAATCTCGGTAATCCTGTATTTGTCCTATGATGTTGTTGGCATGGTTTCAAATCACAATGACCTGTCAGAAAAATGAAGAACGCTGGTCAGATAATGAAATAAAACAAAACTTACAGATTCTATTTATGTTACTGGTGTTAATTACTTAAATAATTACATGTAATTTAAATTAATTAAAAGTTGTGTTTTACAGAAAACTTATTTTCTCCAGAACATTATAATTTTTTCCCATATTAAATTCTCAATTTTTTCATGGTGTTCAAATTTCAGTATTTTTAAGAAAACATAATATTTTAGTTGTTGGTAAATTTGTGGCTTCCATTTAAACAGAGTTTGTTATATAATATTCTGTTGACATGAAAATTCATGTGTCATTATGTTGACAAAAAGTTAAAAATTTTGATACCGTAGAGATAAATAAATTTCACAATATTTCATGTCCTTTTTTATGGGAATCTGCAAATGATGGACATTCCATCTGGTAATGTTTCACCACACATACATGGTTGGATATCTTGTTTTAACCGGCGAAACTCATTAGATGAATTTTTTTTCATAAAAAAAGTTTTTATGTACTCATGTATATGACAGATGCCCATTTCTATTTTGTCATACAGGTTATGTGGTGCTAATTGTGATGTGGAAATCAACGAGTGTGAAAGCATCCTTGTCTAAATGGCGGCACTTGTAATGATTACTGGGATTTTATAACTGTACATGCCAACAGAGCTTTGTAAATCTGACCAAATATAACAATGGGTCAAGACGGAATTTATAACAGGATTCAAGGGCAAAGAACTGTGAAGAAAATATTGATGAATGTAGTTATGTCCCTCTCGGTAGGTCTGAATAATGGGAAATGTACAGATAATATTGGAAGTTACACTGCTACTGTGGTCCAGATGGTAACGGTATCTTTACAACAGGTAAGTCTGATCTTATTTAGCCCCTGCAACAAAGTTAGGGGGGGGTCTGTCTGTATTTCTATCCATCTGTCTGTCCATCTGTCTGTCTTTCTATCCATCTGTCTGTTCATAGACACAATTTGTCCAGAGTTTAATTCAGTATATATGATTCGATTTTTCTGAACCATCATGACACCCTATGCACCTGCAATTATCAGTTTGATTAGATGAGTTTTGTGGATTTATTGCCATTTCTAGACTTGGAATTTTTCACACTTACTATTTGGCCATACAAACAATTTGTCCAGAGGTTCATTAAATATGTATGATAAAATTTTTCTGAAACTATGCACAGATATTACGAATCATAAGAACCCATCACCCCATGATCAAATGTCTTCACCAACAATTGGAAGCATGGGGGTAATAGTCTCCTTCAGAGACAGTTCTAGTTAATAAAAACATTTCTTCTAGGTCTTGTTCAAAATCTTTTCGACTGAGATGTAAGAAATCAGTCATTTTTCCAATCAATCTTTTGACAATAGTATGCAGCTCTTGGTTGTTTTAAATTGTTAAATTCTTCAACAGTTGAAGGTCTGAGGTTTGATCCTGGCCGGGGTTTAGTATGTCTTGGTGACTGTACTTTAAATATTTAAATCCTATTGCATGTAAAAGTTGAAGAATCTTGACTTGGGCATAAAATACTTAAATCAAATCCCAAATCCTATCACAAATCAATAGTTTTAGCTTGTTTGATTAAAGTACAAACAACCTTATGTCACAAAAGCATCAACCTTGCCAACCAATGAGGAAATCTTTAGTAAAAGATTTGTGTTTGATTGGCTAGACGAAATTGTAGGCAAGCCAAACAATGTTCCTGCAAATTTGTGTTTTTTAATATTTAACATAACGTTTAATTTTTTATTGCAGGGGCTAATTGTGAGTTGATGACATCATACTGTGATTCTGCAGAGGAAGTGAAAGTTGACCCACCAGCTTGTAAGAATGGAGGCACCTGTACGGGAGGGGCTAATGCTTTTACCTGTAGCTGTGCACCTGGTTTTACAGGTGAGAAAATAATGATAATAAAAAAGGTGTAAATTTTGAAAACAGTTTGTCAGCTAACTCATGGATTGAAGTTATTTTTAAATAACTGAAGGAGATGTGCATCAAATTGGATTGAATGAATACACCCAACTGAATTTATTATTTCCTCAAAAAGGTTTGTGAAGAGGGGATATATAATTTGTTGGCCTGTTCCTCTGTAGATATGTTACATATGCTACACTTTCTTTATCTGAATTGTAGCAACTTTATTTTCTAAAAAAGATTATGACACTTAATACAAAAATTAAGTTTGATAATATTTCATGAGTTCATTTTTCATAACCTGCATTCCTGTAATGACAGAGTTATTGCCCTTTGTTTCATTTTGTAATTTAAATTTTGTAATATAAACTTTCTTAACAAAATTTAAAAAAAAAAAAAGCTTTAAAACAAGAAATCAGTTATGGTCATATCTCATACAAGTTTTCATTTCAAAAACCCATGAATGTTTTGGATTTTGAAAACTTATTTTCCTTTGTTCATTTCATTCAATATTTTTGTCAGTTCTCTAAAAATTTGTTAACAAAAACTTATGTAACTTGATACAGGTATAAAGTACATTGATACTTGCAGTAATACCTCAAAACATGTACATATTTCTTAACCCGCACTTTCATATTACAGGATTATTGCCCTTTGTTTCATTCACTACAATTTTTTTTTTGCAGCTTTTCTACTGTCAATTGTCGTTTCAGTAAATCACATTTAATCCAATTGCATGCATTATATGACATTTCTTTTGTGAGAAGATTTTGCATGATTTGTGATGGCTTCTCTTTTTTGTATTAACAGGGAGACGTTGTGAGATCAACATTGATGAGTGTGAATCGAGTCCTTGTGCATACAATGGGACATGTATAGATCTGATCAACAGTTACAACTGCTCATGTATCCCAGGTATCACTGGGGCAAACTGCGAGATCAACATTGATGAATGCGAACCAGGACCCTGTCAACATGGAGGACAATGTCGGGATTTAATTAATGGGTAAGTCAAACTGATATTGCCCATGTCAATTCATTAAAAACATTGTAAATGAATAAAATTATCAACCTTAAAAACAAAATAAAATGAATTGATTGCACATTTAATATTGTTCACTAGATCACTTGAGACAACTACAACAAATTAATACTTGATTTTGCCCATATGTCATTTTATTGAAAAAACAATAAATAAAATTTATGAAATTTACAAACAATAAACATGGTAAAATTTGATGAAATAAAATTAAAATTATTGATGGAATCATTTTGCACATTTTGGTCTTCACTTAACTTAAGGAAACTTAACCACGACATTTTGTAATAAGTTGATTAAATGGCAATTATCTGATTTAAAACTTGCCCTAATTAACCCTTAGACACCAATGCCACTAAAATTCAGTTTTGTTGAAATAAGAACATAAACGGTATTATGAAAAACATAATTTATTTTTAATACCAAGACTTATTTCATCCCTCATAACTAAATGAAAAATAGACAATTCCTAAAATGCAGTAATCACTTGATTAAGAAATAGAAATAAGCTGTTATGTTGATCACCGACCAATTTTTTATGGCAACCTTGAACCTAGATGAAGTCCAGTAAAATAAATGACTGAAAATAAAACAAAAAAATACTAATTTGTTAACTTATTTTTTAGTTCTGTCCAGTTGGAAGAGTTTAACTTTCATAAACCATATTTAAAAGGGTATGATGTCGACATACGTTTCTTTGTGCATTTGACATTTTGAGCATGGCATATTTTTTTATTGAGATTTTCGTATCCATTTTTTTTTGTTTTTTTTTTGTTGTTGTTGATGTTCTATTGGTCTTTGTGTTTTGTTTTTTACTGTTCCTTCCTCCCCTCTTTCATGTATTTTCCATTATGTATTTTTTTGAAATTGAGAAAGCAAGGGAGTTAATTGCTTGTTGTAATAATATTTTTATACATTTTATGGATTCAGTTACATGTATAATATGGTAATCCTAAATTATTTTCCACCCTGCTTGTCAACCAAGGTTTTTAAAGTCCCAGTTTTCCTTATAAATTAAGGTTTAAAACATAACAGTTCATTAATTATAACTTATTAAAATCCCAATTTTGCTTAGCATTATAGTTTTTAATTCCTAATTTTGTTTATCAAGAGAGTTTTTAATATCCTGAGTTTGCTTGTCAACATAGAATTTAAAGTCCCAATTTATGTAATCCTCATCTAGGGTCTCCTCAGTTAATTTCCAAAACCTTTCCTTTCTTATAATGGAAAATTTGATTGAACCAATGGTTGTGGTAAAATAATGTATCACTTTGCAGTCTGAAAATCACAAGGAACTATGGGGAGGGAGTGGTCTTAATTATCAGCTGATAGCCATGGTTTAAATCTCACTACAGCAGATCCAAGTGGTCACATGCTAAAAGTTGTCTCTTTTTTGTCCAGACACTCTGGTTTTCCTCACCATATGAAAACTTACTTTCTTATTATGAAGATTTAGAAATTTAGAATATATATTTTTAACAATATTCGTATATGCGTTTTGAAATTTTGTTGCATTTTGGTGTAGACTAGGTAGTATTGGTAGTCTCCCTTTGTATCTATATATCATCTTCCTGTACAACCATGGCAACCACATTGACCTTGAACCAAGGAGGTTTGAATTGTAAAATCTATCTTTGGAGCTGCATGTTTTGCACTTGAATTTCAATTATTCATTTTATTAGCAATTTTGAATTGAATTATATAAGCCAAAAAACAAAACCCTAAGGTACAACTTTTTATGGAATGTATCCCTTTTGGATTAGGTGGGCTTCTGTAGCTAAGTGGTCTTAGCAGGCCTATATATCACAGGGCCTCTTACTATCTCATTGGGCGGATCTTTGTATGACAAAATTTGTCAGTTTCTTTTGATGAAAGTTGATGTTTTTTCTTTGGACACCACCTGTAACTGACTGCCTGGAATCTTAACGGGGGCATAAAACACCATCACTTCACCCAACTTTTTGTCAATTAAAAATGGTAATAGTATTCAGGAGATTTTCATAAGGTAATTTTTAATAAAGTGAATTAATACAGTTCTGAATGCTATATAAATTTTTTTTTTGACTTCTGTTTCATAAGTAGGCTGTTTTTATCAGGACATGAAAACCTGAAAAATTTTGACAGAAAATGTCAACACTGGCATTTTCTATTTACAGAATGACTCAGAAAATTATTGACACAAAAGTAAAATCTGATCTTAATTAGTAACTTATTAACAAAATAAGTTTTGTAAGGAGAGACTTGATATTCATTTATCTCTTGTATAAATTCGCTATGTAATCATTGGCTTTCTAACTTTTTTTGGATTTCAGATATGAATGTAATTGTACAGATACGGGATTTAATGGAACTAACTGTGAGCTGAACATCGATGATTGTGCACCCCGTCCATGTCAACATGGCTCTAATTGTACAGATTTGATCAAGGTACAGTCTTGTTTCAATGGCAACTTAAAACATTTCTATATGAATTAAATTTTCAAAATATTTTAACTGCATGAGAAAGGTCTGATGAATGTCAAGTAGGGTCATTTGGTACTTCCACAAGTTTTCAAAATCAGAGGTTTCTGTTTTATGATTTTAAACATAAAAATAGTCTTTTTTAAGTGAAACTTATCATAATTTTACATTTTTTTTAGTTTTCATGTTTTAACTTTTTATGAACAGAACACATTTGCCGTTACGTTTTATTCATATCAACAAAAAGCTACATGATTACTTGCAAAGTAGGAGATTATCACTGACTAATATGCTTTAACTTTGTGTGGAAGGTTTATGGAAAAGTTAACATAAGATATTATTGGAAAACTTTGTTATGTTTTTGTGTAAAGTGGTTCAAACCACATGCTTACAGATCACATGGTACCCCTCATGTCCTAGGTTGAAATCACTCCAGGGTCAAATCTTTGAGTGAAGTTTGTTGGCTTGATGAAGGTCACCAGTTTTCTCTGGGCACTCCAGTTTCCTCCACCATTCTTGGAACCAACTGCCTCGATATAAATAAAAGAATCTTGACTTTGACCTAGACAGCTATTACTTCACTTCTTTTTGTTTTTAGGTGAAAATTTTTACTGATATGATTCCATGTCCGAAAGAGATAATTGTTCCGCACAAATGTCTTGCAGTATTTAGGCAAACCTTATCATGAAATTTCTTATAAATTGGGATACTTGTGTTGGAATGACTACAGATGGAACTGTGAAATTAACTGCTTGTACAAGACAATACACAATAGATTCATGTTTTAATTTAACAGTTTTTTTTTTTTTTAATAGGATTATAGTTGTACCTGTTACCAAGGTTACAGGGGAAAGAACTGCGAAATAGACATTGATGAATGTGCTGTCAAACCTTGCCAGTATAATGGCACCTGTCTACAGAAATCTAACAAAACATTGTATGAAATCAACTACCCAGAATTCAACAACTTTTCGTACGCTACAGCAGCTGGCTACATATGTCTCTGTATCCCTGGAATTACTGGTAAATGATTAAATTTGGTCAATTTTTATCAGATTCATTAGTTTAAAATGACAAAGCATTTGACTTTCTAAATAACCTGAATGCTGATAAACTTTGCATATTTACATGCCTCGATGGTGTAAAATGATTATGACATCATCATAGATATTGAAGCTAAACTGATGTCTGCTATTGTGGATTGTGAAGTATAGTATAGCAGGTTAGTTTTTTGGGAAGCAAATTTGGCATATTTTGGCTATATTTTTAAAATGGCCAAAATAAAAAATAGTGATTTTTTTTTTTATATGAATCAATCATGAGTGTGAGATTGCCAATATAAATTCACCAAAATTTTCAAATGACTTTTTCTTATAAAAAAAATGGCAAAAATTTAGCCCCGCTTAAATAACCCGCTATATGATTTTTGTATTATTTCATATTTGTCTAGAATTTTGCAATTAAAAAAATAAGGATTTAAGTTGTTAAAGTGATAAAACATCTCCATCTGTTGACTGATTGCTCTTAGGTGTCAACTTAGAGATCACCACACCTCTCTTCACACCTCTCCCCATCTAGGACAAGATCCTAATGTTTTGGAACATTTGTCCATTTCCTAGTCCGGTGGTTTTTGCTATATGCATGTACTAGTTTTTTTTTTTCACCATTTTAAAAATTACCGTTTTTATGTAAGTAAAAGAATCTTACCTAGAGCTTAAAATGCCACACCTCCATTTCATTCCACTTTTTCCAGAAATGAATTTCATTTTAAGACAGTTGTCAAAGAAGATAAACAGGCCTGCTTGTTTGGTGTATATGCATTTTTTTCTTGACCAAATTTTACATGTAAAATTTTTGGTCAAACTTGCATCCCAAATTGAAATTCAATTTCAAACTACTGTAAAATTACAAATATTCATGGGGGATTAAATTTTGTTATTTTCATGGGTTACTGAAAACCATGAAATTAAATATCATCAAAAATTTTTAATTACCATTGCCCTCAATGGGATTTATTTTCACAAAAACTAAATTCCACAAAAATTTCTACCAACAGAATAAATATTAATTATTTTACAGTATATTTGTTAAAGCAGTGTGTTAATTATTTAATTTGTTAAAAGTTTTTTGACTTCTATTTTTTAGGTCATGATTGCCAGACTAACATTGATGATTGTCAGCATGATAAATGTAAATATGGATCTACCTGTGTGGATGGTATCGCTGAGTACAAATGTCACTGTGCTCCTGGATACCGCGGCACTCATTGTGAAATCGAAATTGATGAATGTTTAGAGTATACACCTTGTCAACATGGATCATCTTGTCTTGATAAAGTAGCAGACTATGATTGTGTTTGTTTGGAGTTTTTCAATGGAAAACAATATGGTGGAAAAAATTGTAGTGTAGAATTGACAAGTTGCCTTGAAAACAATTGTCAGAATGGTGCTACCTGTCAGCCATTTTTGATTAACGAAACACTTAATACCCAGAATTACAGGTGTAAATGTCCAAGTGGTTTTACAGGAAACTATTGTCAAGATCCAACAACTGGATCATTCAGTGGATCCTCAAAAATACACGAAACCCTTCCGTCGCTCGATAACAATGCCATATCCTTCCAGTTCCGTACAACATTGCCAAATGCCATTTTACTAATATGGGATGGGCAGTACCAAACGACATCTATTTTTGTTAACATTGAGATCAAAGATGGAAATATATATATGGGTTATGTAAATGGCACAACACAGAATGCAAAAACAGAGTATGTTCATATCCCGGTTCCAGTAAATGATGCAAATTGGCATCAGATTAGTTTAAAACAGGCTGAAAAATTAACATTAAGATTATCCAGTGATGCATGTCCATCCCCTGATGCTTGTAGAAAGGAAGTGGTTTACAGTCGAACAGTACCAAAGGAAACTGTAATTTTTGGAACAGGAAATAGTCCGTTCCGTAACAGTAAAACACTATCCAATACAACATTTGTAGGTTGTATGCAAGATGTTACTATAAATAGCAATGTTATAGAAATACCAAGTACCCATACCTTAATTAACGTCCAACCAGGATGTGACAGAAAGGAGCAGTGTAACCCTGACCCTTGTAATGCTAGAGGGCGCTGTAATGATTATTGGAATCGTTATACATGCACCTGTTATAGACCATATTTAGGCAGCACATGTTTAAAAGGTAATTTTGGTTTATTTTCGGATATTGGGCAGCTGAATTTTCCCTTTTTTCTAAAAGAACATATTGAGGAGAACTTTATAAATGCATGTATTACAGGTCCAACTGAAAAATTACAAGTGTTGGGCTGGTAAAATACCTTATATCTTAACTCTTTTGTTTTAGTTTTATACAGGTAATATTTTTGATTGTCTGTGTGCTAATTATCTGATGAACATACCTGGATAATTAAGATGTTACCTGTATTTGCATTTTGAACGTGTGTAATATACACCTGAAATAAACATCTGCAAAACTTGAGTGACTATAACTTTGGTTTTTCACAATTTAGAATTTTGGAAAATATTTTTGTCACAAATATAGAGTATAATGTCATTTTAGAAAAATTATACCTCAGGAAATTCAAAACCTAGAAGGAAACAGATAGAATTTTTACATCACTTGGCACTTTGCCAAACTGGAAAGAAAATCCTTCAGGCACTAAGTATCTTAATTTGGTACAAGAAAAATTAAATTCATTACCTCATTATTTCCAAGTTCATATGTATATATATATATGTATATGTATATGTATTGCAAATATTTTCAAACTAAGTGCTTGGCTGTTCACAGTTATTTTGAAAATAAATTTTACACTCTTTCTCTATTTTAGAATTCATTGCTGCTACTTTTGGATTTGAAAATCAGAAAACTTCAGTTGCCTTCCCAATACCTCTTGATCAAAAACAGACATTACAACAAAATGTGGATTTTTCATTCTTTCTTCGAACACGTAAAAGGAATGGTTTAGTGGCATTTCTCGGTAATAGCAATCGGACATTTTTGACTCTGGAAGTATACCAAGGATATTTGGCCTGCCGATTGTTACTTTGTAATGACAAAATATTTGTTACTATAAATCAAACAATATATGCGGATGGCAACCAGCATTTAGTTCAAATGAAGCTGACTGCAGATCAGTTCAGCGTTTCAGTAAATCGGACAGTTTATGCCAGAAGAGCAGTGAATTTGATTCAGTGTAGTTTTGATGCAGAGTATCTATATCTTGGCGGGAAGATTCCAGATGGTCTAAGAAATACAGTTAGAAAACGCAGAGATGTTAATGGTATCATTGCTATTACTGATATCTCCGATTTCTCAAATATTACAAATTTTAAAGGAACTATTCAAGATGTTCAGTTGAACAATTTTGCGCTACAGTTTTATGCTCTTAATGACACAGCTATTGATACCTACCCACCACCAATTGCAAGCAACTTAACCCAGGGAGAGAGGAGTGATGATATATGTAGTCAGGGACCCTGTCAGAATAATGGTACCTGTGTAAATGTGTTTTTTAATGATTACAGGTAAGTTATTTTGTCGGTAAATTTTGTAATAAGTTGCATGCATTTCACTATTCCATGACTTTGACATACTTAAGAAACGTATTTGTTTTAGAAAAGTTTTGTATAATTTGTTCATTTGTAAAATTCATACTGTAAAACAGATCATTATCATACCAGAATTTTTTTGCAATGTGATTGTTTTAATAGATAACTTTTAAAAGAAAATACAGTCCAATCTGCCTTAAAGGCCACCTCTCTATGAGGGGCACCTGCTGATAAAGGCCAATGAAATTCTATCCCAGTTGCTCTTTATCTATATTATTTAAACTTGTATATAAAGGCCTATTTTATTGATTCCCATGAGTAGCTTTTATAGACAGGTTTGACTGTAATGATGTTGTGAATAGTGAAACAAAAGAAATAGACATGCAACTTTACGGATTAACTAATGAATAGGCTAAAGATCTTTACTGGTTAATGGCCTCCCTTGGCTGAGTGGTCAAAAACACTCACAGATCACTATACCTCTGACCGTCTAGGTTCTAATATTTTTCAGGCAGATTGTAGTCAGGGCTCTACAAACGCTGGTAAGGTCAACCGGCGGTCGGCAAAGGGTACATAAACCCCCCCCCCCCCCCCCAAAAGCTGATTCAGATATTTTCAATTGGCTTTTTGAAGTTTGAATAGGCACTTTTTGCCAAAAATCGGCATTTCTGAAGGCCTGATTGTAGTATGAGAAAGTTTCCAAGTTCGCTTGCCGAAGGTCAGTTATGTTCGTTTTCTTCTCCATTCCAGAACTGCCTTGATAAAAGTGAAAGAATCTGTACTGGGGCATGAAATACCATTAATCCTTTTCAATACAATGTAATCCAATCCAGTATCTAATCCAAACTGTTAACTCAAGGATTACCTGATTCAAAAGTAAAATCTCGATATTTAATGGTGATTGATCAAATCTAATTTAGCACGTGTTATTTTTATTATTTTTTACTTGCATATTTTTTACATCAATTTCCTGAAGAAAAAAAAATGCATATTAATAAAAATGTTTTGATTTACCATAATATTTCCAGTATTTTTTTTATAGGTGTCATTGTCCTCATGGCTTTAGAGGAAAAGATTGTGGAGAATTAGATTTCTGTCATGATACATCATGTCCGGCATCGGCCACCTGTCAGAGTTTAAACGATGGTTTTGAATGTAAATATACAGTATTTATTATTTATTATTACATGTATATTATTATGGTAAACAGTTGTTATATGACAGAATCTTGTGATGTTACCAACATTTGTTTGTCGAAAAAAAACGTAACAGAAAGATTTTAAAACACCTGTTATGATATACTTTAACTAGGCAATTAGTGTTCTGACATAATTTTGGTAAACTAGCATTTTGACAAAATTAGAATTTTAAAATTTTTGTTTTACTGTGACAAATAAAGGGAGACGTTTCAGGTTATTAATTGTCACCTTTTTCTGCAATGATATCCATGTGTTTCGATTGAAGGTTAAATTGTGTGTTGCTAATTTTTAACATTTGACCTTTATCATCCATGACATCATATTTAAGAGCTGTTTGTCCAATCTTTAATGTAAATGTCACTGTCTAGTGTTTAGTTTCTTTCCTTGAAAGATTTGATGGACTTTACTTGCATGCAAAATTCACTGCTGTAGGTGGATAAATGGTCTAAAGCATGTTTTTATGGATCAACCCCCCCCCCACCTCTTGTTACCTGGGTTTAAATGCAGTGCATAATCATAGTGTTAGTTTGTCTGTTTGTTTGTAAAATGATGGTGCTTTTCTTCTAGTAACTCTGGTTTCCTCTACGAACTGACAGCCAGCCTTACTATTAGTAAAGAATCTTGAATTTTGTTTAAAACACCATAATTCTATTCCATCCTTGTCATAGCTTTAGGCCTAACTTAAAAATTTTTTGTTTGCTGTTTTCCGACCCATGCTCTCCACACGTGGGTAAGTAGGTAGGAAAAAAATTTATATTTTATTTTTTGAAAACTTAATCTATTCCCCTTTTGAAAAAGTTTTAAATTGGTTTTCATATGTCTCTTTTAAAACACATTTTACAATTTTTTTGTTAACTAAAGTCTTCTTTGTACCTCCTTGCGTTTTCTTTCATGGAGAAACACAACAGAATTTCTTTACTACCATATTAATCTGCTTACAGGTCTCATTACCAGAGTTATTGCCCTTTAATACTGTTTTCTTATGTTAGACGAGTTTTTAAAAAAATGGAATTGATAGCAATAAAATTTTTTGGGTAGGGGCATTTCAAGTAGGTCATGCAGTCAATGTGTTTTTCATTTATTTGTATTATTTTATAGGTTTGAGCGAAGTTACCCTTCAAACAAGAGTACAGAGTTATATAGAATTCGAACCTGTTATATCACCTAGTCGGAACATTGATGAAATATCCATACAGTTGCGAACTATTGTTAAAAATGGCCTTCTAATGTATTTACGGCAGGGAGTTTACTCTCTTAAGCTTGGCCTTGTGGGAGGAAATGTACAAATTATGTGCAAGCTTGGAATTGGTAAAGAAGAAGTTTTTGAACTGGACCATGATGTCAGCAATCGACAGTGGTATTTAGTATCGGTTAAAGAAATCGAATCAAATTTAACCCTTTCTGTCAAGGGAAATAACTCTGAAAGTTCAAAATCATTTACAGTAAAAGACAAAGTCATAAATCTTAAACCTTAATAACTGGTACAGGGAGCCGGACCATTAAATTTGGAGTAATCAATGAAGTGAGATCTCATTCGTATTACAGTGGATGTTTAAGAGAAATTCGAATTGGCGGAATCCTTCTACCATTTTATTATCAAAAGAGATTTTTACAATTTCACAACTGCAGAATACTTCGAAGTTGAAAACATGCAAAACGCAGAGACAGGATGTAAGGGTGGACATGGATGTGCTTACGTTCAGTGTAAACATGGATCTAAATGTACACCTGATTTCTATGGTTATCTATGTGAATGCCTACCAGGATATAATGGCCATTGGTGTGAAAATAATATCAATGATTGTCAGCCTGACACATGTAGTGACCATGGAGTGTGTGTAGATGGTATCAATTCTACTTCCTGTAATTGTCGCCGTGGTTATTCTGGAGACAGGTATGTAAACAGCTTTTAGTTATCTCTGACTAATTTAAGTGAGGCTTACTTTATGATAAAATACAGGTCGAGTTTGAATTTAAAAAATTGTTGGGCTGGTCATTCTAGATTTATTGCATTATCAGTTTGACAAAATACTTGTAGATTCTTTTGCTTACTCACAAGATGTTCTTCATACAAATGTTGTCTTGCCAAAGATTGATAGTTGTCTTTAGGAACTCCAGTTTCCTCCACCATCAAAGAATTGACCACTTTAGTATAAATGGAAAAGTCTCGTCTGGCTGTAAGGCACCATCATTGCACTCATGTCCTAGTACAAATGATGCTGAGCCACATGGTTCAAGTAATGTCTTAGACTTAACACATGGTATTAAATACCAAGATTAAAAAAAACATAGATGCATTACTGCAATAATATTTTTGAAATCCCAAAATCCATATTTTCTAAGTTTTTCTGAATAAAAACCTCTCTCAAATTATATCCATATCATTTTCTAGTGACAAAATTTGACTGAACAAACACTGGCAGTAATCCAGGTTTTACTGTACTCCATTCCAACAGAAAAGTACAAATGTATTTGTTTTTTTGTTTTTTTGGTTTTTTTGTTGTTGTTGTTGTTTTTTTGTATCTTGATTGTTTAAATGATTTAAAGAAGTTATATCATTGCAATTCAGATTTAGTACATTCGGTATTTAAATGATGTGATATATATATATATAGTCCAAGAATAATGGCAATCTTTGTGAAAATACTAAAAAAACCAGTTCAAGTGAAAGCGCTAGTGAATACATACATAAAGTTTTATTAAAAATCTGACCTTGTTTGAACTTTTTGGTTAAGTATATAAATATATATATATATATATATATCATATATATTATATATATATATATATATATATATATATATATATATATATATATATATATATATATATATATATATATGAGCATCCAAATGCAAAAAGGGACCTTAGGGCATAATTTATGGATTTTTACTTTTTGGTATTTTTTACAAGTACTGACCTCAGGAAATACAAATATGAAAAGAGAAGTTAAAAATAGGCTCTGGTTTTTTTTATTTAGGGAATGTTTCCTCTTGTGTCTTTTCACTAATCTAAAAAATTAACATGATTTTCTTAAGAAACAGAATCTCTATAAATGGATATAACAAAGTTATTTCTGATATAAACAATTTGATTTATGAGGTAGTTCTGGGCATTTTTCACAGTAGAGATATACATAGTCAGATAAAACAATATGTAAACTATGTTGTGTTATCTTAAATTTTTAAAAATTGGTTGCTATGGAAACCAAATAATATTCCTGTAATAACCTATCAAATGACAAATTGCATTATTTCAATGGAGTATACCATGCCTATATAGGTTTTTTTTTCAAATTGGTAAACATTACTGTAACCAAACAAATTTTTTTAAAAAAAGATAGAATATTCCTTTAAGCTGGGAAATGACTGGCAAATGTGTTTTTAGCCAGATTTTTTTGCATTAGGGTTACAGCTAGTTATAATGAAATTTTACCATGAAATTCATTCAGAATAAATATTTAGCTTTTCAAATAGAAAAAATAATGTTTTTAAAAACAGAATTAATATCAAATAAAAGCACAATAATATATAGTTGAGTAACTGTGCTGTATGCCCTAAGCAAGAATTTTTCACTTATATCTAAATGATAAGTTCTGGGACGGTGTAGAAAACTGGAGTACCCAGTAAAAACCATCAAACCATCAGCAAGTGACTGACAAACTTTGTTACTCAAGGATCCATCTGAGTGGAATTAGAAATTAGGCATTGAAAGCACTGGTCCAAGTTTCACAATCATTCCTTAACTAAGATTTTCCTTAACTTAAATTTGGCAATTTTGAAATCATAATAAATTTATTGTTAATTATTAAGATATTCAGTTATATCAGTTGTCATTTTGAAGATCAATTCTAGCTTATAACATTTGGATTTATTCTTTATCAAAAATGTTTATACAAAGTCACAAAACAGATTTCCCAAATTTGCAAAATTTAAGTTAAAGAAAATCTTAGTTAAGGAATGATTGTAAAACTGTGGCCTATAACAGTAAGTGCATGCTTTAGAATACTCATTCACTGAGAATTATTGTACAGACTTTAAGGTAAATCAACATGATCTGTAAAATAACACCAGAAAACAACAGTAATTAATAAACAGAAAATTAAATTGGCCTTGCATTATTTGGAAAAAATAATAAGAAAAACTTTAATACAGTAAAAATGATAACTAGTTTAATGTCAGTGAATACAGAACTAGGATGAGGAATATGTTAAATAAAATACATGTATAAATGAATGTATCAAACATCTTTGGTATTTAAATCAACAATTACAGTGTAACTATTACTGGATTGGACTGTAACAAGTCAGACCATTAGTTAGAGCTCTGACACAAAGACTAATCTTGATATAAGATAACAGACTTAAAAATATAACAATTTGTTAAACAGTTGTGTCAATATTGAACATCATACATGTATAAACCCCAACAATTAATTTGATTCTGAAACTTCTGGCAGTGGAGCTGTGACATCTTTGTACTTTAATGGTAAAAATTCCCTTATATTTCTATATAAATACCACTGCCGTGCAGGTGAAAGGCCAGCAGCCTCAACTCTAACAGGTAAATTACCAGGGGTAACACATTTACCACGTTTTAACAGACGCACATTTAATTCCTCAGAAGTTGCAAACTTTTTAACAATCACATGTCCTGGATTAGATGAGGAAAACCTAAAATGAAAGTACTGCCTAACACCTGGGACAGACCTAAAGATACCTGACAGAAAAGTCTTCCAGTCTCTCCACACCCAGCTTCTATCAGCATTATACACTACAGTGTTACTGTATTTACAAGATTTTGCTAGAACATCAGCAACCTGAGACACAGAATCAAGATCATTCTTGCGCAACTTTTGTCGACCTAAGCCAAACATGGCATCTATTTGACATCTTGCATGATAAGGTTGCATAAAGTGCAAATTAATTTCATCATGATAACCAAGCATAGTTCTCCAACAAAAATATGCAATCACAGTTTGGTTTTTGTTCTGTCCGCCACAGTTATCACAATTTATGAAACATTTCTTTTCACCTTCACCATACATTGTTAAAAAATGATCAAACATTGAAACTACAGAACTTGAAGAATGGCTGTTTTCATTGTCAACACTCATAGCCTGAGCTTCAGAAAAAATATAATTGTACATGGCAGGCTTTCCATCATTTAATATACCAAACCAGTTTACTTTAAAGGGTAATTTGTAATATAATGCCCCTTCCTGTCTTACATGACCTGGTACTAATACTGACTGAGCAAAATCAAAAGTATAGTGAACATTTTTCTTTTCTTCTAAATTGCCACATTTCTGTTCTTCTTCTGCAGCTTTACACCTAAAAATAACATAAACATTTTACATCTTATAACATAATAATCAAGATTTACAACTTTTACCCCTACTCACAACTCTCTCACTCCATATTTCTTTAATGACTGTCATCTTTTATTGATCAGTAATTGAAACTGTCAAATTGTTATTTTTCTTTCACTAAAACTGAAGCATATTTTGATAAAACATATTTCAGGGTAACTGAGGTTTACTGACATGGTAAAAAATTGAAGCCATAAAATAAATTAAAAAATAATAATAATAAGTATAAAATAAATGAAATATTTAAAAATATAATTACCTGGTCTTGTAATAGTCCTCTTTCTAGTTGTGCATATTGTATATGTTTTGCAAAACTCTCTGATATTTGAAGTTTTTCATCTTCAGTCACAGCCTGGAAAGAAATCATTTATAATCAATAAATATATCATCACATTGTTTGCCTTGAAAAGTGTTCATTTAAAATTGACATGTGTTTAATTTATAAAAATTTCAAACAAACAAGTGTGTACATGTTTCTTCTCCCCCACAGTTATATATCTCACTGATATCCCAGATGCATTTTCAACACAAACAACAAAATTGCAAAGACACAGCTATAAAACAATTCCACCAGTATACAATGTATAAGACTATAAAATTAACTTCAACATTTTTTTTACATAATGTTCTTAGTATTTTTGTTTAACTCTGTGGCTACAAATATTATTATTAACAAAAACTAGTGGCTAGGTATATAAGACACTTTAATTCAATTCAACTCAATATCCTAATGAGGGAAGTGGAAAAGTTTATTTTACTTGCAGTGGTCCCTTAGTAGACTGCACAGAGTTGGTATAATGTGTTTCCAAGTGGTACATAATGCCTATCTGCAGTATTGTGTGCCAGTGCACTAGCAATGACTAGGAAACTGGCATATATCTCTCTAGTATGACATATATACACTCAATCATACACTACACAACCTTATAAAACATATTTAACTTAAATCCTAAAATTAAAAAAAATCTTTGCATCAGAATAACAGAAAATTGTTCATATCACATGAAAGAACATACAATAAAACAAACCTCCTGTATACTTTTCCTGTGTTTTTCACACACGTGACAAACATCAGTTCTTAATCTGACAAACTGTATGTGTGGAACACACTGCTTCCATACATTTCTGAAACATGGTTCAGTAACTCCCCTGAAGTTCATTTCTTTGGCAACATCCTGGTATTTATTGTACACTGAGTCATATGTGTCTTGGGCAGGTAAATATATAGGAGGAACAACATCAGTGACTCCTCTTGCTGCCGGTTGTGGCATTCCATACCGGTCAGCATATCTGATAAAAAAAAAGAGATGAGTTCTGTTTTTAGTGAGCAAAAATAGTATGAAAATTATATTTATCTAATGATGAATCAAATAGTATTTAAATGACAAACTTATAATGTTTTCAAAAAATAATTTTGCACAATGCAAACATGATGACATGTTGTTTTAGATATGGAATGGGTAATGGATATCAGCTGGTTCAGGGTCAGAATCTGAATTATCTGTCATCTATCAGTGAATTTGTGTAAAATATGGAAAAAAATCAAATTGAAAAATAAAAAAAATTGAAACTTATATAATGTACAGCTTTACTTAGTAATAAAATTTTAAAATCTTTAAGATTAAATATTATCGTGATAATATTTTTTGGTAAATATTCAATATTTTTTCATTTGGTAAATACATGTAATCAATAATTTTTTTATTCTGACAATATTCTCTGTGATCTGAATATAATAATAATAATTATATCATTATTTTGAAAATTATGAAAGTAATCTACAGCTGTCAGTTAATCCTTCATATTCAAAATAAGTATTTAAATGTAATTTTTTAATAATATGTTACCCTATTATAAACTGTACTATATTCTGTGAATCTTCATATGTCAAGGCATTGTGAGGTGCTCGACCTGCATTACCATGTCTTCTTGGTAAAATTCCATTAGTGTAGATATGTTTTCTAAGATTTTTCAAGTACTTAATGGAAATGTTATTTATATATATGTAACAGTCCACACAGATTGATTCATTTTCAAACTGATAACTAAATCTATGACGTTTTCGGTCTCCAGTTCTTGTAGTATTCCCTTTACTTAATCCACATGCTTGCAGTTGGCCCATTATAACCAGATCTTTCTCATTTTTATCAAGCTCTTGCATGTTCAGCCTGTGTTCTGTAATCTTTTTCTTTTCAAACTTTTTCAAACAATCACAGTCTCTCAACTTAATACATGAGTCACACTGATCATCATCAGAATAAGCAGTTACAGAAACATCAACATGAGCTCCATTACCAAGTACAGACACAGTGTTATTGTTAGGAGAATTACTGGGCTGGTGTGACAAAAATTCTTTAAGTCTCGACTGTACAACTGGACTGTTAATTGTAATTTGAGAAACAGATTTATCTATTTCATCACCACTATCATTATCATCATCATTTTCATCATCATCATCATCATCATCATCGTGACACTCACCAGTTCCAGGTTGGTTGTCAATGTCAACAACAGGCCCACAGGTACGATGTTTTCGTTGATCTTGATCAAAATATTCTCTTACTACACCCGATAACGATTCCGCAAGACCAGAGTGTGTAAATGTTAATCCAATATCAGGAGGTACATCCATTTTTATCAAATGTACATTGGATCAAACAAAAACCTTGACTGAAACTTGTTGGTAAACTTCATCTGCTGGTACGATGTTTACTTCCGGATTACGAGTGTACACACTACTGGGAATTTCCGTCCTCAAATTTGACCTATATTTCGTCATAATTCTAAATTTAGCTCAAGATCAACAACAATAAACACAATGGCGTGATAGCGATATCTTTACTTTTCAAAGTTTAATCATTTAAAGCAAAAAATATACCGAAAAGTTTTTATGAAGCGGCGCATTTTTATGCAATTTTTTGGCGGTAAAATATCGTATGTTTATCATTCGTTTTCTCAACAATGATTGGATTGTCGTAAGGTCCCTTTTCGCATTTGGAACGTCATATATATATATATATATATATATATATATATATATATATATATATATATATATATATCATAGCTACTGGTTATGTAATCCTATTTCTGTAGTTTCTGTTGTATCTTAATTTATCACCACATGTTAATACCTAATTAACCCTGGTGGGTTTTAATGAAATGACATAACATGAAAAACATCATCAGATACAATAACAAGCATAAATAAATAAAGGAATTAAAAAAACCAGAAACAATTCTCTGCCAAGTTAAAGGTTATGTAACTGTAACATCACACAATCATGATTCATCATCATTGTCTTTATTAGTGTAAAGTCTTATGACATAATATGTTGTACAACATCAGTCATAATTAGACTTTCTGTTTTTAGATAAACCCACTGGGTTTATTGTGAAATGAAATACAGTGACAGTTTAATTACCTAATTAACTACTGTTTTGACTTTTTAGGAGTGTTCTTAATATCAAACTCAAAAAGCATAGTTATTTCTATGGCTCATAGTGCTTCTGTGTCCCCTGGAGGGTTGTGGGGTGGGGTGGGTGGGGGTTCATTGACTGAGTTATCTCAAGTCTGTGCTTAAAGATCAGTGACTCTAACCACCTAGGCTTGGACAGATCCTTGTGTAAGGAAATTCATAAGTTTTCTTGTAGGTCAATGGTTTTGTCTTGGTATTTCTCCACCAGTGACAGGGTACTCCAGATTCCTTCACAATTTTAGAACTGACTGTCTTAATAAAAGTGGAAAAATCTTTACTGGTGTAAAACACCATTATTCTGTACCAAGAACTGACTTGATTAAGTGAAATAATCTTTACTGTTGTGTAAAACACCATTAATCCAATCCAAGAACTGACTTGATTAAGTGAAAGAATCTTTACTGTTGTGTAAAACACCATTAATCTGTACCAAGAACTGACTTGATTAAGTAAAGAATCTTAACTGTTGTGTAAAACACCATTAATCCAATCCAAGAACTGACTTGATTAAGTGAAAGAATTTTTACTGTTGTGTAAAACACCATTAATCTGTACCAAGAACTGACTTGATTAAGTGAAAGAATCTTTGCTGTTGTGTAAAACACCATTAATCCAATCCAAGAACTGACTTGATTAAGTGAAAGAATCTTTACTGTTGTGTAAAACACCATTAATCTGTACCAAGAACTGACTTGATTAAGTAAAGAATCTTAACTGTTGTGTAAAACACCATTAATCCAATCCAAGAACTGACTTGATTAAGTGAAAGAATTTTTACTGTTGTGTAAAACACCATTAATCCAATCCAAGAACTGACTTGATTAAGTGAAGGAATCTTTGCTGTTGTGTAAAACACCATTAATCCAATCCAAGAACTGACTTGATTAAGTGAAAGAACCTTTACTGTTGTGTAAAACACCATTAATCAATCCAAGAACTGACTTGATTAAGTGAAAGAATCTTTACTGTTGTGTAAAACACCATTAATTCAATCCAAGAACTGACTTGATTAAGTGAAAGAATCTTTACTGGGTCATAAAATACCGGTAATGCAATCCACCCTCTCCATCTAGGATTTCATCCATTCGGAGAGATTATGGTTTAAGAAAGTTCATCAGTTCATGGTTTCCTCCAGGCACACAAATTTCCTGAACTGTCCAGGTAGTGACTGCCTTGTATAAGTGAATAAATATTGAATAGGGCATTAAATTGTCATGACTCCATTCTATTTAAGTTTGATAAATAATTATAAAGAAAATCATTGAGACTACATAAAACTTTGAGGATTCCATACTTGAGGATACTAGAAAATTATGTTAAAACTATTGAAATTTTGCTGAGTATTTGTCGTGAATACAAACGCTTTGCACTTATTTGTTCTATGATATGAGTTGATTTAGAACACTAAAGTCATTTTAAATGTTATGGATCCATTGCAAATATTTTACTATTTAAATCATGCAGAGTAATGCAGAGAATAGCAAACTTAATTTGTTTTAAAATAATTAAGAAACTCGGCATATTAATAGGAAAATTGGTGAAAACACAACAAAAAGACGACATTTTCAAGCAAGTAACTCTTCACCTTCTCACAAATCTAGAAATCTTAACAGGATTGCATGGATGATAAGGGTTATTTCAATACACTTTGACATGTAATGAAATTATAAATTTATTTCTTGTTATTTCCAGTGGAGAGAGCCCAGAAGAAGCAGAATCTAATTTATTAGACACTGCCAGAAAAGTGGATACATATGGAATTAAGTTACATGAAGCCAAGGTACATATCTTAATAATGAACAGTTAATAATTACATTTGGCTCTCCTGGTCAGAAGAACTAATCTTCTTTAATATTTTTAAAAGTTTTACTCCAGAACCAGGTGAGCAAGACGGGCCTTTTTGGAAATCTTGTTATATATTGTACTTGACAGAACTTTACTTTTCATGTTCTAAACATAGCCTAATCAATCTAAAATAAGATTTAAAATAGGTAGAGATTGCAGGTGAAAGCTAATCAGATATGATAAGACAATGCTAGAAAGGTCATTATACTTCACATTATGCCCTGATTAATAACTGAAGTGCTCAGCATGATATTTACATGTACACATACACATTAATTTGAGTTGATAGTGTGTTTTTTATCACTCGGTGGATCAGAGGGCTTGAACCAAGTCTAACCCTTTTTTTTTTTGACTAAGCTCGAAAAAAAAGAATAGAGTTGGATCCAATTATGAGTGATAGTGAAAATCAGAGTATTTGGAGAAAACTACAGATCTATTTGTGAGGAAACTAACAAACTTTCTCACATTACCTAAGTTTTGTAATCTAGACAATAAAAGCTTCTACGATCAATCTTATTGCTACATTGCTAAAACCCCCTCCCTCCCCCTCTCTCCAACCACTACCATCCCAAAATTGTTTCAGATAAGATCAGTAACTAAAGAGTTTAATTCCACTTCGATACTTATAACATTGTTTTGTATTCTATAGTTATAAATTTATTGTTCTGTACATTACAGGATCATGAGGGAACACCATTACACCTAGCTACAGCACACATGGGTATACTGGTGTTCCAACACCAGACCAAAATAAACACATTCTCATGGGCAAAAATCAGAAAATTGAGCTTTAAGAGGAAGAAGTTTTTAGTTAAGCTTCATCCTGATACCTATGTAAGTATATTGAAATTGTTGGCTGTGGTATATATTGTTATTAGTCATTATTTGTATCTACTGTTTGTGTCACTGTGTTTGTGACGGTGAATTTTGATAATTTTCATAGAAAATCCATGAATTTGTGCTCACTTGAGTCTATTTATAATAGAAAATTCCTATGTGTATCGGTGATTACCATAAAATAATTCTGTAGATAAGAAACTGTTGCTGCTATGGAGATTTTATATGTTGAAAAACTAGGCAAATGGTGGATTCTTTTTGCACAAGTGACACAATTCATTACCATAAATATCACATTTTATCATTTTAAAGTCCCCATAGCAGCAACAGTTTTCTTTCTACAGAAATATTTTATGGTATTTGGAGATGCGCATAGCAATTTGTAGTTAAAACTAGACTCAAGTATGTGAAAAACACCCAAACTTAATTCAAGTTAATTGGATTTTTTATGAAAATTAATCAAAATGGGGTTTGATATAGACCTTTTTTACTGCCATCTCTTGATTTCAAAACAGTATTACTCAGATAACCCTTTTCTGGTTTTCAGGGGAATTTCCATGTTTTTTTTTTGTCATCATAGTAAAGTCAGAGAATCTATTCCATTATAGATCTCATTAATCCCTATAAAGCCTAAGTCTGACTAACAACAAATCAATGAATCAAAGTTTTATTGTATCATAAAACTATGAGACATATTAGTGAATTATCATCAGAAACTTTATAGAATTAGATAAAAGAATAAGCAGTTATCTCTAGTACAACAATTATTGCGGCTAACGACAGTATATATTCCTTTTATTTTGAATGAGTAAGCAAATTTGAAACACTGTCATCTTGAAAGGATTTTTCTCTCCAAGGCTTGTCAATCTATGTAAGGATTTGTCTATCCAAGGCTTGTCAATCTGTGTAAGGATTTGTCTAGATCCAAGGCTTGTCAATCTTTGTAAGGATTTGTCTATCCAAGGCTTGTCAATCTGTGTAAGGATTTGTCTATCCAAGGCTTGTCAATCTGTGTAAGGATTTGTCTATCCAAGGCTTGTCAATCTGTGTAAGGATTTGTCTATCCAAGGCTTGTCAATCTGTGTAAGGATTTGTCTATCCAAGGCTTGTCAATCTATGTAAGGATTTGTCTATCCAAGGCTTGTCAATCTGTGTAAGGATTTGTCTATCCAAGGCTTGTCAATCTGTGTAAGGATTTGTCTATCCAAGGCTTGTCAATCTGTGTAAGGATTTGTCTATCCAAGGCTTGTCAATCTGTGTAAGGATTTGTCTATCCAAGGCTTGTCAATCTGTGTAAGGATTTGTCTCTCCAAGGCTTGTCAATCTGTGTAAGGATTTGTCTATCCAAGGCTTGTCAATCTGTGTAAGGATTTGTCTATCCAAGGCTTGTCAATCTATGTAAGGATTTGTCTATCCAAGGCTTGTCAATCTGTGTAAGGATTTGTCTCTCCAAGGCTTGTCAATCTGTGTAAGGATTTGTCTATCCAAGGCTTGTCAATCTGTGTAAGGATTTGTCTATCCAAGGCTTGTCAATCTGTGTAAGGATTTGTCTATCCAAGGCTTGTCAATCTGTGTAAGGATTTGTCTATCCAAGGCTTGTCAATCTGTGTAAGGATTTGTCTATCCAAGGCTTGTCAATCTGTGTAAGGATTTTTCTCTCCAAGGCTTGTCAATCTGTGTAAGGATTTGTCTATCCAAGGCTTGTCAATCTGTGTAAGGATTTGTCTATCCAAGGCTTGTCAATCTGTGTAAGGATTTTTCTCTCCAAGGCTTGTCAATCTGTGTAAGGATTTGTCTATCCAAGGCTTGTCAATCTGTGTAAGGATTTGTCTATCCAAGGCTTGTCAATCTGTGTAAGGATTTGTCTAGATCCAAGGCTTGTCAATCTGTGTAAGGATTTGTCTATCCAAGGCTTGTCAATCTGTGTAAGGATTTGTCTATCCAAGGCTTGTCAATCTGTGTAAGGATTTGTCTATCCAAGGCTTGTCAATCTGTGTAAGGATTTGTCTATCCAAGGCTTGTCAATCTGTGTAAGGATTTGTCTATCCAAGGCTTGTCAATCTATGTAAGGATTTGTCTATCCAAGGCTTGTCAATCTGTGTAAGGATTTGTCTATCCAAGGCTTGTCAATCTGTGTAAGGATTTGTCTATCCAAGGCTTGTCAATCTGTGTAAGGATTTGTCTATCCAAGGCTTGTCAATCTGTGTAAGGATTTGTCTATCCAAGGCTTGTCAATCTGTGTAAGGATTTGTCTCTCCAAGGCTTGTCAATCTGTGTAAGGATTTGTCTATCCAAGGCTTGTCAATCTGTGTAAGGATTTGTCTATCCAAGGCTTGTCAATCTATGTAAGGATTTGTCTATCCAAGGCTTGTCAATCTGTGTAAGGATTTGTCTCTCCAAGGCTTGTCAATCTGTGTAAGGATTTGTCTATCCAAGGCTTGTCAATCTGTGTAAGGATTTGTCTATCCAAGGCTTGTCAATCTGTGTAAGGATTTGTCTATCCAAGGCTTGTCAATCTGTGTAAGGATTTGTCTATCCAAGGCTTGTCAATCTGTGTAAGGATTTGTCTATCCAAGGCTTGTCAATCTGTGTAAGGATTTTTCTCTCCAAGGCTTGTCAATCTGTGTAAGGATTTGTCTATCCAAGGCTTGTCAATCTGTGTAAGGATTTGTCTATCCAAGGCTTGTCAATCTGTGTAAGGATTTTTCTCTCCAAGGCTTGTCAATCTGTGTAAGGATTTGTCTATCCAAGGCTTGTCAATCTGTGTAAGGATTTGTCTATCCAAGGCTTGTCAATCTGTGTAAGGATTTGTCTATCCAAGGCTTGTCAATCTGTGTAAGGATTTGTCTATCCAAGGCTTGTCAATCTGTGTAAGGATTTGTCTATCCAAGGCTTGTCAATTTTTGTAAGGATTTTTCTCTCCAAGGCTTGTCAATCTGTGTAAGGATTTGTCTATCCAAGGCTTGTCAATCTGTGTAAGGATTTGTCTATCCAAGGCTTGTCAATCTGTGTAAGGATTTGTCTATCCAAGGCTTGTCAATCTGTGTAAGGATTTGTCTATCCAAGGCTTGTCAATCTGTGTAAGGATTTGTCTATCCAAGGCTTGTCAATCTGTGTAAGGATTTGTCTCTCCAAGGCTTGTCAATCTGTGTAAGGATTTGTCTATCCAAGGCTTGTCAATCTGTGTAAGGATTTGTCTATCCAAGGCTTGTCAATCTATGTAAGGATTTGTCTATCCAAGGCTTGTCAATCTGTGTAAGGATTTGTCTCTCCAAGGCTTGTCAATCTGTGTAAGGATTTGTCTATCCAAGGCTTGTCAATCTGTGTAAGGATTTGTCTATCCAAGGCTTGTCAATCTGTGTAAGGATTTGTCTATCCAAGGCTTGTCAATCTGTGTAAGGATTTGTCTATCCAAGGCTTGTCAATCTGTGTAAGGATTTGTCTATCCAAGGCTTGTCAATCTGTGTAAGGATTTTTCTCTCCAAGGCTTGTCAATCTGTGTAAGGATTTGTCTATCCAAGGCTTGTCAATCTGTGTAAGGATTTGTCTATCCAAGGCTTGTCAATCTGTGTAAGGATTTTTCTCTCCAAGGCTTGTCAATCTGTGTAAGGATTTGTCTATCCAAGGCTTGTCAATCTGTGTAAGGATTTGTCTATCCAAGGCTTGTCAATCTGTGTAAGGATTTGTCTAGATCCAAGGCTTGTCAATCTGTGTAAGGATTTGTCTATCCAAGGCTTGTCAATCTGTGTAAGGATTTGTCTATCCAAGGCTTGTCAATCTGTGTAAGGATTTGTCTATCCAAGGCTTGTCAATCTGTGTAAGGATTTGTCTATCCAAGGCTTGTCAATCTGTGTAAGGATTTGTCTATCCAAGGCTTGTCAATCTATGTAAGGATTTGTCTATCCAAGGCTTGTCAATCTGTGTAAGGATTTGTCTATCCAAGGCTTGTCAATCTGTGTAAGGATTTGTCTATCCAAGGCTTGTCAATCTGTGTAAGGATTTGTCTATCCAAGGCTTGTCAATCTGTGTAAGGATTTGTCTATCCAAGGCTTGTCAATCTGTGTAAGGATTTGTCTCTCCAAGGCTTGTCAATCTGTGTAAGGATTTGTCTATCCAAGGCTTGTCAATCTGTGTAAGGATTTGTCTATCCAAGGCTTGTCAATCTATGTAAGGATTTGTCTATCCAAGGCTTGTCAATCTGTGTAAGGATTTGTCTCTCCAAGGCTTGTCAATCTGTGTAAGGATTTGTCTATCCAAGGCTTGTCAATCTGTGTAAGGATTTGTCTATCCAAGGCTTGTCAATCTGTGTAAGGATTTGTCTATCCAAGGCTTGTCAATCTGTGTAAGGATTTGTCTATCCAAGGCTTGTCAATCTGTGTAAGGATTTGTCTATCCAAGGCTTGTCAATCTGTGTAAGGATTTTTCTCTCCAAGGCTTGTCAATCTGTGTAAGGATTTGTCTATCCAAGGCTTGTCAATCTGTGTAAGGATTTGTCTATCCAAGGCTTGTCAATCTGTGTAAGGATTTTTCTCTCCAAGGCTTGTCAATCTGTGTAAGGATTTGTCTATCCAAGGCTTGTCAATCTGTGTAAGGATTTGTCTATCCAAGGCTTGTCAATCTGTGTAAGGATTTGTCTATCCAAGGCTTGTCAATCTGTGTAAGGATTTGTCTATCCAAGGCTTGTCAATCTGGTAAGGATTTGTCTATCCAAGGCTTGTCAATTTTTGTAAGGATTTTTCTCTCCAAGGCTTGTCAATCTGTGTAAGGATTTGTCTATCCAAGGCTTGTCAATCTGTGTAAGGATTTGTCTATCCAAGGCTTGTCAATCTGTGTGTAAAGTGTCTGTAAGATTTCATCTTGTAGAGATGCAACATATTATTGGTATTACATAAGTGGTATTTTGTCATTTTTTTCTGTCATGGTACAGACTTGTTTACTAAGAATATTGTATTGCATTTTTGTGATTTTGAACTATCATGATATTTTTATGCAAAATATTCTTAATCAAATTGTTCAGGAAGAAAAACCATTTACCTATATATACACATATATGGTGGCCCCAACTATTGTCAAGTGCTTTCATATCAGCTGTTAGTCCATTTCATATGTTTACTTCTCAAAGGTAAAAAACATCTTCAAAATGCTTAGGGAAACTTCTCACAAAGGGTTCTACATTGTGCATCTAGGGAAACATCATTTTTCAGTGCATAGGGAAAAATATTCCCACAAAGGGTATCACATTATTTCTCAGAAGGAAACACTATCATCGAAGATATTGGGGAAACATCTTCACACAAAGGGTATCACAACTTCTTATAGAGGGAAACTTCTTCACATGTACTAGCTAGGGTGTATGGAAACATCTTGTTTCAAGTTTACAGATATACAAACATGTGTCACATTGCTGTAATTAAAATGACAGTTTCCATCCAACTTGTCATCAATTTTTTCACCAGGTTACATCATAAATAAATAGTCGTCTGAAGTAATTTCAATTTAGCTGAAATTTCTTCCTGACTTAAACAATATTTGTTGTCAGACATTTTAATATTGGAAGTGTGTGATGTGATCTATGTGATAATTTAATATAAATAATCAATCAACTGAGTTGTGATGTATGTTGATTAAAACTCTTTAATTAAACTGAAATCAATAGAATCAAAGGACTGTTAAATGCTTTAAGTATATATTTATAATAATGGGACACTTGTTACCCTTGAAAATGTATTTCTGGGGCACCTGTTACCCTTGAAAACGTATTTAAGGGGCAATTTTTTCCCTTGAAAATGTATTTGAGGGGCACCTGTTTCCCTTGAAAATGTATTTGAGGGGCAGTAGTTTCCCTTAAAATGTATTTTAGGGGCACCTGCTAGCTGTTACTCTTAAAATGAACTTGAGGGGCTATAGTTTTATAAAGGATTCACCCTGTCCATACATCAGTTTGCTTGTCTTTTTGTCATTCTGTCTGTCCGTTTTTCTTCCTGCTATGTCTCCAAAGGTATTTTAGGAAGAACTTCTATACTTGATTAAGTAAAAGTTATATAATTCTATATGTAATTTATTATATATTATATAATTATATATAAATTATATGTAATGTAATTAAGTTGCATTATATAAGTTATAAAAACACTCTTGGAAGCTTCTCCTTTTTTTGCTGAGTTGTGAAAACTTGATTTGTATAAGGAAAGAAGAGAGTATTTCTGCATTGATAACAACCCTAGTTTTATGGTCTTTCCTGATGATATTTAATTTTAAGTAGACTATGGGGGACACCTATGTTTTTTTAATTTGTCTCGCTGGTTAAATTTGTTGATCTGTATGTCTGTGACAAATTGCTCACTAAGATGTATATCTCATGGGACCTTGGTGGTTGAGTGCTTGGTCATAATTGTGCTCTTATGATTTAAAGCACCTGTCATTGCCTCTGTTCAATTTCAACTAATGCAGTTCTTAGTGTACGAATGTCTATCAGTTTGAATACTGATGGTACATGTTTAACAGGAAACTCCTGTTTTCTCCACCATTTCTGACCTGACCATCTTTGTATAAGTGGGTATAAAACTTTATTAATCTATTGTACCAGTAATACACTCCATTAAGAGGACGGTGGTCTTTGCTTGAGTATGGATTTGGTATAAAAAATTTGATATAAAATAATTCCTGAAACCTGTTGATTTATGTTACAAGCCGTAAGCTTTTTTATTTGCCCCCTCTAACAATAATTATGATTTTTCCCTAATGTTTATGAAATAATTTTTTTCTTACTTTCACCAAAAAAATTGTCTATCCATTTTGAATCAAATGAATTCCCCTTGCACCTTTCTCTTGCCCCCCCCCCCCCCCCCCCTTCCTTTCAAAAAACCAAAATCTAGTTGGCTGCAAAACCCAGATTATTTCCAAAACTTGAAGCTTTAAAGCACCAAACTTGAATAATCTTATAAATAACACTTCTTAACATGTAACAAGAACAATTAGGTCTTACTCATATGACCGTAATCAATATAAAACGGCAGAATTAAATATTTAATTTGTCAGTGATTAGTCCGATAATCATCCAATATCCTACACATCATCAGTGTTCTAATAACCCGTGGTTATTGATAAAATCATGTCAGTATGCTTTACTTGTGACAAAAAGGCCGATAGAAATCCAATTTTTATCGCTAATTTATTGATTATACAATTACCTTTCAACTGATGCTAATCAAAAGGTATTATGTTGCTATGAAATGAAATGTAAATAAATGGTCTTATTTATGTTAGATTGAAATGCAATTAACGAGATGGCTGAATATTTGAGCTGAAATTAACTTTCCTCTCTTAATGAAAATTAAATTTTGCCTAATGAAAATCTAATCTTATTTCAGCAAGGCAAAGAAAAGGTGAGATGAAAATTTACAATTGTTTTATAAGTAATAAATGTAGTGTAATATGCTTTACTGCATTTTGTAAATAAAAAATATTGTAGAACTTTGTATAGCTAGATGCTTGATTCCATATTTCTGTCATTTTAAGCTTGTGTTACTTTCTTTGTCTCTGCTATTGTTTGTTGTTATGATTTGATTTTGTCTTCCTTTTTGCATGATTGTGCCCTGATCGCAAGATTGATCGATTGAGTGCAGCTGTGGATTCCAGTGTTCAGTCAAGCTTATGTATGCTTATATTGAGTCATCACCAGCTATACTGCAGACGTGGATTCCAGTGTTCATTCAAACTTATTATTCTTATATTGAGTCATCACCATCTATACTACAAATGTGGATTCCAGTGTTCAGTCAAGCTTATAATGCTTATATTGAGTCATCACCAGCTATACTGCAGTTGTTGATTCCAGTGTTCATTCAAGCTTATTATTCTTATATCGAGTCATCACCAGCTTTATTTAAAGTTGCAGAAATAAATATCAATAGAGTAGGGTTTTGGTTTGACATAGACTATAACGTGGAACATCAGTTTTATAAGATTCAATCCTGAGTGCAGGTGACCTTAATTTGAACTCATATGTTACATAGCTATCATAGTTATGATATTACATATCACCCTTTCCCATTTGTTCAGCATTAATTGTTGAATTTGAATAAGAATAACTAAACTTTACTTAACTTTAACACTATTAGACTGTAATCTTATTGTTCTTAATTTGTTTCAATTCTTTTATTTATAAGTATCCTCAATAGTAGCCACTGGTGTCCTACTCTTTCTGATGTATCATTAGTGTGCACTGAGTCACAACCTTCTGTTTTGACTCTCTTTCTGTACTATATAGCTACTGGCACCAGTAACACATTCATTCACTCCATTAAGTTTACACTCAACTCATATATCTTCATTTTCTCTTATCAATACTTAAAAAATTTAGGTTTTCTGAGACAATGTTTTTGTTTTGTTCAACAAACCTTAACTAAACAATTTAAATATGACATCAGATATTCAATTCTAACTGTGTAATGTCTTAAAATTGACATTAAAATATTCCTTAATTTGAGTTGAGTATACATTAATTTGATTGAATGATTGTGAAACTGGGGCCTGAGTAATAACCATTTTTTCCAATAAAGCAGAACTATTGCGGAGTAATGGTGTCTTTAAGGATTTTTTTATTTAAATATTAAGAAGTTAATAATGGATTGTGGAGGCAACTGGAGTACCTGGTGATGACCACTGACCTTAGCAAGCAAACTGACAAACTCTCCTGTCTTAAGGTTTTTCCTAAGTGGTATTTGAACATAGGCAGTGAGAGACATTTTCATTTGTATTATGGAGATCAGAAAATTTCTAGGACCTGTTTGTGGTTTGAATCCATAACTCTTAACTGACTTACTGAGAGCTAGTGATAGTCCAACTTGGCTATCCCTGTCTATAACCATTATTAACAGACTTACTGAGAGCTAGTGATAGTACAACTTGGCTATCCCTGTCTATAACCATTATTAACAGACTTACTGAGAGCTAGTGATAGTACAACTTGGCTATCCCTGTCTATAACCATTATTAACAGACTTACTGAGAGCTAGTGATAGTACAACTTGGCTATCCCTGTCTATAACCATTATTAACAGACTTACTGAGAGCTAGTGATAGTCCAACTTGGCTATCCCTGTCTATAACCATTATTAACAGACTTACTGAGAGCTAGTGATAGTCCAACTTGGCTATCCCTGTCTATAACCATTATTAACTGACTTACTGAGAGCTAGTGATAGTCCAACTTGGCTATCCCTGTCTATAACCATTATTAACAGACTTACTGAGAGCTAGTGATAGTACAACTTGGCTATCCCTGTCTATAACCATTATTAACTGACTTACTGAGAGCTAGTGATAGTCCAACTTGGCTATCCCTGTCTATAACCATTATTAACAGACTTACTGAGAGCTAGTGATAGTACAACTTGGCTATCCCTGTCTATAACCATTATTAACTGACTTACTGAGAGCTAGTGATAGTCCAACTTGGCTATCCCTGTCTATAACCATTATTAACTGACTTACTGAGAGCTAGTGATAGTCCAACTTGGCTATCCCTGTCTATAACCATTATTAACAGACTTACTGAGAGCTAGTGATAGTCCAACTTGGCTATCCCTGTCTATAACCATTATTAACTGACTTACTGAGAGCTAGTGATAGTCCAACTTGGCTATCCCTGTCTATAACCATTATTAACAGACTTACTGAGAGCTAGTGATAGTCCAACTTGGCTATCCCTGTCTATAACCATTATTAACAGACTTACTGAGAGCTAGTGATAGTCCAACTTGGCTATCCCTGTCTATAACCATTATTAACAGACTTACTGAGAGCTAGTGATAGTCCAACTTGGCTATCCCTGTCTATAACCATTATTAACAGACTTACTGAGAGCTAGTGATAGTACAACTTGGCTATCCCTGTCTATAACCATTATTAACTGACTTACTGAGAGCTAGTGATAGTACAACTTGGCTATCCCTGTCTATAACCATTATTAACTGACTTACTGAGAGCTAGTGATAGTCCAACTTGGCTATCCCTGTCTATAACCATTATTAACAGACTTACTGAGAGCTAGTGATAGTACAACTTGGCTATCCCTGTCTATAACCATTATTAACTGACTTACTGAGAGCTAGTGATAGTACAACTTGGCTATCCCTGTCTATAACCATTATTAACTGACTTACTGAGAGCTAGTGATAGTACAACTTGGCTATCCCTGTCTATAACCATTATTAACAGACTTACTGAGAGCTAGTGATAGTACAACTTGGCTATCCCTGTCTATAACCATTATTAACTGACTTACTGAGAGCTAGTGATAGTCCAACTTGGCTATCCCTGTCTATAACCATTATTAACTGACTTACTGAGAGCTAGTGATAGTCCAACTTGGCTATCCCTGTCTATAACCATTATTAACAGACTTACTGAGAGCTAGTGATAGTACAACTTGGCTATCCCTGTCTATAACCATTATTAACAGACTTACTGAGAGCTAGTGATAGTACAACTTGGCTATCCCTGTCTATAACCATTATTAACAGACTTACTGAGAGCTAGTGATAGTCCAACATGGCTATCCCTGTCTATAACCATTATTAACAGACTTACTGAGAGCTAGTGATAGTACAACTTGGCTATCCCTGTCTATAACCATTATTAACAGACTTACTGAGAGCTAGTGATAGTACAACTTGGCTATCCCTGTCTATAACCATTATTAACAGACTTACTGAGAGCTAGTGATAGTCCAACATGGCTATCCCTGTCATAACCATTATTAACAGACTTACTGAGAGCTAGTGATAGTACAACTTGGCTATCCCTGTTTATAACCATGTTTTTAAAAACATCAAATTATAGTGAACTATGTTAATTTATTTGTTTGTTTGATTTGTGTAGTGATCATTTAAAGCACAAGTCACAGAGACAGAGAGAGAGAGAGAGATTTTCAAATATTACAGATCCAACGGAAGGCTAATGTTTATGCTGGTTTACTGGCCTAAATTTATTTTTAGAATGACAGAAATATGGCGACAGCATCAACAGCTATCTAGATTGCTATACATATGTACTCTTCTAAAATCTCTGACATGCATACAGAATCTAAATGATCATATAACAAAGTGATGCTTAAATAATCTGTCTGTCTTTCTATAAGGCTGGCGTTCACATTGTCTGTTCTTTATTAGCATATAAAACTATGTATAGGAGTGATTTGCAGATACTACTGTTGACAATCTTGATTTGCCCCATTCTATAATGATTGCATGTTAATTGTAGTAATGGTCTTTGACCATTTTACTGTTTGTATTAGAGTTTGTGAAATTTATGTAAAATTTTAGGAATAATGTTGAAGTTGTTTAAGAAAATGTTTTGTCTACTCAAGGCTAATTAAGTAAAATGTCCATTATTTATTTTTTGTTACAAATCCCATAATCATTTAAATGACATTAATATCTTGATCCTGAGATCAATTGACTGTTATATGGCTAACTAAACTGAGATAATAACATGATACAGCTTGTCTACTCTTATATATGTGTCAGTATGTAACTATGATTATATATCCCTCTTGTTTCCTGTTTTGGTCAAAACCTTATAAATGATTTTAACTTCTGTTACCCTTTTTCTTGGTTATTTGCTAAAATGTACCTTTCATTTTAACTAATAGCCTATTTTTTGTATTTAAGTATGGCTATAGGCCACACAGTTGTATAAATAGTATGAAATATGTCTGTAGGAACCTAGTTGAGCCAGTGATATGACATGGTTTTATACTTGTGTATAGCTATTGGCCACACAGTTAAATAAATAGCATGCTTGTATGTCTCTAGTTGAACAAGGGACATAATTTTGTGTCTGTATGACAGTTAAAAAAAGTGGAAATGTTATGGCTATAGGCCGTCTAGTTAAATGTATAGCATGGCTGTGTATTTTTTGTGTAAGTATATCTGTCTCTATGTATTTTAATGTTACATGTGCTTGTACTAGTAATCTTCTATTGTAAGCTTAACTTAATCTTGATTCTTGATCTAGTTAGATGTATAGCAGGTAACCTTGTATAGAAAGCATACCTGATTAGAGGCAGGAATTATTAGAAAGTAAAATTGTATAGATAGCCTACCTGATTAGAGTCAGGAATTGATAGAATCTGTCACCTGTATATAACTGATGCTGATAGTGAAGGATGATGATGTGAAATGATAGATCATATCAATACTTTTAATGGACTTAATGCTTTTTAGCATACACATTTTCTCTCAAACTCTAATTGTAGAAACTAAATTACATACTTTAAGATCCAGTCACTTCTGGTGTTTTTGTTGATAAGAATATTTTTTTCACTTTATTTATCTTGCCTGAAAAGTGTGAAACAACAGATTTATGATTGTTGTCAGCAATTCTAATTAAAGTCAGTTATTCTAAGCTTTTGTTTCTTTGTGACTTTATATATATGATATTGAGCTAAATACTGGAAGGTAGTTTGACCTTGGCAAGTAATTGATGGTAAATAGATGATATAAATGACCTTGACCTTCTTCAAGGTCATTTGGAAAAAGGCAATTAATATAATTTATAAGCATAATATTGTATGTGTGCTTTGTTTTTTTTGAATTAAATTAGTGTAACCCAGCTATTTTTAAATCAAAACATTTAGACTGATTTTCAGTAGTCTGCCTTGATAGAGTCCTACTTAACCTGTTGACTTTTATTCTACTTTTTCAGTGCGGTGAACTAAATCAGTGTATGTTTTTTTAGTGAAAGGAAAAAGTATTAGGGGTAGCATATCAGATCATGAAAGTTATATATTTAAATCTGGCCTTGTGATGACTGTAGGAAGGAGTTAAGTTTGGTAATGGTGTTTAATGCCCCAGTCAAGGATATTTCACTTATATTGAGACGTCGCCAGCTAAAGACGAAAGTGCAGAAATTTTACCTGTGTGTTGCACTGATAGCATTATACAGCAGGATTTTTTATGATATTGTGCCATGCCTACCGTGACACTGGACCTCGTTTATTTTAAGTTGCCGTCTGAAGGAACCGTGACTTTTATTTTATATTATTCTGAGTGCTTGGTGAAAGAACAGTCACTACCCACTTTTATGTCTCCGGTCAGACTCAGTCGGGATACACTATGGGAAGGAGGCAAGGCATCCAGTTATTTGAAATGTAGAATTCTTGTTTTATTTCTTTTAGTCTTTCATTAAGTACCATATTGTATATGCATGTTTATTAAGGTTGTCAATGTGTACTGAATAAATTGAGTGCTCAATCTGAAAATCACTAAAAATGGCAACCTCCTAATCATAGATAGTGACTGGTCTTAAGCACATAGTTACAAATTAATGTGCCTCTCACCATCATTGTTAGAATTCTACTTCTGCTGAGTAAAGTGTGAGAAAATTTGTCAGTCCACTTGTCAAAGGTTGGCAGTTTCCTCTGGGTATTCCATTTCTCCATCATCCATGAAGTGACTGCCTGAGGTGTGGCCTACTGTGACCTGACTGGCAGAAGGCTCACACTAAGTGAGTTTGAACCACATAAACTTAATTTGTTCTCGTGGTAGAATAGAAGAATAATTAAACATTACTTGAGTTATACAAGTAAACAAGTTTTATAGTACAAATTGTAACAAGCAGATATAGCATTCTGTTACTTCAAAAGTACTGGAATATAAAAGTCATAAAAGATGGTAATCATATAGTAGAATAGAATAGAAACATCTATCATTTCAGTAAACAGTTTTATAGTACAAATTGTAACAAACTGATGTAGCATTCTGTTACTTCAAAGTACTGGAATATAAAAAGCATTCACTTCAATTATTCAATAGTCAAACCAGTGAAAACAAAGAAAGGACTGTAACAGAAGGGTACAATGTATCATTGATGATATGCAAAAGAAAATTTTCTCGTATTTTGTAGGGTTATTATAAAGACACAGTGGAATTTTTCTTTGAGAGTCGAGATGAGAGTAAAGTATTTTGGAAGAAGTGTATTGAGCATCATGCGTTTTTCCGATGTCAGACTTCCAGGAAGTTACCTCGTAATAAAACAAGGCTCGTTAGTCGAGGTTCTTCTTTCAGGTTTGTAATCATTGTTTAGTTATAACAGTTCATTTGAAGTATATAGTTAAACCTCATTATAATATCCCTTGGATAACTCGGACACAGTATTTGATGTCTCAATGTTTATTTCACCCATGTGTTTTTTTACAAGTTCCTTCAAATTTATTGACAACCACTTTAGAATACTGGACAACTGGTGGTAAGAAATTAACTTGAAGGTTTTACTGTATATTAGTATTATCTTAGATGTAATATTTTATTCAACATCATAATAATTTGTAATACATGACAGTTTATGTATTTAATATAAATGTTTGTTAGAAGACATATTAAGCTTGTGTTAATACCAGTTTCAGCAAACAGACATGGGGTGAAATCTGTCATGTGTGCAGCTAATGAGTCATCTAGAAGGGAGCCTATTAGTGCAGACAATGCTTCTGAACCTGCACATTAATCAAAAGAAATTGATGGTGATGATGATGATAATGATGATGATGATGATGATGATGATGATGATGATGATGAATATGATGATGATGATGATGATGATGATGATAAATGATAGAATTCTTTCTCTTTCAACATCATTTTTATTGTAATGTTAACCAGCCCTATCATTTATGCTGGCATTTTTTATCAACTGGGTAAACAGGAGCAATACAAAATTTTATGCCTTTCCTGAGTACAAGCTATTAAGCAAGTATCAGACATTTTAATTAAATCCATATTAAAATCCTTGATGTTCTCTTTCCAGATGTTAAAGTGAAAAAGATCTTTAAATTTTATATCTCCATGTTTTATTGGTTACGGTACTGAGCTGGAAACTTTCATGACAATGTTTGTGGTATGTTTTAACATGGTTCAATATGACAATATTTTGACCAGGAGATTTTGGACTGATGTATATGTTATACATTTACATAATTTGAATGATTAAAAATCTGTTCTGCAAACTTCAAACTACTAATAATTGTTTTGTTAGAAAGCATCAATAATGACATCATGTAAATTTCGATTTCAGATATAGTGGTCGGACACAGAAAGAATTAATGAAATATGTTCGTGAAACTCCTGTAAAAAGTCCTTCATTTGAAAGGTATTAGTTTTATTTTATGTATTTAAAACTTTTAGACTCTTCATTGTTAATAATCATTACTTGTGGAACTTAAAATCAGGAAATCAGGAAATATTTTGCATCTCACAAGAAGCAATATTTCTAATTTTTTCAAAAGTTGTTAGTGCAAATGTAAGTTACTTCATTAAAAAATGAAAAAAAAAAAAATTTAAATTACTTGCTTGTATTAGTACTTCAGTTGGTTTAAATGAAAATAAAACAAATGCAAAAATTTCTTGATTTACTGTAATTCCACACATTGAAAATAGGGAAAATGTTTATTTTAAAAAGATTTAAACATAAATTTGCATTTATGAATATAGGTCACCAAAGGTACTTCTCACTGACCCAGATTCAAATTTAAACTTTACTTATTTAATAAATATTAATCTTCTAACAGAGCAAGTTTGTTGCTTCAGTTTGTAAAAATTCAGGCATCATAGATTTGCAAACATATCTGGGGAAGTGAAGAACTTCATTGAAGTTTCATTATTAACCATCGGCTTTGCATTTATCTTGCATCAGGTCTTGGGATATAGATTCTTTAATATAGATTATAATTATGCAATATAGAATAAGAATAGATAGAAATTATTTACTTATAACACCTAATCTGTACTAATACTTTGTCATCTGCAGTTCTATTTTAGTATGGGAATAAATTTAGTTTAGCTTGCCTGTGACATATCTCTCTTTAGAATCTATTTATTGAAATGGATTGTGAACATATTTTTTTTTCTGCATTTTGAATAAATCCAAACAACACGAACACTGATACATGACACATTGTATTATTCTGTGACTTTACTAAAATCTTCAGGCCAAATGGTCTTTGATATAAAACTGGTATGTGTATTATATATATACATTTAAGATCATTGCATATGGTTTGCGTCCTGATCAGAATAGATCCTAGTGTGAAAATGTCTGTCTGTTCATGTATTCAAGGTCAGTGGTTTTCTATAGACACTCTGGTTTTCTCCTCTCTGAACTGATGCCTCCTTTTTAGTGGAACAATCATAAGTCAGTGATCCTTATATATACATCCAATCTATCTGCTTACTTACTGGTATCATCTTTCTAAACAATTTTAGCAGGACCAAACTTTTGCTTGCATAGCTTTTTGCTAGACTGAATCTGTGCCTGCCAAAACCTAATCTGTTTAAAGTGTAATCTATCTAAAGATGTGCTTGTATAGAGTTAATATGTTTTTATTTAGCTGACTAAGATTGTGAAGACAAAAGTTAACACAATAATATGTATCGAATCATTGTGTTTATAAGATTAATCACACATTCATAAATATAGATGTTCACATTCCATTTCATTTTGGTTGATTCCCTTATCAAATAAAGATTTGCTCTGTAAGAAGTATAGAAGATTGTAAGACAGGGATAGCAACATTCTACGTTTAAATTTTTGGTTAAATATTTTATGGGATAGACTGGAGAAATGGTGTTTTTTTGTCAAGATTCTTTCTCTTATATTGAGGAAGTCAGTTTTATGATAATAAAGAAAACTGAGTGTGTGAAGGCAAACTACTGTCCTAAAGTACGTAAACTGACAGTTTGTGAAGGCAAACTACTGTCCTATAGTACGTAAACTGACAGTGTGTGTAGGCAAACTACTGTCCTATAGAACGTAAACTGACAGTGTGTGAAGGCAAACTACTGTCCTATAGTACTTAAACTGACAGTGTGTGAAGGCAAACTTCTGTCCTATAGTACATAACCTGACAGAGTGTGTGTAGGCAAACTACTGGCCTTCAGTACGTAAACTGACAGTGTGTGAATGCAAACTTCTGTCCTATAGCACGTAAACTGACACTGGGTGAAGGCAAACTTCTGTCCTATAGTACATAAACTGACAGTGTGTGAAGGCAAACTTCTGTCCTATAGTACGCAAACTGACAGTGTGTGTAGGCAAACTACTGTCCTATAGTACGTAAACTGATAGTGTGTAAAGGCAAACTTCTGTCCTATAGTACATAAACTGACAGTGTGTGAAGACAAACTACTGTCCTATTGTACGTAAACTGAGTGTGTGAAGGTAAACTTCTGTCCTGTAGTACGTAAACTGACAGTGTGTGAAGGCAAACTTCTGTCCTATAGTACGCAAACTGACAGTGTGTGAAGACATACTTCTGTCCTATAGTACATAAACTGACAGTGTGTGAAGGCAAACTTCTGTCCTATAGTACGTAAACTGACAGTGTGTGTAGGCAAACTACTGTCCTATAGTACGTAAACTGACAGTGTGTAAAGGCAAACTTCTGTCCTATAGTACATAAACTGACAGTGTGTGAAGACAAACTACTGTCCTATTGTACGTAAACTGACAGTGTGTTAAGGTAAACTTCTGTCCTATAGTACGTAAACTGACAGTGTGTGAAGGCAAACTTCTGTCCTACAGTACGTTAACTGACAGTGTGTGAAGATAAACTTCTGTCCTATAGTACGTAAACTGACAGTGTGTGAAGGCAAACTTCTGTCCTTTAGTACGTAAACTGACGGTGTGTGAAGGCAAACTACTGTCCTATAGTACGTAAACTGACAGTGTGTGAAGGCAAACTTCTGTCCTATAGTACGTAAACTGACAGTGTGTGAAGATAAACTTCTGTCCTATTGTATGTAAACTGACAGTGTGTGTAGGCAAACTTCTGTCCTACAGTACGTAAACTGACAGTGTGTGAAGATAAACTTCTGTCCTATAGTACGTAAACTGACAGTGTGTGAAGGCAAACTTCTGTCCTGTAGTAAGTAAACTGACAAACTGTCTTGACACAAGATCTGCTCAAGAGAAATCAGATCGTAAACAGTGAAGTGGGCTTTTAAGCCATTTTCTCGGATCACTTGGTCACAAAGGTTTTCATTTTTTGTAAGAACTATTTATAGGTATGCAGGCAAGCTGAAATTTTTGCTTGAAATGTTTTTTGTTCTTGAAAGAAAAAATTGGTTTTCTATTTGTTTTTGCTAAACTTAGGACTTACAAGAAGTAAGTTACTGACAATATTGTCCTTGTGGATGTCACATAATACTATATACAGTCAATGTAAATGTAATGTGTTATGCAAAACTCATACTTATTTGTTTTTGTGACTTGATTACAAAAGAAACAAACTATATTAAAGATAAGAAGTAAATATCATGAAGAAATATAACTTAGTCAGTTCCTTTTGCTCTGACATAACAAAATCAAAATTATTTTTTTAATACTGGATGATAAATGAACAGTTACTTTAATCATAGTTCTGTACATCATTTTATGATATATATATATATATATATATATATATATATATATATATATATATATATATATATATATATATATATATATATTAGATACACTGGATATCTTAGTTAACATTGCTGTTGGAATCTAACACAAAAATTGTTTTAAACAACTTATAAGTATGGATTTTTGCCTGGCTTGTTACATATGATAAAGTATTTACCAAGACTTAGAAATGACACTTAAATAAAAATGCTCATGTGATAAAGAAGAAAAATGCTTTTTCTATTGAATATATTGATAATTTATTCGGCTTTTATTGTCCACTTCAGTGCCATTTCTGATATCTTGGTAAATAATGGTATGTGATAAACTTTTATCTAGATATCTCTCTTACTTTGTATCATTTGATCTCCTAAATTACTTTGAGTAAACTTTTTTATATAGATAAAATTGGACCTTCAACATTGCTAAAACCAATGTCATTATTTCAAATATCAAATGACTGATTTAAATAAGTCTTTGAATTTCCAGGCAACAGTAAACAATGGACTTTGCCAGCATTTCATGTAATATCCCATAATGTTTGTTTTTTATAATAATTCCCAATAGATGAAAATAGCATTGTTGTCACATATTATTAGAATAGGACACCATTATAATATATTGTTTGCATAAACATTATGGGCTATATATCATTTGTCATGCTGTTCAACCACATTTCCAAGTCAAAACTCAATTGTTTCTTAAGCGAGGGACTCACATTACACTATATTGTGTACTTACCTGTACAATGCTTTTCACATCCACTTATTTGGTTTAAGCAATTGTTTTATTTACCCAGAGATATTATGATCACATCGCTTGAGCATTTCACAAAGAAAAGTGGCCCTCAAAGGCTTCATTGGTGAAGTGGTAATTACAGTTATGAGCCCCATCAAGAGAGGCTAGAGTTACAAAATATTTGCTATTGTAGCCCTTGTTATATATTAAATAACTACCTGTTTGTGATCTATACTTGACATTTGTGACTTGTTGTCCAACACAAAATAAATGTTGTTCTCTCTGTGATGGTAAATCTGTCTCTCTCTGTCCTATTGTTAAAGCTTTTTAAGCCGAATCAGATGGTAATAGAAATTCAAAATTGGTGTCAAAACTAAAAATACTAAGCAAAGTCCATGTAGCCGTTTAATTTTGATTTAACCTGATTCTATTTGACATAAGTAATTGTATACATGACTTTTTGCACATAAATTACAAAATATTTATACAGTGAAACCTGTTCTAGAGACCAACTGTCAAGGAAGACCTTATGTTTTAAGATTCTTTTACTATAAAGAACCCCTATATAAAGTCAACCTGTCAGTAAAGTCCATATTTTGGTGGTCTTAGTACACAGCTTTTACTGTTTGCCTTATACAAAGATACAAGTTTTACCAATCCCAATGGAGGGCTTTGTTGGCCAAGTGGTCTTATACAGGGATGTATACTTCACTACTAACCTCTTATGGCTTGAATTTCACTTTGTCTAATCCAAATGTGAGGAAGTTTTCAAGTTTACTTGCAGCAACTCTACTTCACTGTTCTAAATGGTTAAGCTAATAGAGCTGAACAAAAGTGGCCTCCCTCTACCTCTGGTCTTATCAACTATTGAGATATACATAAAATGTGTTACAATAGATATTAAATGCAACCATATGATATGTACGAGAATACATAGTTGGGTCCCTGTCCCATCTTTTCATTCGATAAACTTGTTTTTGCACAGGCCTTATACACTTGAATTTATTAGCCTCATGCACCATGTGGTAGCCAATAAGTTTTGTGTAAAAATATTATATGATGATGATAATAATAATAATAATAATAATAATAATAATAAAAGAATATGTCAAAAATGAAAATAGGGAAAAATGGAAATGTTAAGGACGTTGCATTTTACCAACTGTAAATCAGGAAAATTTTCATGTTTGGTTTATGAAAATTTGTGAAATTACCAAGAAACAAACCTCTGGAATTGTTGATTTTGTTATATTACTTGTATATATATATATATATTAAATTTCATCAACGATGTGTAATAAAAATGCGAAATAACTTTAAATGTCATTTCTTGCTGAAATGAACTTACACAAAAATTTACTGATTTACAGTATTTGTCATGGTTTTCAGGAATATTTGGTTGTCATAGTGATACTGTCTTATAGTTGTAAATGTTTGTTGTATCTATATATATATATATCTGTGTATTATATAGTGTGGTGTTAAATATCAAGTCCATTTAAAATTAAATTGTAGGATATGGATTCATGTATTTTCATTACATTTACAAGTATTTTTAATGTTGATGTTGGTTAAGCTCTTAAAAAGATAAACTTTCTACTCAGTTATAGACTTTGTGCTAGGTTGTTCACGATCTGATGGTGAAGTGTTAATAAACACAAGGGAGTGTGAATTACACGATCCAGTGATGATAGCGTGTTTCCAATTGTGTATTATCATGCCTTTTCATGCTTTATTTGTTGTAACATAAATATTTAAAAAGACTGATTGCCATTAGGTTGTGAACATCCTAAATGTAATTTATAAAGATAAGAACAATTGTAAAGTACTAATACTAATGTTAACTGGTCCTGTAGTTTTGACTTGTATGATAATGGACAGTAACTGTCACCATAACAAAATAGATACCCATAAAATCTTTAAAGAGTAAAGGGGTCTTTTTAATTAGTATTCAATGATAAAACTGTAAAATAATAAAGGGGTACTTCTTATATGTATTTATAATTTAAACTGTTATGTAAATGCATGGAAATTTATTTTTAAAATACCATTTTAGCAATCATTGTTGCAGTGAACTATGTTAGGTTTTTAATTTTTTCTTTTTAAATGACATTTCTATAGTTATCATTTCACAAACCTCTCTCAAAACCATGGTACAACACTATTGTGACGTAAAGGTCTATAACTTTGATTCATAACCAATCGTACATACTGACATCTAGAATGCTTCTGTAAGAAGTGAAAAGCCAAACATAAAAATGGCCTAGATAAATACCTGTTTTGGTCCATTTCCATGGACTTCAATTCCAGCTTTAGGAAGGGTGTGTCAGTCCTGCAAAGTACAAAATAGAGACATAAGTCTCTTGTGTAATAGAACATTTATGTTAAGTAAACTTTCAAATTTTTATACTACACTTCTTCTCTTGGACGTGAATCTTAAAAAGGTGACTTTCACTGTTGATGTAAAAAATGGGGTCAAAGATGAAGGTGATTCATTTCTCAGACCTGTAATTCTTTACAATTAGGATATACCTGATATATAGCTGTCTCCTTTCATTTAAAAATTCTGGCAAAATGATATGTATCAAATAGCAATGTAATCTCTTTTTCCTTGATTGATCAGTAAGTTCTTTAAGCAATCTGTTTTCTGTCATTGATGTTTTTATTGTATTTTTTGTAGGTCTGTTAGTGGAAGGATATCCACAGCCAGTCGTAGTGCCAGTGTTACACCTAAAATTCCAATCAAATTAAATCTTCACAATTCTAACACGGACACTCATAATAGTACTGCATCAAGTGGATCACACATACTTAGTCCAGGTCCTCAGGCAGAATCCCCAAGAGTGGAAACTGCAGATGTCCATAGTGCTGACGGCAGCTCTGTATCTGGTAGTCAGACAATAGGATCTCCAAAACTTGACCAGACACAAAGTGTTGAGACTCCTCAGGGTGATGGAATTACTATATCTCTAGATGAAGGTGAAGAACGACCAGATGCCGAAGAACAAGAGGCTGATGAACGAGGTTCTACTCATTATTCTTTTGTTACTAATGCATTAGTATCTGCACATAATAATATAACGAATATGTCAGCCAATCAAAATGCAAATGACAATGATGATAACCAATCACAGGCTTCCTATCATCTTGATGAGGAAAAAGATGAGGTTAAAGTCATTGATGATGCCACTGATAAAATTAATTTTGAATCTAAAGCAGAGGGCAATGCTGGGGAAACTGTAAATGAAGCAGAGTCCTCTGAAAAAGAACCTCATAGTATAATATACACCACTTCTTCTCTTGGTCGTGAATCTAAAAAGGTAGCTTTCGCTGATGATGTCAAAAATGGGGTTAAAGATGAAGTTGATTCTTTTGTTCAACCTGTAATTTATGATAAAATTGGGGTTGTAGAGGGTGGGGAACATCAGCCAGATACAGGTTCTGGTAATCTTACTGTCTCAGATTCTAAAGAAGAAGTACCTGTCCCAGCAGGTGCTTGTAATAATAATGTTGTAACTAACACCACTAATCAGATTGATTTATCACAAACAGCAAATCAGAATGAACCTGTATGTTCATTGACCAGTCAGAATGGATTTGACAAAGATGATGGATCTGCTGATGCAGCTGGAGAACTTCTAAAGAAAGACAACTCTTTACATCCAGATGGTGCCCCAGAGTTGAATAGTGACTCAGACAAGGTGTCATCTGGATTAACAAATCCTAGTGAAGATTTGTTTGAGGACATACCTTATTATTTACATAGAAGAAGTAATGGGGATGACCAAACAGAACTCTACACAGCTGTAGTTAATGCTTTAAATGGTGTTGATGAAACAGAAAGTGAACAGGATGTATCGCTACGGAGAAGTAGAAGCTTAAAAAAGAAACGTCCCTCAAATATGCAGGTTCAACAAATAAAAGTCTATGATGGAGGCCAGTCTCCATCATCTGATCATTCACCCACTGACTCTTTGCGATTTCGACGGTCATTCGCAAGTGATAAAAGTTTATCTAGGTCACCATCAGAAAAACGTTTTCCATTTCATAGTCGATCACCATCAGGTAAAAGAACACCAGACGGAATATCTCCGTCTCGTTCTTTGGAACGATCACCATCTTGTAATAGAAGGGTTGAGGTAGTGAATTTTCATAAACTTCCACCAAAGAATAGTTTTTCTAGTGTTGATGATACAACTAGTCCTACTTATGAAATGGATATTCTTAAACAGATTCAAGGTCGATGCTCACCTGCAAAAGATTATGATAATGTGTTTTCCGAAACTGTTGCTACATTAGAACAGACAAATCAAAAAGAAATGAATGATGTTAACAAAGAAAAGAAAATTGATGAAAGTTCTGAAATTAAATCTGACATTAATGAATCACTTAGTGATAATAAAATTCAAAATAGTGATAATATATGCAAATTAGATGATTTGGATAATGATAGGAAATGTATACAGGACAATATTATGAATGACATGAAAAACGAAATAGAGAAAATATCTGATGATAAATCTACTGTTTGTATGGATATAACTTCGTCTAATGTTAATCCCGATATTCCTTCAGCTGCAGCAGCATTTATTTTGTCTGATGGAGATTATAAGAATAAATCATCAAGTGGTAACATTACATTCTCAACATTCAAACCAGCTGATGGCCATTCCGAGAAAGTACAACCAAGTATTTCATCTCCTGCAGAAAATAACTATCCTTCATCCACATCACTGCCATCTACAAAAGACTCACATGAAAGTAGTAGTAGTGTATACAGTCTACTTCCAACTGGTCGCAGTGAAACTGTCTTCCAAGAACCAGGTAGTCCGCACACTTGTAAAACTCTTCCATCTCCATCAGGTTTATCCAGTGTTTCTGGAAGTATGAAACATTCAGCATTTAGTAAGAAAACTGGACTTGGATATAAATATAGTTTTGAGAATATACACGAGTCTCCATGTTTGTCTCTTGCAGAGCAGGATGAATCTTCTTTAGACATTAATCCAACTGTGTCACATGTTTCAGAAAGTCCCGATTCTGTTGATATGCTAGAAGTTTTAGAAAAATTGAATGATAACAGTGACGATGGATCTGAAATTGATGATTCTATTTCTGATCACTTCTCTGGGGATGAAAGTGGTAGTGAGCGGGAAAGTGATTCTAGTGATGAAGACACTTATAGACATCATCAATTTCTTCAGTTTGCAAAGAGTCTCGCTGACTCAGGAAAGGAATCTGGCAGTAGTTCTAAAATGACTGAAAGGAACAAAGTAGCTAACTCCTCAGTAGATGATAACAGAAATCATTCCATTGAGGATGAAAATCAAAATTATCCTAATTCTTCCCAAAACGTACAAGGTCAGAACATTGATAATGACTATTTAGACTCTAGCTCTGATGATGTAGAAACAGAAAAAATTTTAAGAAATAAACGGGCTAGCGTTGATCCATTAGAAAACTTAGAAAATCCTAATATAGCTGATATAGCATCATCTGCTAGTGATGATTCTTTTTGTGACGAAGAAACCGGACAGAAAAGAGAAAATGGTGGTAAAAATATACCAGTCTTAAATGTTAATACAGCATCAAATCAAGACTTGAATCATAAAAAATGACAACGAAATCGAACCTCATCTAGCTATTTAAAGCATCTAACTACAGCTGTCACCATTTTTTTTATGTATTGTTCTGTTGATGGTCTCATTATAGGTCTTGTATGTTTCATTTATTATAGAATATGCATGCAAGGATGTAGGAGGTTTAAAATCAAAAAAGGGAAGTGAGTTCTATTTATTCCCTTCAGTAAAATTCAAATTTTTACAGAATCCAAAAGAATTTTATTGTGAGAGGGATACAAAAGTAACTCCATCTAAATCAAATGAGGACCAACCTGTCTTATACTGTTAAAGTAAAATCTGCTAAAGTGACTACCTCTATATAAAGACCAAAATGTCGCATAGAACACCTAATACAGTATGGCTTGTAAAATCCCACCCATAGTTAATTAAATAGCCTGTCATAACTCAGCTAACATAAGGACCCATCTTTTATATTATTTGTTAAAGTATTCTGTGTGAATGGAAATCCTGACTAAGTTTCTTATCCAAATCTGAAGGTGTCTGATTTACTTGCTAGCTACTATTTATATTTTAAATGCTTTTTTTCCATATTACAAAAGCAGGTTTTAGTAAAACAAGTAAAAACTCCACCCATATAGACTTTGATTGACAGGTGTAAAAATTTGATCTCTGTCCTGTCCTCATTTGATTGCAAATTCAAGAACATAATTGTTTTTTTTTTTTTCATATTGTGAAGGATAGAACTTTTTTTTTCATATTGTGAAGGATGGAATGTGTTTTGTGTATATGTGTGTGTCAGTGTGTGTATGTGTGTTTTTATTTATTTATTTATTTTTTTAGCAAACTGTTAATTCCAATACAAGAAAGTGAAATCAAATTAATAAGTATTAATAAAATGATCCACACAAATTTATAGTCAAAAGCCATAATGTTGGATATATATTTACATTTTTAAATAATGTTTATTCTCAGTTAAAGTTGTTTATTTATCTAGTATATTTATTTATATTGATAAAGAATTAAATTCTTTACAGTTGGTTGGGAAGTATTGATACAAAAACATTAGATGCTACATATATAGTACTAAAAGAGGTTACTTGTTTGTTTTTAGTTGCACATTTCTCATGGAGAAATATAAAATAATGTGCTTGTTTTATTTATTTATTTATTTAAATCTTTTATGTAACAGTGCAATCAGCTTAACATTTCTCATAGAGATGGCTAAACTTCAAAAGCACAATTTATTTATTCATTTTTTTTTCATATACATAATTTAGATTTTTTGTTGTTTCTATTATAAGATGTTCATTCTCAAGTTCAGAGCACAAAGTCTTGCAATGTTTCAGAAACTAAACTTGCTCTTTTTGCAAAGCAAATAAAACTTAATGCATAATAAATATAAAACACTAATTTGCATAATATCATTTACAACTTTAGAATTTATTTATTAGACAATTTTTTTAAAATTAATATTTTTGATATTTGATATTTCATTCTAAAAGGGCTGATGTGCCATTTCCTCCAAAATAAATATTTTATCCCATAAAAACGCTGTCTTTATGCTTTTTTTAGCCTCATTTGTGTTTTACGAAACCCAGTTCTAATACTTTCTCATTAATGGATCTGTCTTATCAAGTGTTGGTTGAGTTTCATGAAATCCAGTTCTAATACTTTCTCGGTAATGGATCTGTCTTATTAAGTTTTGGTTGAGTTTCATGAAATCCAGTTCTAATACTTTCTCAGTAATGGTTCTGTCTTATCAAGTGTTGGTTGAGTTTCATGAAATCCAGTTCTAATACTTTCTCATTAATGGATCTGTCTTATTAAGTGTTGGTTGAGTTTCATGAAATCAAGTTCTAATACTTTCTCAGTAATGGATCTGTCTTATTAAGTGTTGGTTGAGTTTCATGAAATCAAGTTCCAATACTTTATCCAATTTTAGAAAAAAATGCCTCTGTTATTTCAAGGTCTTTGCCATGATGACCCAATTAACTACATATTGCAATTTGAACACTGAGAGAATTGCTTACTTATATGAAGTTTTTCATTATTTGTTTATGTTTCAATTTTGATCTAGACAGAAAGACATATGTTTCAAAATGTTTTCATGAAAAATTGAACAGTTTTTAATTTATTGATTTACAGTTTGATAAGTAGATCATGCCAATACTCTTCATTTCTGTGACACCTGTTATATATATTACTGTAAGTTAAATAAGTGAGCCCTGGTAAAATCTAAATGCATTAACTCATGTTAGCTCATGCTTTTTATGCCTTGATTACATTTAAACTAGGATATAAAAAGCACATACTGACAAATGTTTACCAACTTGAAGTCTCGGTATAAATAATTTACACATTGTTTGTCATTCCCAAGCTTCTGACTCCATGTCCAGTTTTGCTATCATTCACATTTTGTATAATAAACTATGAAGGATATTCATGCAATTTTAATAAGCAAATTGCTCAATCCATTAATCACTGCTTGTTTAATTTTTATCCTTTTTTTGGCTCACCTGAGCCAAAGGCTCAAATGACCAATTGCTATGTCTCCCTGTCTGTTGTCTTTTTTATGTTGTCCATTGTAGTGTCTGTAATTTTTTTTTTACACTTTCATCATCTCCTAATCTACCAGTCTCTTTCATTCTTTATTAATGTTTATTACACTACTGCAAGATTTAATTGTTGTGTCTTAATTTTAATGATTCAGCTAAATATGGCCTTTTTGTAAAAATGAAACAGCTTTTTAGCTCACCTGAGCTGAAAGCTCAGATGAGCTATTGCTATCCATCTTCGTGCGTCGTTCGTCGTCCGTCGTGCGTAAACTTTTTACATTTTAATCTTCTCCTCCAAAACCACTGGGCCAAATTTAATGAAACTTGGTAACCATCATGCCTGGGTGAAGCCCTTTCAAATTTGCACAAATGAAGGAGTTATGTCCCCTTGGGGCCCCATGAGTGGGGAAATAGTGAAAAACTTTAAAAATCTTCTCCTCTGAATCTACAAGAGATATACCTTAGTTATTTCATTTATAACATCCTTAGGTCATCTATTTTCAGATTTGCACAAATGGTAGCCATGGGGCTCAAAATGGGGAAATTGTAAGGCACTGAGTGGGGTAATTGCTAAAAATTATATAAATATCACTATATCTTTAAAACTATTAACTTTTTGTATTGGCATGTATATTAGAATATTGTAGGTATTGCAACAACGATCATTTTGATGTATGGATCAAGGTCATATGTTAAAAGGTCAAGGTCACAGCTGTAGAAGAAGACTATAATTACTAATTATCTTGAAAACTATTAACTTTTTGTATAGACATGTATATTAGAATATTGTAGGTATTGACATGACGATCATTTTGATATATGGTTCAAGGTCATATGTTGAAAGGTCAAGGTCACAGCTGCCAAAAAAGACTTAAATTGCTAATTATCTTGAAAACTATTAACTTTTTGTATAGGCATGTATATTAAAATATTGTAGGTATTGACATGATGATCATTTTGATATATGGTTCAAGGTCATATGTTGAAAGGTCAAGGTCACAGCTGCCAAAAAAGACTTAAATTGCTAATTATCTTGAAAACTATTAACTTTTTGTATAGGCATGTAAATAAAAATATTTTAGGTATTGCAACAACGATCATTTTGATATATGGTACAAGGTCATATGTTGAAAGGTCAAGGTCACAGCTGCAAAAGAAGACTTAAATTGCTAATTATCTTGAAAACTATTAACTTTTTGTATAGGCATGTATATAAGAATATTGTAGGTATTGACATGACAATCATATATGCTTCAAGGTCATATATGTTCAAAGGTTAAGGACATTTAATTATTTGGAAATTATTCATTGTTCTACAGTTACTTCATTCATATTATATAAGCTACTTATAAATGAAATGTGAGTGAATATATTTCTGATTAAGTTTTGTGGGAGTTCTTAACTTGAGAAAACTTTTAAAGTTTCTGTACTTAATATATTGTCTATTGCACTTTGCAAACAATATTTGGCATATCTTAAGGTGAGCGTTAAGGCCAATGAGCCTCTTGTTTAAATTATCTTTTGTATAAAGGCAACTTTTATATAGAGATGAGGCAAATTTTGGATACAAGTAACAATAAACCCATCATAGAGGTAAAAGATTATTAAATAATACACAGAATGAACTATAACAGGCGTTTACTTAGTGGACGACAGCACCTTGCAGGTGTCATGGATATTTACTGCTGTATAGAGTATAAATGTTAGTTTTTATTAGCTGTTTAGTGGTTAGTGATTTTCAGAGAATAAAAGCTATAACTGATCTTATGATGTACCACATTAGGTTTCATTGCTGAACTCTTGCCTATCACAATTATAACCCTTGTTCAATTGCTAAATTGGTATGCTTCAACATGTGCTTCCCTGAATCATATACGAAAAGGTATTTAAGCACCTGCTTTAAGTTGTCAGTGGTTTACTTGGTTATTTTGGAAATGTAGGTCATTTGTCTGTAGTGTTTCCTTTACTCTGATGAGAGTCTCTATGACATTGACCTAGTTTAATTTGTCTGTAGTGTTTCCTTTACTCTGATGAGAGTCTCTATGACATTGACCTAGTTTAATTTGTCTGTAGTGTTTCCTTTACTCTGATGAGAGTCTCTATGACATTGACCTTGTTTAATTTAGTGTGTTTGTTTACTTTAGACTGGTTTTGGTTGAATGTGTCCTAAGTTTAGCTCATGGATTGTTTTTGCTCTTTATTATGTTGCCACTATGTTCACCCATATTTGGAATATAATGTTATTTTTTCTTGTGGATGTTTTTTCTTCTGATTATCTATACTGTTGATTCATATTTGGATATGATAAGTGCTAACAATTACATGCTTACTTTTGCTGATTTCATTGTTTTGGTTTGTGATAAAGTTGCTTTTATATTATTTTGATAATGTTACATTTAGATTGCATATTGGTTATGCTGCAGGATTTTTTTTTCTATTTCTTTGGCTTCAGTCTTTGAAATATTTTTTGGAGATTGACTGTGAATATTTACAAAGATAGTAATTTTAACATTTGCTATCTTTTACTTGACTTGGTTTATTTGGGCCAAATTTTTGGCTAGCTGGTGAATTGTTTTCTGGGAGACATTGTAATGACATTACATTACATAAACATTTGTAGCTTTTGTTACCAGTATTTTGTCTTCATATTTTATCTGTCAGGAGTTACTGGTCATACAGATGATGAATCTCCCTACATAAGTGTCCTACTTCCAGCAGATCCTGATCTAATTATGTTGTGATAGAAAGTTTTATCTTTAATTTTGTTTGTTTTACATAGTTTTATATTTTAAAGTGCTTTATTTTTTGTTAGGTAGTTGTTATTTATTTTTAATATTGTGATGCTGTTAGGTATTTTTAGTAATGTGTTTTTGTTGCTGCTGTTGTTCTGTTTTAGTGATATTTTATTTTGTGATAATTGTTTAACAGTGCTTCATTTTTCTTTTCAAAAAGAATTTATCATATTCCATTGCTCTACGTCCTGTAAAGTGTACATAGTATTCAGTATAGTTTCAGTTTAGCTGATCTTAAAAGCTATTGATTCAGAAATAAAAACTTATTATTGCTTTAAAATTTACATTATCATTTATTTAAATGTTTTATAATGATTTGTGTTAGGATCATATTTTCTGGTTCCTTGGGTTTTTACAGATAGCTTTAACTTTTTGTTGCTTACATAAATATTAACATTCTCTATTTTTCACAGTTGCTGAAGTTATTATATTTTCATTTTTTGTATATATTTAAAAACAAGAGAACATTTGTCAATGGGTTTGCTGAAGTTTTCTTGAGGGCACTCCAGTTTCCTCCACCATCTATGAACTAACTGCCCAAATGCTATAAGCGGAGAAATCTTATGTAAGGGGTGAAAACACCATTACCTTATTTCATATGTTTCTGTTAATGTTCACTTCACATATACATGTATTGAGGCAGGCTTAGGTTGATAATATCCTTTCTGCCTTCTTTGGCTTCGGCTTCTGACTAGAAATGTTGTATCGAGGACTCTTCAGTAGCTATTAATGAGAATTTACTAACTTCATATATTCAAATTGACATTGTAGAGAAAAGTTTTAAGATGACTAGAGTCTGTATCTTAGGATATTATATATTTGTGTTTATCATTATATAACATATAAGGCTTATTTACAGTTTATGGGATTACATCTTTCTTTTCTTAGTGTATTAATTTACACCAAACATTGTAGGAGCATATTGCTATTGCTACATTAAATTTTCTTCTTCCACTTTAGGCCTTGTTCCAAGCATTTTATTTGAAAATGTTTCAATGCTTAATAGGATTGTTAATTGATTTTTGTAGTTTGTACCGTAATTTTGCTATTCAATTTTGTACCAGGGTCTGTTTGGTCCTTTTTTTGGGGTCCATAAAAGAAGTTTAATTTTTTTTAGAAGACACAGTAATGGCATGCCATTACATAAAACACTGATTAGATAAGATTATACACCAGTTATTTTTAAAATGGACGTGTTGTGATGAAAGTAAATCAAGCATGAAATTAACGTTTTTGAAATTGGAAAACAATTCTTGCTGAAAGTTAATTTAAAAAGGTTAATACTATCCATATTAACATGAAAAGCATTTACTTTAAATTTCAATATATCGGCTATCTCAACAGAATGACATATTGGTTGAATATAGGCTAATCAGTACGAAATTGAAACTTTAAAATAATTCAATATTTTTTCGGAATCATTTATTCATTGTCAGTTTGCATTTTGATATATGGATTTATTGGCAAGTGAATTGATATTGTAATTGAGTTTTACAGTTAATCATGTTCAGCTGTATACAAAATTGACTAGTTTAAAAGTCTATCTAGAATCTTTATTTCTTTCTTTATCATTTCCTTTATAAAGTTGTGGAGCCTACTGTCTGCAGATAACATGAAAATTTGTTTCAAAATGTAATTTTAATAATGTTCAAAATTTAGGTCAGTCAGTAATTTCTAAAAGTCTTCTGATATTTCAATCAGACTTGTAATATTTTGTAGATTTTCTTCTGTTATTTAATAAAAAAAAAAGAAATTTGGGAGTTGAATATTTGTCAGAGAACACATTTGAAGTGCAATAGAGTTTATTGCCATTTCAAGGCTAATATTGTGAAAATGTAGAAAAAGCAGACAGAAATGATCTCTGTCTTTTGGCTAAAATGAGATTTTAATGTTTCAATTTGAAATTTTAATGTAAATCTAATTGTAAATATGTATTTCTTTAAAAAAAAAAAGATATAAATTGGTGTTTTTTTAATACATTATTTGAATGATTTTTGCCCATGTTACAACTAAATTCACTTAACATGTTAAAAATAGAGAATATTGATTGATTGATTGATTGATTGACTTATTTATTTATTTATTTATTTATTTATTTATTGTTTTTATTTATTTTTTTTTTTTTTTGGTCTTGAACATTTTACATGCATTACGTGTGTATAGTTCAAATATTTATAATATAGGTAATATTTTGATTATTGAATGGTTTCTGTTCAAATAAGTTTTTCACTTTTGGCTGTCCTATAACAGTAAACTTTATGACTTATGTCCCTTAGAGAAATTATGTCCCTTGAACAAATGTTTACGATCCCTCAATGATATAAAGGCTTTAAACAATGGATCAACATTGATAAAAAATGAGCTTTAGTATTTATTTTGTTAGAAAAATATTTATGTTAATTATTTACATGTTTGTGTGTGTGTGTGTGTGTGTGTGTGTGTGTGTGTGTGTGTGTGTGTGCTTGTTGTGTCTGTGTGTTTGTGTATGTGACCATGTGTATGCATGTGTGAAAAAATTTTTATTAATGAACAAGGAAGTATTGAAACTAAATGTTTGCAGTTTAACTGTTTTTGTTAGAATTTAATTAGGATAATGTGTACATTTAGATAAAATTTTTAACAATCTTGTAATACATGAGAAGTCAGCACTAAAACAAATTATCTAAAAATGCAGGATTTTATTTTGCTCAAATTTGCTTTTTTATCAAACTGTGCTAGTCAAAAAGTCTGGAAAATCAAAAAAAAAAAAATAATAATAATAATAATAATTTCAAACAGACCTTTATGTCCAAATCTAGATTTTTTTTCATTGTATTGAAATAATCAGCTGTGGAATTGTAGAGAAATCAGGAGTTTCAATTTTGAACAAATCACAACCACCTAATTTTGTATTTTAATATGTTATTTTTAGAATCATTTAAAAATATTATTTAATTATGATACTCATGATCTCAAAAACCAAAGAATGTAGAAAATAATTATAATTTAGGTTTAATTTTAATGATTTTGTTGGCATTATTTGGGCTTCCACTCAACATTAGACTTTTAGGCATCAAATTGATTTTCTTCCCAAGTCTAAAAAGTCAAAATTCAATTAAGTCAGAACATGAGAAATCTGTAAACAAGAATTTGAAATAACAAAAATTTGATTTCAAATTCTGAGGTTTATCAACATAGTCAGTTGTTAGGATCAAATGGAAGCCCTATATCTTCTGTTTTAATAAGATGTATGAGTCATTGGTTCTGTTAATTTTTTTTTGAATTCTTCGATTTTATATCTGAATTTGAAAATGTTTTCTGTCGTTTGACCATTATGAAAATTCCGCATAATATAACTGGATATGAAAATGTCACCCATCATTTGATATTAAAAGAAACATTGACGTTGGTAATGTCAAATTTTAAATGGTTATTTTTAACTCACTTTAACATGGTCTTAAATCATGTCTTTGCTCTTGTGCCTGCAAATCGTGAATAAACACTGGTCACATGATAAAGACATACAGACCCCTGTTTAGAGTTAATTTTGTCATTAGCTGTTATTTTTGTCATTAGCTGACAAAGCTTTACTTTTTAATGTTATTTCAGCTTTAATATTTATGTTAATTTTGCAGAATGTTTTCTATAGTACCATTCTTAAACCATTAAGATGAAATAGAAAGACATATAAATATGAGTAGTTCTTGTTTAGGTTTTAAATCTGTAGTTTTCCTCAGTTGCAGCCCTTTTGCACAGAAAACTTAGCAAATTTTTTTACACAAAGTTTCATGGTGCTCTATTTTCATCGATTACAAAGACTCGATCATAAATTGTTCACTCATTTTTCAAACCTAAATTCTGCTGTATTTTTTCTTTTTTTTTTTTTAAGCATTTAATATTGCTAATGAAACTAAATTAGATGTTTATGATCAGTTCTACAAGTTGTTGGCAATTCTTTATCGATATTTGGATCTCAGTTGAAGGTGATCAAACTCAGATTTTATCAGCATATGATTGAGACAAATGTGTAATGATTCAGAAACGTGTTATGATTCAGAAACATGTGTAATGATTCAGAAACATATGTAATGATTGAGACATATGTGTAATGATTCAGAAACGTGTAATGTTTGAGACAAATGTGTAATGATTCAGAAACATGTGTAATGATTCAGAAACATGTGTAATGATTCAGAAACATGTGTTACAATTTATGTAATTTTTTCATTCATGTGTCCATGCAGTCAGTATGATAACATCCGTTTTTAAGTTTTTCTTTTTAAATATTTTCAAAATATAAACTCATAATTTGGTAAAATTAAATATTGTTAAATGATCAAGTTGTTATTAAATTTTCCTAACTGTCAGTTAAGAATTTAGACTATGGTAGCTGGTATCTGTTAATTATATTTGAGAGATGTACATGTGGATAATTTTTTACTAAATGTTTTTCACTTCCAATGAATTTAAATAAAGTTTTCCCTCTACTCTTGTTCATATTTCATGCATATATGTTGTCATGGTAATGGTGATAAATAAATTCAAATTTAATGAAGATCTTTACAAATTTTGAAACATTTTATGATTTGAAAAATATTGAATCAGATTTAAGTTAAAATGTACCAAAAATGAACACACGGGGTACTTTGGGCATTGTAATTTTCTATTTTTTGGGAAAAGAAATATTATAATAATGAAATTTTAAGATGATATTGTTCATGTATAGTTGTTTAGATTCATGTACATGTATGTTTTGTGGAAATATAATATGACTGGGGTATTTTTGTATTTGTACATTTAACTTTGATAGAAAGGATACAATATTGTTGTATGTAAAGATCAAATCTCATTTAAACAGGTAAAATATTACCTTGATACTTAACTTCTGAAGTAAATAAACTACTTCAGATGTGAGATTAAGTTGTTTTTAAAAGATAAATTTTAAATTCAGGATTAAGGTCACTTGGTATGCTTAAACTTTTTTACCAAAAAAGTCTTTTAGATTTGTTTATCAACAAGAATTACAGATTTGTTTATTGACAATACTTACAGATTTGTTTATCAACAAGACATATAGATTTGTTTATCAACAAGACTGACAGATTTGTTTATCAACAAGACATATAGATTTGTTTATCAACAAGACTGACAGATTTGTTTATCAACAATAACTAGAAATTGTTTATCAACAGGACTGACAGATTTGTTTATCAACAAGACATATAGATTTGTTTATCAACAAGACTGACAGATTTGTTTATCAACAGAACTCACAGATTTGTTATCAACAAGACATATAGATTTGTTTATCAACAAGACTGACAGATTTGTTTATCAACAAGACATATAGATTTGTTTATCAACAAGACATATAGTTTGTTTATCAACATGACTGACAGATTTGTTTATCAACAAGACTGACAGATTTATTTATCAACAGGACTGACAGATTTGTTTATCAACAGGACTGACAGATTTGTTTATCAACAATACTGACAGATTTGTTTATCAACAGGACTGACAGATTTGTTTATCAACAGAACTTACAGATTTGTTTATCAACAGGACTGAGAGATTTGTTTATCAACAGGACTTACAAATTTGTTTATCAACAGGACTGACAGATTTCTTTATCAACAAGACACATACATTTGTTTATCAACAGGACTTACAGATTTTTTTATCAACAAAACTTACACATTTGTTTATCAACAGGACTGACAGATTTGTTTATCAACAGGACTGACAGATTTGTTTCTCAACAAGACATTTGTTCATTGACAAGACTTATAGAAAGACAGATTCATTTATCTACAAGACACACACACACACACACACATATATATATATATATATATATATATATATATATATATATATATATATATATATATATATATATATATATACATACATACATACATTCATGTACAGTTAAAAATTAAAAATTGCTGAAGTTTGTGGAAATCTTTTATATTATAAAAAAGTTTAGGTATACCAACTGTACAAAGATTATCTTCTGACAAGAAGGTTTAATTTAGACATATGTTTTTTACTTAAAGAGATGTCTCATTGTTATTTCATGTTTTATCAGACCATTTTCTTTTCATGTTTTCGTTTGTTATTACAAATTTAAATAAATTGCTTGATAAAATATTTTTTTTCTTGTTCTCTTTTTTAAATATATAATTATTTTTATTTTTGTTATTGACTTGAGGTTTATTAGCTGTATAAGTTAGCTGATGTTGGAGATATTTATCAGGATCATGTTTTTAGAGTACATCATAGCCTGACAGTTGAAGTGAAAGTAGACAGGCTGAATAAATAATCAATATCTGTAATAAAATCCAACAACAACAACAACTTTATCGTGACATTAATCTAAAGGCTATAACTATAATACCTCTTTAGACAAACCATGCAACTGGAATTCATTTTTTATCGTCAAACAAATGAAAAAGAAAGAAAAATTTATAGGAAATTAAAAGTCATTATGTTATAAACATGAAAAATGAGAGTTTATTTTGTAACCTTTTATTTCCATACTTTGAACTGAAATGGCATAAAATAAGCAGTTTCCGTTGAACAATTTTTAATTACAGTATGAATTATTAAGAGTTCAGTGATCATTTAGATTGTTTTAAATGCTCTTACCACATTGTATATTAATGGTATTTATTGGAGTTTTAAAAATATCTTATTCTGCGTAAATAATGAACATCATCCAATCAGAATGATTTATCAATTCTCGCAACAATTGGATATTATTTGGGAAATAATTTCACAGTAGGTTAGTTTTATTGATAGCGATATAGATTAATTATATAGTATTTTTATTAATAAATGTGTATACTTGCATGCCCTAGGGCTTGTCTCAAATTTTAGATTTTTTCCCAGCATGCTCTTGCATCATTTTGATTGGCTTATGTAAATGATACATATGGTTTCATCATGGTTATGATCCATTTTGATTGGCTGACATACATAGTATTAATTTTAGAAGTATTTTCTTTTACCAGAATGATTATTTTATTTTGTATGTTTTATCATTATATAATTAATCAGTATATGTTTTTATTTCAGTAGTGAATATGACTTGGCTAGACAATGTTTATAAATAATGCAGTTGTATATGTCAGTCACCATGGTTACAGTTTTTTCCTTCTGTGTATATTTTTTTTTATTTGTCGATAATTTATTGCCTCAATTACGTTAATCGTTAGTATAGTAATCAGGTAACAACAAATTGGTTTTATATTCTAATTTGCGATTTCATCAAATAACTGGGCTGGTGAAAACACATAAAGACAAAATATTGTACAAATTGTATCTGAAGTATTACAAGACATGTAGTGTCATCATAGGGGAATACATATCCTACATAGGCAGTAGAAATATTGATTTGATTTTTGTATGTCGCACATATATATAATGCTGATAGTAGGTTTTTCAGAAGCAGCAGTGACATTAAAATCAAACACTAATGGATTTGTTGTTTAAAATTATATTTAGAATTGTTTATTAAATTTGTTAATCTTTTTAAGATATTTATCTTGAATAATCAATACTAAATAAAGTCTTGTCAAAGTCTTTTTGACGTAGGAATCACAGGAAGATAAATATAATATGATGTTCTGTACTGGTGTATAGTAATCTGTTTGGCTGTGTTATAAATATGTATTTACAACCACATGGTTTTTCCGACTACTTCACTGTTGCTAAGGAACTGAAGTTCCATAAAATTTTAAAAGAAAGATAAAACCCTTAGGCTTTTCAATTCAAATTAAGTCATGAAAAAATTTTTATGAGAAATTGAGTAGATTCTGTTTAAAATGTGGAAATTATCTCAACACATTACAACCAAGTTAGTTATTATAGTAAAATTTCAAACTTTAAATTAAAGTTTATCGTTGCCCCTTCAAAGCTCCATGTAAGAATTGTTAATATCTTTCAGTTTTTTCCTGCAACAGCAGTTGAAGAAATAATGCTAAAAGCTAGAACTCTATCAAGCCTTATTGAATCTGAAGAGTAAAAAATCACAAAATGTAATAAATAAGAAAATTTGTAAACAGTTGTAACTAAAAAGTTAGAGCCTCAGGTTTTTATGAATATATTTCTAAAGTTTAACACCATCTAATAGAAAAGTTCATGTTACTGCAGGCTTTTTTGGACAAGATGTGGATTTAGCAAATCAAAACAGTGTTGTGTTTTAAATGTTTTTATCTACATCAGTAATCATTTAATTTACAGATCAATGTTAAATTTTGTATTGTTTGCTGACTATCTCACAATCAAGAATCTTAAGACTAAGAAATTTAAATTTTTCAAAACAAAAACAAACCACAAATCAATTCTTGTGTAAAAAAAAAAAATTCTGTCTCAAAATGAAATGATAAATAATATGGAGCGAAAGAATTATTCAAAATAATTTTTTTAGAGCCAAAAATTATAAAAATTAGTAATTGATTGAATTAGTGAATGGCAGAGCAACCCCTGGCAACAGGACTAAGATTAGATTAATATACAATGTTTGAATTAATTCTGTTCTGTTTAAGAAATGTATTAAAAAACCAATTTTGTCTCTCGTCCATTTCAAAATTTCAGTATCAGCAAAAAAAAAAAAAAAAAAATATTTAAAAAACTCGAGTTTCTCTCTGACCTCTGACCCATATAAACTTTTTGTCTTGATTAGAAAATTACATTGAAAAGAACAGTTTGTTTGTAGTCCCTTGTATACTTCTTATCAAGTTGGAAATTATGTCTGGAACCCTTGTATCGTTTCTGTCTTGGTAAAAAAAGTATACATAAAAGACAAAATTTGTCTTTGGCCCCTTGCATCATTTCTATCCTGATAAGAATTATAAAAAAGGAAGAGTTTATCTCTGAAATCCTTGAATCATTTCTGTCGATAAGAATTTTACACAAGAGACTGATAATATCAAGGGCCCTTATATCATTTCGGTTTGATTTATGGTCTCTTGCAACATTCATTTCTTGATAAAAATTATATACAGATAGTCTCTGCAGGCCTTACAGTCATTTGTGTCTTAATACAAGTTATACTCAGAGGGACAGGGTTTGTTTAGTCTTTGCAATATTTCTGTTTATGAAAATCATCCTGAAAGTGACAGTCTCAACAGTTTACCTTGAATCTTTGAAACATTTGGATGAAAAATTTACACAAAGGGACAAAGTTCCCTCACAGCATATCTGAGTTTGTCTCAATTTGCTTTTGACACATTTCTTGACAAAAACTTTGAAAAGGATGAAGTTTATCTCTGGGACCATGTTTTTATGAAATTAACTTCTGTTAAGGATTTGTCATAGACCTGTTTAATATGTCTGTTGTTTTGAGACTTATGCTGAAAATTTTGCAACACTTTATCTATCTTAGGGACCTTGGTGACTAAGTACTAAAAGTGTTTGTTTATGGATTGCAGTGTCTATCAGTCTAGTTTCAAATCCAATGCAGGCATTTCTTAAAATAAGAAGTTTTGTCATTTTGCTTGTTCAAATATTCTAGTTTCCTTTTCCATCCAAACTGATCACCTCATTTCTTAATAAAAATATTAATTTGTGTTTGTCAAGTTTAGATTTTTATTTTAACATAAACCTAGGTAGGGTACAATGAAGAATGGTTTATGTGCATTTTTAGGATTGTTAATAATTACACGTACAATTTTTAGCTGACCTTAGCCGAAGGCTCAAGTGAGCTTTTCTGATCAAAATTTTTCTGTCGTCGTCCGCGTCCGCGGCATGAACTTTTACATTTTCGACTTCTTTTCTGAAACTACAAGGTAGATTTCAATGAAACTTGGTCAGATGCATATATGGGCCAGTGCAATTCAGATTTGTTCGTGACGTTGTCATGGCTCCCAAAACTAGGTCAAGGTGACCCATGGTTCCAAAAAACTTTAAAAATCTTCTTCTCTGAAAGCAATGATGGGAGAAAAAATCTGATGTGATATTTAGCTTCTCTAGGGTCTTAAGCTTATAAATTGTTTATTTCGTGAAATTTGGTAAAAAATTAGGTTACGCGTTTTTGCGTTTAATTTTAAAAATTTCGTAAAATGGCTTCAAATTTTTATAACTTGACTATATGAATAGATATTGACATGGGGTTTTCATTTTTGACTTTTTCTTTAAATAACCTTCAAAATGAGGTCAAGGTCAAAGTTCAAGGTCATGACCTAGTTTGTAATTTTTAGCTCAACTGGCTATAGCCAGCTGAGCTTATGGCATGGTTTTGTGTGCGTCCGTGTGTCCGTGCGTGCGTAAACTTTAATCTTCTCAATTTAATCAATTCTTTGAAAATCATCTCCTCTGAAACCACTGGGCCAATTGGGACCAAATTCGGTGTGGAACGTCCTTAGGTGGAGTAGACTAAAGTTTGTACCAGGCGACCCCGCCCGACATCCAAGATGGCCGCTGTTACTATAAATAGCAAAAACACATAAATAGCCATTGTTGAGTCAATTTTTAACCGTTTTTGTTCAAATTTTAAATGTAGAGAGTAAATAGCCGGGCATTCAATATATATTACGGGTTTTTCTGAGAAATTTTTCGTTACCCCGATTTTTACGAATTATGCAAATGAGGTGTAATATTTAATTAATTATTTGAAAATCTTCTTTTCCGAAACCACTGGGCCAATAGGGACCAAATTTGGTATTGGTAGGTCCCTAGTTGGGGTAGACCAAAGTTTGTACCAGGCGACCCCGCCCGACATCCAAGATGGCCGCTGTTACTATAAATAGCAAAAACACATAAATAGCCATTGTTGAGTCATTTTTTAACGGTTTTTGTTCAAATTTAAAATGTAGAGAGTAGATAGCAGGGCATTCAACAGATAAAACGGGTTTTTCTGAGAAATTTTTCATTGACCCGATTTTTACGAATTATGCAAATGAGGTGTAATATTTTATAAATTCTTTGACAATCTTCTCCTCTGAAACCACTGGGCTAATAGGGACCAAATTCGGTGTGGAAGGTCCTTAGGTGGAGTAGACTAAAGTTTGTACCAGGCGACCCCGCCTGACATCCAAGATGGTGGCTGTTACTATAAATAGCAAAAACACATAAAAAGCCATTGTTGAGTCAATTTTTAACCGTTTTTGTTCAAATTTGAAATGTAGAGAGTATATAGCGAGGCATTCAATATATATAACAGGTTTTTCTGAGAAATTTTTTGTTGACCCGATTTTTACTAATTATGCAAATGAGGTGTTATATTTAATCAATTCTTTGAAAATCTTCTCCTCTGAAACCACTGGGCCAATTGGGACCAAATTTGGTATGGTAGGTCCCTAGGTGGGGTAGACCAAAGTTTGTACCAGGCGACCCCGCCCGGCTTCCAAGATGGCGACTGTTACTACAAATAGCAAAAACACATAAATAGCCATTGTTGAGTCATTTTTTAACGGTTTTTGTTCAAATTTAAAATGTAGAGAGTAGATAGCAGGGCATTCAACAGATAAAACGGGTTTTTCTGAGAAATTTTTCATTGACCCGATTTTTACAAATTATGCAAATGAGGTGTAATATTTAATCAATTCTTTGAAAATCATCTCCTCTGAAACCACTGGGCCAATTGGGACCAAATTCGGTGTGGAAGGTCCTTAGGTGGAGTAGACTAAAGTTTGTACAGGCGACCCCGCCTGACATCCAAGATGGTGGCTGTTACTATAAATAGCAAAAACACATAAATAGCCATTGTTGAGTCATTTTTTAACCGTTTTTGTTCAAATTTGAAATGTAGAGAGTAGATAGCAGGGCATTAAACATATATAACAGGTTTTTGTGAGAAATTTTTCGTTACCCCGATTTTTACGAATTATGCTAATGAGGTGTAATTTCTTTGAAAATCTTGATGTGGAAGGTTGGTCTGACTAAAGTTTGTACCAGACAATCTTGTCCAACACTCAAGATGGCTGCTGTTACTATGATTAGAAAAAACACTAAAATTGCCATTGTGGATCCATTTTTCAACCAATTAAGCTCAAATTTGAAATATACAAAGTATAATGTGAGGGATTCAACATATTTAACGGGTTTTGTGGGAATTTTTTTGTTGACCTGATTTTCAAGAATTATGCATAAGGTGTAATATTTAGCGAAATCTTTGAAATTCTTCTCTTCTGAAACTACTGGGCCAATTGGAATGAAATTTTGTGTGGAAAGTCCAAATGTCGGCCTGACTAAAGGTTGTACCAGGCAACCTGGCCTGACATCTAAGATGGCCGTCATAACTAAAAATAGAAAAAAAAAATTTCCATTGTTGATCTTTTTTTCCACAAATTGAGCTCAAATTTTAAATATAGAAAGTATACTGTGTAGGATTCAAAATATATAATGTTTTTTTCTGAGAAAACTTTTATTGACCCAAGCTTAAGCTGATGAACCAATTATGGTAACCACATTACATTGTCTTACAGGTGCCACAATGGCCGAGTGGTTTTAAGAATTCGATGTTACGAATCACAGCACCTTTCCCCCCCTGACATTGTGCATTAATGCCAAGTGGCGCTAGCACTTCATCTTTGAAAGTTAGTCAGTTAACTTGCTGCTTGTCGTGGTTTTCTTCGATACTCCAGTGTCCTCCATCATTTCCAAAACTGACAGTCTCCATATAAGTAAAATATTCTTGAGTTGAATGTTAAACAGCATTACAAACAAAAACAAACATTGTCTTACATATGTAGCCAGTTGAGCATCACAGGCCCTATTGGGCCTCTTGTTGCAGTTTTAGGCTATTTTCTTCCAAATTATAAGAGATATATAATATTAAAACATTGTTAAAATGTTCAGCATGACAAAATGTAAAAAGGTACAAAGTTTCGTAACTGTATGGTAATGTAGGAGTTGTTGCCCCTGAAATGTTATTTTTTTGCTAAAAAAAAACTAAAATTGTGCATTAGCTTTAAAACTATAAACTTTTTGTATAGGCATATATATTAGAATATTGTAGGCATTGATATGACGATCATTTTGATATGTGGCTCAAGGTCATACGTTCAAAGGTCAAGGTCATGGGTGCATAAAAAGACTGAAATTGTTTATTATCTTGGAAACTATTAACTTTTTGTATGGCATGTATATTAGAATATAGTAGGAATTGATATGGTGATTATTCTGATATAAGATTCAAGGTCTTACGTTTAAAGGTCAAGGTCATAGATGCATAAAAAGACTCAAATTGTTAATTATCTTGTAAACTATTAACTTTTTTGTAGGCATGTATATCAGAATATTTTATGTATTTTTGCAAATGATTTTGGATATATCCTCAGGTTGGCCATATCCTCAGGTGAGCGTTAGGGCCCATGGGCCTCTTGTTGTCTGCATGATATCTATTGTCTTAATTTTCAATTAAATTCTAATTTAAATCAATATTTTTCCAGAACCAGTTACAATTATTTTTTACAGGGATTTTTCTAAACCAAATCACATTTCACATAATAATGCATTCAGTGCTAATAAGTTTTAAAGGTAATGGTGTCCTTTTACATGTACAATGTATAATGAAATCATTAAATTGCTTTTATTCTTGCATAAAAAATTATCCAATTTTTTCAATTTTTTAAGAATAGCATCATCATCTGAAATACTTTCAAAGAGACTGATTGGATAGTGTTTGTCAAAGGTGTCCTGAATGAGACAATTACGCCAATTTGATAGTGTTGATTTGTCAAAGGTTTCCTGAATGAGACAATTACACTGATTGGATAGTGTTGATTTGTCAAAGATTACCAATGAGACAATTTATAAACAATGACTGACTATGAAATTTTGTTTAGTCACAAATTAAATTACAAAAGATATCAAGTGCAAGTTCATTGACCTTGAACCTTGACCTTCAATATTAATATTTTGAAAAAAATCATTAATTTTAAATTTATAGAAAACCAGCATGTTCTTGGTTGACCTTGCCCTTCATTCAAAATAAATCTGTTTAAAACAGTGCATAAAATTCAGATTATGGATTAGCTTATTTAGCAATCTTGTTTCAACATTTCCTCACATTGCATTGAATTCCACTCTGGCAGATAGATTTATAAGAAGTGTTTTGTTTCCCTTGCCAAAGCCCTTATTACAGAACTGGTTGTCTCAGAATAAGTCAAACAATTTTGAGTTTAGATGATAACACTATCACTCCACTCCAATCCACTTCACAATTCTCTAGGTTTTAATCAAATTTTGTCCTCAAAGGAATAAAGTTAATAAAAAGGTTCTTTCACCATTAACTGGCTTGTCTTAAGCAGAAAGGTATATAATACAAGCTAAACAATCTATCATTAACCTTTTAAGTAAGAACCAGTTCCTCCATAGATGTGAAAACCTATTTAGTTAAAGATGAGTTTGACAGGCAAGCTGAATGAGACTTTCTACTATTTATTAATCATGTTTGTCAGTTGATGACAAGTTAATAGTATTCAGACTCCCAGGAGAATATCAGCTTTATTTCTAAACACAGTGTTTTATATCCTGAGCTTTACCTTAATTACTCTCCTTTTATGGTGTGACCACATAAACCTTTATCTCTATTTTCCATCAACAACATAGAACCAAAACAAAGCAGATTTTATTCTTCCATAATGTTTTCAAAAACTCAAAAACTAGTTTCCTGAGCAAAATGAAACCTGTAAAGACTATATTCAAAGTATTTATGAAGGATAAGATATTTTGTTGATTATATTGGTCTATATTTAATTAATGTTATTTTCCCTATATAAATTTAGAATAGTCCATAATAATTGAAAGGATATTAATCATTAATGGCAATTTAAGGGAGACTCAGGTAGTTAAATTATTGCCTTTTTGTCCCCCCCGGATTTCAAGGTTTATGTTTTTTGTTTATGACGTGTCTGGTATTACAGTACTGGATAACTTGTTTATCACATCTAAAGAACACAAATATGAAGATTATATATAACCATATTGTCCCTGTTTTGATTATCATTTCATCTGATTTATTAAAACATGTCTGAATTTACTGATGCAACTGATTTTGATTTACTGCCGAAAATTAAGTAATCTGGACATATGCTGTTTTGAATTTTTGTTTATGCTTGACTAAAATTTGATGATATTCTTATTTGACTATTTAGTAAGGGAGTTGATCGGTAATATCTGATAACTTTTATAATCAATATCACTTAATATTTGGTCTTCAAATGTAAGAGAAGTATAAAGAGTTAAGGCCCTTGATATACATCTAAATTATAGTTATGGCCATTAAATTAGAGTTAACTCCCCTTCTCTGGATCTATGTCATAAAAAGTTATGTCAGTTAATTTATGCTATAAATATATTTATGACTTTGATATGTATACAATAAATTTCCTTAAAAATATGATGTTATTAAGAGTGATGCCTTTTCCTCATATGGCAACAAAATCCTACATAATCAAGTTTGAGAAACTTTGGTTAAAGTTGTATAAGAAGGTCAGGTCAGTTAGAGAAAGTTGGATAAGAAGGTCATGAGTTAGAGAAACTTTGATTCAAGTTGGATAAGAAGGTCAGGAGTTTGAGAAACTTTGGTTCAAGTTGGTTAAGAAGGTCAGGAGTTTGAGAAACTTTGGTTCAAGTTGGATAAGAAGGACAGGAGTTTGAGAAACTTTGATTCAAGTTGGATAAGAAGGTCAGGAGTTTGAGAAACTTTGGTTCAAGTTGGATAAGAAGGACAGGAGTTTGAGAAACTTTGATTCAAGTTGGATAAGAAGGTCAGGAGTTTGAGAAACTTTGGTTCAAGTTGGATAAGAAGGACAGGAGTTTGAGAAACTTTGATTCAAGTTGGATAAGAAGGTCAGGAGTTTGAGAAACTTTGGTTCAAGTTGGATAAGAAGGTCAGGAGTTTGAGAAACTTTGATTCAAGTTGGATAAGAAGGTCAGGAGTTTGAGAAACTTTGGTTCAAGTTGGTTAAGAAGGTCAGGAGTTTGAGAAACTTTGGTTCAAGTTGGATAAGAAGGACAGGAGTTTGAGAAACTTTGGTTCAAGTTGGATAAGAAGGACAGGAGTTTGAGAAACTTTGGTTCAAGTTGGATAAGAAGGTCAGGAGTTTGAGAAACTTTGGTTCAAGTTGGATAAGAAGGACAGGAGTTTGAGCAACTTTGGTTCAAGTTGGATAAGAAGGTCAGGAGTTTGAGAAACTTTGGTTCAAGTTGGATAAGAAGGTCAGGAGTTTGAGAAACTTTGGTTCAAGTTGGATAAGAAGGACAGGAGTTTGAGAAACTTTGGTTCAAGTTGGTAAGGAAGGCCAGGAGTTTGAGAAACTTAAGTTCAAGTTGGATAAGAAGGTCAGGAATTTGAGAAACTTTGGTTCAAGTTGGATAAGAAGGTCAGGAGTTTGAGAAACTTTGGTTCAAGTTGGATAAGAAGGTCAGGAGTTTGAGAAACTTTGGTTCAAGTTGGATAAGAAGGACAGGAGTTTGAGAAACTTTGGTTAAAGTTGGTAAGGAAGGCCAGCAGTTTGAGAAACTTAAGTTCAAGTTGGATAAGAAGGTCAGGAGTTTGAGAAACTTTGGTTCAAGTTGGATAAGAAGGTCAGGAGTTTGAGAAACTTTGGTTCAAGTTGGATAAGAAGGTCAGGAGTTTGAGAAACATTAGTTGAAGTTGGATAAGAAGGTCAGGAGTTTGAGAAACTTTGGTTCAAGTTGGATAAGAAGGTCAGGAGTTTGAGAAACTTTGGTTCAAGTTGGATAAGAAGGTCAGGAGTTTGAGAAACTTTGGTTCAAGTTGGATAAGAAGGTCAGGAGTTTGAGAAACTTTAGTTCAAGTTTGATAAGAAGGTCAGAAGTTTGAGAAACTTTGGTTCAAGTTGGTTAAGAAGGCCAATAGTTTTTTTCCGCTTCCTTCACCATCCCAGAACTTTCCACCTTGATATTAAAAAAAATTTTGGCTCTTTAACTATAGCTATATCCAATGTAAGTAAACTTTTTTAATTAAAAGTAGAAAGTACATTTAGTCTATCAGTCCTTAAATAGCGAAGAGGTGTAATGGTATTTTATGTCCCAATCAAGAATAATTATCATGTAAGTCCAGGCAGTCAAAGCCTTGTCTTTTAGGGGTTGGTGGATTAACTCAAGAGTAACAAGAGGAAATATCCTACTTCAGCGTGTTAGTGGTCTGAGTTCAGTAATAGAGTTTTATGTGCCTCAGTCAATTATATTATTTTAACTATAGTAAGGTGGTCAAGTAAGGAATTGTTAAAGAAACTAAAGTACTAATTAAAGATAACCCTTTACCGTTTGCAAGGAAATTGACACATTAGAATTCATTACTGCCTGTTGCTGGCTAGCTAACTACCAAATTTATAGCCTATATTAGGTAAATAATTCAAAATAAGCTTTGCATGTTTATGACTTTTTGTTTTGTTTTTTTACCCATCGCATGATTTGATGTGCATTTAAATGAGCAGAAAAATTGATTTTCCTAATACATGTATTGTAATTAGGTTGAACAATGAACCCATAGTGAATAACATTAATCGTGATATTAAACAAGTAATTATCTGCCACAAATAATTATTTGACACAGTTGGTTATAAATTGTAACTCGTTTAATACAGAGCTTGCTGTAACTGGCTCATAAATACAGCATGTGACAATAATACAAAGAATCAGATATATTAATCTATTGCTAAGAACGATGGTTTGTATTTATAAAAGTTCAGGATCCATGTTACAATCAACATTGACATCAAATAATAGAATAAAGAATTAATTTTCTGTTGTCAGAAATCATTGTGTGAAATATGTTAGCAGTTTTCTCCAAATGGTTGGTCCTCATTGTTGTATTGATTTTAATTTAGTTTGATAACTGACTGATTACTCGGAAACCAAAATCCAAATTCCATGCACTTAAAGTTATTGAAGTAATTTACTAAAAATAATTTTACCACATGTACATGCATGTTATCGGAAATAGATTGAATATGTACATGCATGTTATTGGAAAAAGCTTGGAATACCTTACTAGAGTGAATCACAAATATTAACATTTTTAAAACTTAAAAGAGAATTTAAAAATATTAGGTCTGAATGAAGAGTTAATCTTACGCTTCTGGAATGGCCTAAATTTAAACACGTACATTTTAATATTTATACACTGGGATGACTACATGCTTCATTCATATGTAAGTCTGAAGTTATTACAGATGGTTATGCTGTTGCGCTGTATCAAAACCCTAACCCTAATCAACTACTATATATGAAGTAAAAAGTGGAAATTTAACACAAAGGTTATGTCTGAAAAAATATTAAGAAATATCCCTAGCTGTCATTTTTTCCCTCCCACTTCATTTCTTGTTTTTATCATTATATAATAATTATCTATATATATTAATGAATACTAAAAGTGACTGATGAGATGAACATCTTCAATCAAACAGGAGATGGATAATTATTTGGTTTGCATTAATATTTAATTTAAACATTTCAAAACATTATCTATATTATTTGCAGTAGCCAGAGCCACTAAATACTTGTCAAAATATAGTGTATAACATGAAAAAAAAAAATTATTAAAAAAGAAATCATAGCACTTCATTCCACAGTAAACCAAGTTAGTATCTGTCACAAGTCTCAGATTATTGATTATCTAAGTTAGTATCTGTCACAAGTCTCAGATTGTTGATTATCCAAGTTAGTATCTGTCACAAGTCTCAGATTGTTGATTATCTAAGTTAGTATCTGTCACAAGTCTCAGATTGTTGATTATCCAAGTTAGTATCTGTCACAAGTCTCAGATTGTTGATTATCCAAGTTAGTATCTGTCACAAGTCTCAGATTGTTGATTATCTAAGTTAGTATCTGTCACAAGTCTCAGATTGTTGATTATCCAAGTTAGTATCTGTCACAAGTCTCAGATTGTTGATTATCCAAGTTAGTATCTGTCACAAGTCTCAGATTGTTGATTATCTAAGTAAGTATCTGTCACAAGTCTCAGATTGTTGATTATCTAAGTTAGTATCTGTCACAAGTCTCAGATTGTTGATTATCCAAGTTAGTATCTGTCACAAGTCTCAGATTGTTGATTATCCAAGTTAGTATCTGTCACAAGTCTCAGATTGTTGATTATCCAAGTTAGTATCTGTCACAAGTGTTAGATTGTTGATTATCCAAGTTAGTATCTGTCACAAGTCTCAGATTGTTGATTATCCAAGTTAGTATCTGTCACAAGTCTCAGATTGTTGATTATCCAAGTTAGTATCTGTCACAAGTCTCAGATTGTTGATTATCCAAGTTAGTATCTGTCACAAGTCTCAGATTGTTGATTATCCAAGTTAGTATCTGTCACAAGTCTCAGATTGATGATTATCTAAGTTAGTTTCTGTCACAAGTCTCAGATTGTTGATTATCCAAGTTAGTATCTGTCACAAGTCTCAGATTATTGATTATCTAAGTTAGTATCTGTCACAAGTCTCAGATTGTTGATTATCTAAGTTAGTATCTGTCACAAGTCTCAGATTGTTGATTATCTAAGTTAGTATCTGTCACAAGTCTCAGATTGTTGATTATCTAAGTTTGTATCTGTCACAAGTCTCAGATTGTTGATTATCCAAGTTAGTATCTGTCACAAGTCTCAGATTGTTGAATATCCAAGTTAGTATCTGTCACAAGTCTCAGATTGTTGATTATCCAAGTTAGTATCTGTCACAAGTCTCAGATTATTGATTATCTAAGTTAGTATCTGTCACAAGTCTCAGATTATTGATTATCTAAGTTAGTATCTGTCACAAGTCTCAGATTGTTGATTATCCAAGTTAGTATCTGTCACAAGTCTCAGATTATTGATTATCTAAGTTAGTATCTGTCACAAGTCTCAGATTGTTGATTATCCAAGTTAGTATCTGTCACAAGTCTCAGATTGTTGATTATCCAAGTTAGTATCTGTCACAAGTCTCAGATTGTTGATTATCTAAGTTAGTATCTGTCACAAGTCTCAGATTGTTGATTATCCAAGTTAGTATCTGTCACAAGTCTGAGATTGTTGATTATCCAAGTTAGTATCTGTCACAAGTCTCAGATTGTTGATTATCCAAGTTAGTATCTGTCACAAGTCTCAGATTGTTGATTATCCAAGTTAGTATCTGTCACAAGTCTCAGATTATTGATTATCCAAGTTAGTATCTGTCACAAGTCTCAGATTGTTGATTATCTAAGTTAGTATCTGTCACAAGTCTCAGATTGTTGATTATCCAAGTTAGTATCTGTCACAAGTCTCAGATTGTTGATTATCCAAGTTAGTATCTGTCACAAGTCTCAGATTGTTGATTATCTAAGTTAGTATCTGTCACAAGTCTCAGATTATTGATTATCTAAGTTAGTATCTGTCACAAGTCTCAGATTGTTGATTATCCAAGTTAGTATCTGTCACAAGTCTCAGATTATTGATTATCTAAGTTAGTATCTGTCACAAGTCTCAGATTGTTGATTATCCAAGTTAGTATCTGTCACAAGTCTCAGATTGTTGATTATCCAAGTTAGTATCTGTCACAAGTCGCAGATTGTTGATTATCTAAGTTAGTATCTGTCACAAGTCTCAGATTGTTGATTATCCAAGTTAGTATCTGTCACAAGTCTCAGATTGTTGATTATCCAAGTTAGTATCTGTCACAAGTCTCAGATTATTGATTATCTAAGTTAGTATCTGTCACAAGTCTCAGATTGTTGATTATCCAAGTTAGTTATCTGTCATAAGTCTCAGATTGTTGATTATCTAAGTTAGTATCTGTCACAAGTCTCAGATTGTTGATTATCTAAGTTAGTATCTGTCACAAGTCTCAGATTGTTGATTATCTAAGTTTGTATCTGTCACAAGTCTCAGATTGTTGATTATCCAAGTTAGTATCTGTCACAAGTCTCAGATTGTTGAATATCCAAGTTAGTATCTGTCACAAGTCTCAGATTGTTGATTATCCAAGTTAGTATCTGTCACAAGTCTCAGATTGTTGATTATCCAAGTTAGTATCTGTCACAAGTCTCAGATTGTTGATTATCCAAGTTAGTATCTGTCACAAGTCTCAGATTGTTGATTATCCAAGTTAGTATCTGTCACAAGTCTCAGATTGTTGATTATCCAAGTTAGTATCTGTCACAAGTCTCAGATTGTTGATTATCCAAGTTAGTATCTGTCACAAGTCTCAGATTGTTGATTATCCAAGTTAGTATCTGTCACAAGTCTCAGATTGTTGATTATCCAAGTTAGTATCTGTCACAAGTCTCAGATTGTTGATTATCCAAGTTAGTATCTGTCACAAGTCTCAGATTGTTGATTATCCAAGTTAGTATCTGTCACAAGTTTCAGATTGTTGATTATCCAAGTTAGTATCTGTCACAAGTCTCAGATTGTTGATTATCTAAGTTTGTATCTGTCACATGTCTCAGATTGTTGATTATCCAAGTTAGTATCTGTCACAAGTCTCAGATTGTTGAATATCCAAGTTAGTATCTGTCACAAGTCTCAGATTGTTGATTATCCAAGTTAGTATCTGTCACAAGTCTCAGATTATTGATTATCTAAGTTAGTATCTGTCACAAGTCTCAGATTGTTGATTATCCAAGTTAGTATCTGTCACAAGTCTCAGATTGTTGATTATCCAAGTTAGTATCTGTCACAAGTCTCAGATTGTTGATTATCTAAGTTAGTATCTGTCACAAGTCTCAGATTGTTGATTATCCAAGTTAGTATCTGTCACAAGTCTCAGATTGTTGATTATCCAAGTTAGTATCTGTCACAAGTCTCAGATTGTTGATTATCCAAGTTAGTATCTGTCACAAGTCTCAGATTATTGATTATCTAAGTTAGTATCTGTCACAAGTCTCAGATTGTTGATTATCTAAGTTAGTATCTGTCACAAGTCTCAGATTGTTGATTATCTAAGTTTGTATCTGTCACAAGTCTCAGATTGTTGATTATCCAAGTTAGTATCTGTCACAAGTCTCAGATTGTTGAATATCCAAGTTAGTATCTGTCACAAGTCTCAGATTGTTGATTATCCAAGTTAGTATCTGTCACAAGTCTCAGATTATTGATTATCTAAGTTAGTATCTGTCACAAGTCTCAGATTGTTGATTATCTAAGTTTGTATCTGTCACAAGTCTCAGATTGTTGATTATCCAAGTTAGTATCTGTCACAAGTCTCAGATTGTTGATTATCCAAGTTAGTATCTGTCACAAGTCTCAGATTGTTGATTATCCAAGTTAGTATCTGTCACAAGTCTCAGATTGTTGATTATCTAAGTAAGTATCTGTCACAAGTCTCAGATTGTTGATTATCTAAGTTAGTATCTGTCACAAGTCTCAGATTGTTGATTATCCAAGTTAGTATCTGTCACAAGTCTCAGATTGTTGATTATCCAAGTTAGTATCTGTCACAAGTCTCAGATTGTTGATTATCCAAGTTAGTATCTGTCACAAGTGTTAGATTGTTGATTATCCAAGTTAGTATCTGTCACAAGTCTCAGATTGTTGATTATCCAAGTTAGTATCTGTCACAAGTCTCAGATTGTTGATTATCCAAGTTAGTATCTGTCACAAGTCTCAGATTGTTGATTATCTAAGTTAGTATCTGTCACAAATCTCAGATTGTTGATTATCCAAGTTAGTATCTGTCACAAGTGTTAGATTGTTGATTATCTAAGTTAGTATCTGTCACAAGTCTCAGATTGTTGATTATCCAAGTTAGTATCTGTCACAAGTCTCAGATTGTTGATTATCTAAGTTAGTATCTGTCACAAATCTCAGATTGTTGATTATCTAAGTTAGTATCTGTCACAAGTCTCAGATTGTTGATTATCTAAGTTAGTATCTGTCACAAGTCTCAGATTGTTGATTATCTAAGTTTAGTTATGACACTGAAACAAGTAAAAGGACAAAACAGAGATAAAAGTGCATGTATTTCACTTATATTGATGCAATAAGATTGTTATGGCAGAAGAAAATCAAGCAGCCTGACAAACTGCTAGTAAGATTATGCATTTGAACTGACAGGCTTTTATAAAGTCATTACAAATATCTGCCAAAAAAACACTAATGTGATCGTAACAATTTGCAAACAGCAAATCAGTATATGGAGTTACAGAGAGATTAATTGGTGTTTCATGCCCTAGTTAAGTTTCACTAATCTTGAGGTATTTATTTCAGACAGTCTGGTTTATTCCACTATCAGAGAACAGACTGCTCAGTATAATTTTTTTTTAAAATTCTTTGCTATGGTGTAAAACACAATAACTCAACTACTGTTGACTCCAGCTGAATCACAGTTACCAATCTTCCCCCCCCCCCCCCCCCCCCAAAAAAAAACAAAAAAAAAAATAATAATAAATAAATAAATAAATAAATAAAAAAAATAAAATACTGAAAAAGTCAAAATGCAAATCTTCGTCCACTTCAAGTGAAACTTAAAGCTGAATGGTAAAAAACACTGCCTCATGTATCACAGCTCTTCTCTTTAATGTGCAAATTCTAATATGAAATCATTGGTGGTTTTCTCTGGGTATTAGGGTTGCTTTTACATTCCCTTACCATTAAAGTGAAATTCATGTATTCTTGGTAAGTGCTAAAACTTACATTGTATTTTTCTACATGCTCTTTTCCATGTCAATGACTTTTTAAGTTACAAAATAATTCACCCACATAAATCTTAAAGTCAGTTGTACTTCAAGCTTTTAAAGTTATGCTTTGATGTAAAGGTATTGATCTATGTGTTAAGTCTGTGGGCAGATGTAAATTAAGAGGCACCAAAAAAAAAAAAACGTAGATATTATGTGACAGTGATAAATTCAAGTCACAGCAAAGACTTATAGATAATAAACATCAAATTATCATATTTTTACAGGTTTTACAAAATGTCAAAGCTTCTTTTATAGACTTTGATCATGCCATCGGTGTAAGTTGATCAAATTTATAGCTGTTTATTTCTGCCAGCTGATTCCCGTATCAAAGAATTATATATTTTATGATCACGTTTATAAGAATACACAATAGAGAAATTGTGTTTTATGTCCAAGTCAAGATTCTATCACTAACATCAGGCAGACAGCTTAGTGTCTGTTAGGAAACAGTTAGTTGCCTGAAGAAAATCACCAAACTGGGGTCAATTTTCTTCCAACAGAATCTGCCTAAGTAGTGTTCCAATTTAGAAGGTGAGAGTCACTGTACTGTATCCATTAGCACATGTTTCTAACAACTTGGCCACCGAGACCCCTGTATTGTATTTATGCCATAGTGGTAATTCAGGTAAATTAATCTATTCAAAATGTGCATTTATACAAATCTTATATGAGATTTTTACAAAAATAAATTAAAAATTAATTAACAAAAGGTTATTTTCTAAGTGTTGTTCCTATAAATTTATGGAGACTTGTGGAGCTAAAATTATTCACTTATTGACTCATCCAGAATACAATCCTATTATTGTTAGTTTTTGTTTTCTCAAAAGAAAAAAACCTTTAAATTATTTAAAAGAAGATAAACTGTGTAACCAAGACTGTTTACTGACTTCTAATCAACTTAATTTGAAAAAATTGTAACAAAAGCAACATGTGCCTTAAGTTTTTTAATGCTGTTAAAAAAATGGAAGTCCTTATATTGTTCACTTGCTCAGACAAGTAAAAATACAGGCCTTACATTGCTCACTTGCTCAGACAAGTAAAAATACAGGCCTTACATTGTTCACTTGCTGAGACAAAACTCCAGGCCTTATATTGTTCACTTGCTGAGACAAGTGAAAATACAGGCCTTACATTGTTCACTTGCTCAGACAAGTAAAAATACAGGCCTTACATTGTTCACTTGCTCAGACAAGTAAAAATACAGGCCTTATATTGTTCACTTGCTGAGACAAAACTCCAGGCCTTATATTGTTCACTTGCTGACACAAGTAAAAATACAGGCCTTATATTGTTCACTTGCTCAGACAAGTAAAAATACATGCCTTATATTGTTCACTTGCTCAGACAAGTAAAAATACAGGCCTTACATTGCTCACTTGCTCAGACAAGTAAAAATACAGGCCTTATATTGTTCACTTGCTGAGACAAAACTCCAGGCCTTATATTGTTCACTTGCTGAGACAAGTAAAAATACAGGCCTTATATTGGTCACTTGCTCAGACAAGTAAAAATACAGGCCTTATATTGTTCACTTGCTCAGACAAGTAAAAATACAGGCTTTATATTGTTCACTTGCTGAGACAAAACTCCAGGCCTTATATTGTTCACTTGCTCAGACAAGTAAAAATACAGGCCTTATATTGTTCACTTGCTCAGACAAGTAAAATTACAGGCCTATTTTGTTCACTTGCTGAGACAAAACTCCAGGCCTTATATTGTTCACTTGCTGAGACAAGTAAAAATACAGGCCTTTTTATGTTCACTTGCTGAGACAAGTAAAAATACAGGCCTTATATTGTTCACTTGCTCAGACAAGTAAAAATACATGCCTTATATTGTTCACTTGCTGAGACAAAACTCCAGGCCTTATATTGTTCACTTGCTGAGACAAGTAAAAATACAGGACTTACATTGCTCACTTGCTCAGACAAGTAAAAATACAGGCCTTATATTGTTCACTTGCTCAGACAAGTAAAAATACATGCCTTATATTGTTCACTTGCTCAGACAAGTAAAAATACAGGCCTTACATTGCTCACTTGCTCAGACAAGTAAAAATACAGGCCTTATATTGTTCACTTGCTGAGACAAAACTCCAGGCCTTATATTGTTCACTTGCTGAGACAAGTAAAAATACAGGCCTTATATTGGTCACTTGCTCAGACAAGTAAAAATACAGGCCTTATATTGTTCACTTGCTCAGACAAGTAAAAATACAGGCTTTATATTGTTCACTTGCTGAGACAAAACTCCAGGCCTTATATTGTTCACTTGCTCAGACAAGTAAAAATACAGGCCTTATATTGTTCACTTGCTCAGACAAGTAAAATTACAGGCCTATTTTGTTCACTTGCTGAGACAAAACTCCAGGCCTTATATTGTTCACTTGCTGAGACAAGTAAAAATACAGGCCTTATTATGTTCACTTGCTCAGACAAGTAAAAATACAGGCCTTATATTGTTCACTTGCTCAGACAAGTAAAAATACATGCCTTATATTGTTCACTTGCTGAGACAATTAAAAATACAGGCCTTATATTGTTCACTTGCTCAGACAAGTAAAAATACAGGCTTTATATTGTTCACTTGTTGAGACAAGTAAAAATACAGGCTTTATATTGTTCACTTGCTCAGACAAGTAAAAATACAGGCCTTATATTGTTCACTTGCTCAGACAAGTAAAAATACAGGCTTTATATTGTTCACTTGCTGAGACAAGTAAAAATACAGGCCTTATATTGTTCACTTGCTGAGACAAAACTCCAGGCCTTATATTGTTCACTTGCTGAGACAAGTAAAAATACAGGCCTTATATTGTTCACTTGCTGAGACAAGTAAAAATACAGGACTGTTGTATGGTGACAAGAAAAATTCCCAAGAGTCAAATGATTCTTTTCTTTGGCAAAGCTATGGGATGATTTACTTAAATAATTCTATCAGAAGCCTCATCTGAGTTATACAATCAATTCATAACTAAGATTTTCCTTAACTTAAATTTAGAAATTTTTTAACATTCTTTTTAGGAATCATGAATAAAACTTTTTTGACAAAATTTAACACTGAGATAAACATAGAGTAATTTCCCAAATAGCTTTATATTTATATTTAACCCAAAAAAAAAAAAAAAACAGATAATAATAATAATAATAATTAACAGGTTTAACTGAAAGAAAATCTTAGTTAAGGATTGATTGTAAAACTATAGTCTGACTGCTGAGTACGTAGTTTTATTTGTAAGTGCAAATATTATTATTCATGTAGTGACATGTCAGAATATCATTTTCATCTTGATATCTGAAACACATCAACAACTTATGAACAGACAGTCAGCTTTTTTATAAGTATTAATGAAAACCTGGTCATACATCTCAGATCCCAACATTTAGAAAATATATGCATAAAAAGGGTACAAAACACCATAAAAGACATCTCATCCCATTGGTAGATAATTACAGGTTGTTTGTAATTAGCTGTTTTATTGTAAAGTGTTCCAGTTTTTATGAGGAGTTTTTATGGGATACTTGATCATCAGATCAATACTTCTACACTGTATGTGGTGTCATTAGTACATGTTGCTGCAGTAAATATCCCATTTACAACTGTGTACTGGACAGAATCTTCCATAATTAATTCTGTTTCTTTATATGATATTAATGTTTCAACATCAGTACAGTACAAAATCAGCCATAATTAATGTCATTTCTTAAAGTCATTTATAGTACAACATCAGAATTAAGATTTCTAAGCTATCTAAGAAATATAGACAATACGTTTTAGCTCAACTTCCTGAGTTATGGCTTAAAAAAATAAGCAAGTGTCCATCCATGCATTAATTTTTATCTATTCTCTGTTTTCTGACAGAGCTTACAGACACAAATCTGTAGTAGTACCAATAATTATACAATAAAATTTATAACAAGCACTCTGATGAAATTAAGAATTTCTTTATTCTTAAATTACTGCTTCCTTTTGGTAGCTATAATCAAATTAATATTGATATTGTACTCTCAAGAATGTCACTTGAAAGATTGACCTAGTTTGACCAGAGTTAGTATATCTCACCAATATCAAGTTATAAGGAAATAGAATGGATTCCAAATGATCATTCTTTCAATGCAAATTTGATCAAAATTTTTTTGATAGTTTAAATAGACTTTAAAGTGACTTTGATCAAAATTTGATAGTTTTAATAGTCTTTAAAGTGACTTTGATCAAAATTTGATAGTGTAATTTTTTATGAATGAACACTGTCAAGTACAAATTGAGACTATAAATGTCGATGAGTTATATTTCATCATCTTTTATTTTAGTGTAATTTAGCTTTAAAAATCTAATGCTTTATAAAACTTCAAAACCAACCAATATCTGAAATAAACCATTTTCCATTGATGAAAGGGAAATAATTGAGTTTCTTAAACACTTTGCAAAATTATATGGCAATTACCACCAGAAAGAATTGATTTAAAAAGAAATTTGGTCCAATTTTACAATCATGTCTGTAGTAAGTTTATTTAAACTTAGACAAACTTTTAAATATAATCATAATTCAACAATTTTACTAAATGAGCTTTTGAAACAAGTTCTTTGAAGCTGTAAATACACTGAATTCTTTTTTGTTGAATTTAGGTTATGGGAAAAAAAATGACTTATGATATGTAAGAATTAAATGAATTCAGTAAACCATAGAACAGTGGGAACACTGCGACTTTGTTATGAATTGTGAAAATAAAGTTTGTTTCTACATTCTTAAGTAATGGTGTAAAATTATAATCTGTTTCAGATTTCCCTCCACCTTATCATGTTTAAAGTTTGTTTCTTCAATCTTAAGTAATTGTGTAAAATTAAAATCTGTTTCAGATTTCCCTCCACCTTATCATGTTTATATACAACAACACCATCATGCCTTATCAAAAGTGGACAGAAAATTATCTGCCCCTGTCCTTGGTGCCAAAGAAATTGCAGAACAGAATTTACAAAATGAACACAGATTATCACGGTGTGAAGAGGTGGAAAATATTCCAGAGGTTGTGGAAGAAGAACCACCCATGGATGACCTTCAACCTCCTCCTCCTCCAATGACACGGTATGTTTTATAACATGTGACTTAATTTTCTTATTGTATATATTAATGAAGTTTTAGTTATGGCCTAATATATACAAGATAGAATCATTTTTGAGATTAAAAAAGGAAGGGACAGAATTACATTTAATTTGCCTTTTGCACATGAAGAAGTTTTGGTAATGACCAATACAAAATTTGGTAATGGCTAAAACAATATAAACATTTTTCCTCAATTTTTGACAGATCTATCATTTCAAAAAGAAATTTTCATTTTTGGTTGATATTCAAATATTTACAAGAAGATCTATCAGAATGAACTACTAATCAATGATTAATTCTAGTTAGTATGTACAACCTGCACAGGAAAAAACATCAGTCTGAGCTACTGGTCAACGATTGACCTTAGATATGGACAACCTATTGATAGATCCATCAATCTGAGCTACTAGTCAACGATTGACCTTAGGTATGGACAACCTATGAATAGATCCATCAAACTGAACTACTCAGGTCAATGATTGTTCTCATTAGGTCATTTTAATGCCTTCATGGACAATTTACTTCTCATTGTGTTTTGTTAAAGAAAGACTGTACTTAGAAAGTGTACATGTTTATGTTCTGCAGCAGAGAAAAGTTGGGTTTATATATATATTATAGATATTTTCTTTTAAATTGTAGAAGTTTTAGTACAGCAGCTTCACCTGTTTATGAACGTGATGATTCACCTCCCCCTCCCCCTCCACCTCCCCCTCTAGATGACGACGAGATCAACATGAACATTGCCATTACTCCACCAAATCATAGATCAACACCAGTGAAGAATTCAGATCATTATTTCATCACTCATACATCCTTGGAGAATAATATACCACATAGTAATATGAGTGTTCTATCATCATCCAGAACTGAGGACTCCGAAGACGATCCTAAGCGCAAAATGAAGGTAAAATATTTGTATCTTGTCACACATAGTAGGATCATTGTATTTTGCAATGTACCATACTTAATTTTCATTGTATATCTATTTGTCTGTTTTGGGGTCAAAAAGCCAAACAGATTTTTTTCCTTCTTATTTTGCACATTTTGTGTAGATAAATAAAATATAAGTCAATTACAATTTACAGTCTATCCCATATGAACAAGGTACTTTGAAGGTTGATTGTTGTAAAGTGTACACTTATGAATCACAGTACCTCTCATCACCTAGGTGTAATTTCCAGGGATCATTTTAGCATAATTATTATGAATTAAAACCCTATATTAAAAGGGGTCTTGGTGGCCTCAGTGCCTCTTCCTGCCTAGATTTGATTCCCACTCAGCACACATCACAGTGTGAGAAAGTTTGTCAGTTCTCTTACTTAAGAACAGTGGTTTTCTCTGGGCACTCCGGTTTCCTCCACTATCCCAGAACTGATTGCCTCAGAATAAATGAAAGAATTATAACTGGGGAATAAAACACCATTACAACACTCCATATCCATATTAAGCTGTGTGAATTTATTTGAACATTTCCAATTTTGGAAATTTTTTTCTTTGGGCATAATATTTTCCATGTGATCATAATCAGTGTCGCTTAATTGAGTGTAGTAGATATAGTTTGTGTAACAAATGGATCGTTTTCCTTAAATTGTGCAGTTAGAAGGAGAAGCTGACAACACGATCACAAGTATGTCAGGTGTTACACAAAACAAACAAACAAACAAACAAAAAAAACTCGGATGCAGGGAATGGCGACCCAAAATTTGTTGTTAAAATGAAAAAAAAAAAAACACATTACAACAACCTCAGATAACTATTTATGTATGCATGGTGTATTACTATTTTACACAGTTAAGGGTTGGCATCTCTGAATTCCCAATTGGGTAGTACCTAGTGTTAAAAAAGTTTGTCAGTTCACTTGCAGAAAGTCAGTTGGTTACTCTGGGCACTCCGGTTTCCTCCACCACCCCAAATATGACCAACTTGATATCATTGAAAGAATCCTGACTGGGGCTTATCCTATTCACTCCCCATTATAATAGACATTTCTATTTCAGTGAAGAATAAATAATGAATTAGACACTTACCAAAATTTGTACTATTACAAGTTACTAAGTACTCCATTACGAGATAACCTAACCCCATATATACATGTATAGGGGAAAAAATAAAGAAGTCTTGAAAGATTTTTAATTACAACTGTTATTGTCTTTCTTGAAGATTGTTATGTGGATGTTAAAGGGTATTTTTTTATGTAGAAATTTATTTTAATGATTTCAGCGTCATCCTGCTGATAGAGCTTACTATATTGCCAAAGAATTATTGATGACAGAAAGAACATATAAAAAAGATTTAGAAGTTGTTGTTTTGGTAAGTAGTAAGTAGTACTAGTAGTAGTAGTAGTAGTATAGCTTTTTTTAAAATTTATATTCCATATTGTCATTTGTTATCTTAAAGAGCATTGATGAAGGAGGAAGGAAAGATAACTCCTTCTGAAATTTGTAGTATGTCATTATTCCTGTATACTGTTTACATTTATAATTTTTAATGATAATATTTAATTCAGACCTAGAACATCTCATCATTGGCGTCAAGCCATTGTAGTTATCAAGTGAAAAAGGGTTTTCTCTTCATTTTAGACCTCTACTAGTTAGCTAGTTCCAGATGTAATGTACTGATTGGTCTGCAAAATTTGAATGCATGTTTTTTAGCACCCAAAAAGGTGTTTCATTGAAATCTTGCTAATTTGACTTAAAACAATACTCAGTTAACCATTTGAGGAAAAGTTTAAATGATTTTGTATATATTTATAGTGGTTCCGTAATGCTGTATGTGGTGACGGAGGAGAGGTACCAGATTATGTGGCTGACTTATTTACTTACATGGAGCCTATTTATCAGTTCCATTGTCAGTTCCTCAAAGATGTTGACCAGAGGATATCTTTATGGTAAGAAATTGAAATTTGATCATTGAAATGATCAACAACTACATAGAGTCAGTTATAATACTATTAAAAAGTTTAAATTTATTGATATTATTGATAACACATAAAGACAAGAAATAAAAAGTTTGAACTGAATTTGAAAATTTAGTCTTTAATTCAAGCTATATTCACTACTGTTATAACTTCTAACAAAAATGGGTGATATTAAGCATTTGTAACTCTTCATAAAAATGGGCGATTTTTTTTTTTTTTTTTTGACATCCCTGGAGGAATACCTCCAGTAATTTACAGAAGTAAAAATATTGTGATATATGTTGATACATATACATGTATATATTTCTATTTTCAGGGAAGGCAAGTCTAATGCACATTTAAACGGTGATTACCAGAGAATAGGAGATCTTATGTTCCATACTTTCCTGAAAGCTTTAGATGTAAGTCATCTATGTACAATGTCTAAATTGTTAGTACATTAAGACCTAGAGTCTTTATTTTTCACTAGCCACTCTGGTTTCCTCCACCATCTCAGAAATGACTAGATAAAACTGCAACAATTTTGACAAAGGCATAAAAAAAAAACATTATTCCCACTGAATCCCCTTCATTCATTATAACCATTTGTTCAATAAAATTAAGACATTATGTAAGTTTGGTGATGAATCAAACCTCCAAAGAAATAGATTTTGGAAATTCAGAATACTGTGGCAATAAGTGAGATGCCAGAATTACTAAGAGACATTATAAAGAGGTTTTACCACAAAAATGACTTATAAGTAATGGGTTTATGAACTTCAAGGAAATACAGTGGATCCTGAGTCAAACAAAAACCAGATTTAGCTGGGCATAACATTTCCAAAAAAGTTAATTTGTGTAAATGGAATCCATGTTCTTCTTTTTTATCCAAAACTGTATTGCTTCAGTGTATGTAAAACAATCTCTTCTTTGATATGTGTATCATTTATAGGGACATAACTCTTTCTGACATAAACCTAATATGTGTGTACTTGTTTGTTTTTAATTGACTTAATCATTAACAATGAATTATTTATATATATTTTAGTTATATAAAAATTTCCTTGATAAACAAGAAGATATGTTGACAAAGTTAAATCACGCTGTACAGAAGAACAGACAGTTTGAACTTATCTATTATGAATTTGAATCTCAAAAAGTTTGTTATCTGCCTTTTAACACATTTGTTTTGAAACCAGCCCAAAGACTGCTTCATTATAAGCTCATTTTGGAAAGTAAGTATTGCTTATAAATATATAACTTATATAATGAAGTATGTTTGTATTGATTTTGTTAGCTACCTTCTGTTTTTTTTGGATTTGGAATATTGGCACAAATTTTTGTAAACTGGGAAAAATTTTTAAAAATTTGAATATTGTATAATTTTTTGCAGTTTTATGTAACTTGATTTAATCTATGTAAACAGTTCGCTTTTGTATTAATTTCAATAACTATATATATATATATGTGTGTGTGTGTGTGTGTGTGTGTGTGTGTGTTTAGATGTATATATATACACAGTGCAACTTCCGAATACCGGCCTCGTGTCGGACCAAGGAATTTGGCCGGTTTTCAGAGGGGCCGGTATTTAGAGGGCCTTATAAATCTGGTAGTCCGATCCAGTCCGAATCTCTTCCATTTGCGAATTTTATCAAGCGGTGCATTGACAAAATACATAAATGTCAATACATTCTTATAAGTATTGATCTTGCGTGTAATTTTTTAACTTAACAAGTACCTTGTGTATAAATCCAAAGCTAACAAACTGGCAGATTATTACAAGCAACTGTACAATATCCAAAACGGATACACATGTGCTGCCTGTGTTAGTCAGGCACACAAGTTACTGTATCTGGTTGAAAATGAAACAATTTATTTTTCAAAATATTTTTTGATAAATTGTTTACGCTATTTACCATTTAAAATAGCATTTATAGAAGTTTATTTTAATATAAACAAAGAAGGATAAATTCGGAACCGGTCGGGCGTGTTCAGTATGTGGAGGTGATCGGTTTTTAGAAGGGCCAGTTTCGGAAGTTGCACTGTATATATATCATATATCTGTAGTATTCATTGTTATTCGACATTTTAAGGAGTCAGATTTTAGTAATTTTTTTTCTTTAGTAGAAAAACCATTTTTATTTGGTGGAAATTTAAGGCAAACAAAATCACTAGATATTATTTTGTAGAAGTTTGTTTATTAGCTATTGTTTATAAGATAATAAACATATCATCAGAACCCAGTTAATTGTTCCCCTTCATGAAAGATGAATGATATCCCAATTTGAGCTCTATCTTCTTAATTATTACTAGTAGTAAATTGATTTAAAACTCTAAATGCTTCACAATAAAAATTAACCATGTATATTTATAGGAAAGTATGTATGTAAAGTCTTCATATATAAACTTAAGTCTCTTGTTAGTATTTTTTTCAATCATTTTTGCTTAGATAATTATTTAGCCATAAAAATTGTTGAAATATAATTAACTAGTGGTTGAATAATGAACACTTGATTTTGTTTTACCTGGTAATTTAGCTGTAAGATAGATTATTTTACTGGATAACAGAGAACACATCTGTTGTTCTCATTTTAAAAAAATAATATAATTCACAGTGGTTGTGCAATGTACACTAGGCCCCAGTTTCACAATCATTCACTCAATTGGGTGTACACTCAACTCAAACATTCCAGTATTTCTCTCATCAATATTTTTAAATTATAAGTTTTTTGAGACAATGACAATTGTTTGTTTTTTTTTTTCAAAAAACCTACACTTAAGAATTTGAATATAACATTAGATATTTAATTTTAGTTGTGTAATGTCATAAAAACTGACATTGAAATATTCAAATATTTCCCAATTTGAGTTGAGTGTATGATTGTGAAACAAGTACGAGACCTTGTTTCATCTGGTTACTTTTACCTAGTTGTATGTCTGATTATTTTAGTGGATGATAAAGAACACACATGTTGTTTTCATTTTCAGGGTTAACAAAACATTATCCTACAGATCATTCTGATTTTACTGATTGTAAAGGTAGGTTATACAATAAGTGACTTCAAGGTTTTACCTGTATCTTTTGTTCAGTTTTACCTGTATAATTTGTCTGCTTTTTACCTGCATCATTTGTCCCCTGATATACTTGTATGTTTTCTGATTTTTTGTCTTGGTTGTCTAAATACCATGACATTCACTTCAGTTCCTCACAAGTCAACCTTCTTCTTTCATTTCCACTTGTGGAGATCCCCATATGCATTTGTCCATTTGTTAAAGATACTAGTATATGTTATTTCTCCTATCTCAAAAGACCTTGGTATTTTGGTATTCATTAAATAGGTAGTTTTGGCAGAATCTTTTCAAAAGGACATTCCTGATATATATATATGCCGAATCTTTTCAAAAGGACATTCCTGATATATATATATATATCAGGGGTCCAGAAATGGTCATATTTGCCGGACATGTCCGACAAAAAATATTTTTGTCCGATGTGAAATATAGCTTGTCGGACATTTTTAGTTTAAAATAGAATTCAGTTAATCGGACACGTAAATAAATATGTTTATCAGTCATTATTTTACTCGAGTTATTTTATCGATCACCTGTCAGTCATTTTCAATAAATAATACAGATCTTATAATTAGGCTTTTGTTTATTAATCAGTTAAAATCCATGGTCTCAATCTGTTCCTTTTGTTTCACCGTCCAAATCACCATTACTTTTGTTGATAAGTTGTTTAATCACATCGCTTGACAGACGGAAGCCATAAACACAGATCTACCTGTTAACTGAAGGTCATGGTCGTCGGACTATTTCAAAGAGGTTCCACGCGCGATGTTAAATAATAATACAATGCGCATAGTACGGACTTGGCAAACTGTTTAGTTATAAATAAATAATTTTGAAAAGTCTAAATAAAATCAAAGAGTTCTCAAAATGAGGTTCAGTAAAGTTCGTGTAACTTCGGGAAAACGAAAATGCGCGATTGTCAATAAACAAAGATGGCCGTCAAACCATGTGTCGTCAACGCCGACAGTTCAAAATCAACACTAATGTGGACTTATAAGTCTGACCATATATATTTAAATAACTTCGTAAACACCCCTTTTTAAAAACTTGTATATTGATTTGTATATTGATATTATTGATATTAAAAATCTTTTTAAAATACATAGTCAGTAACAAAGTTTTTTTTTTTTTTTTTTTTGCTTTTTTCACTTCATCGTCGGTGGTACAGTTGCTTTAAAAAAAATGTCCGACACCTCAGTCAAAGTTTTCCTGAGCCCTGATATATATATATATATATATATATATATATATATATATATATATATATATATATATATCATTATCCTTTTTGTAAAGTTTGCAATTGCTGTCCTCACTGTATCATCATAATTTTTAATACATCTTGATCTCATCACATTACTTCCTGTTAAAAATTACTATCAGTTGAAAATTGACAGCTTGCAAGGAAAACAGTTTCTTATCAAAAAGTATTCAGAATTCTTCGTAATTTATATTTTGATATTTTGACAGCTTGCAAGGAAAACAGTTTCTTATCAAAAAGTATTCAGAATTCTTCGTAATTTATATTTTGATATTTTGACAGCTTGCAAGGAAAACAGTTTCTTATCAAAAAGTATTCAGAATTCTTCGTAATTTATATTTTGATATTTTGACAGCTTGCAAGGAAAACAGTTTCTCATCAAAAAGTATTCAGAATTCTTCGTAATTTATATTTTGATATTTTGACAGCTTGCAAGGAAAACAGTTTCTTATCAAAAAGTATTCAGAATTCTTCGTAATTTATATTTTGATATTTTGACAGCTTGCAAGGAAAACAGTTTCTTATCAAAAAGAATTAAGAATTCTTAGTAATTTATATTTTGATAGCTTGCAAGGAGAACAGTTTCCACTTATCTTTATGATTTGCCGATTAATTTTTAATTCAATGTTCTATATTTCAGCTGCCTTTTCCAAAATTATGGATCTTGTGATAGAGTACAGAGAAAAAATGAAAAGACAGGTATAGATGATGCTTTTAGAAATCTATATAACAGATATGATATCTCTGTAGAGATCTACAGAGCTGATGCCACATGTTGTGTTAAGCAAGGGATTCGAAAAGAAAACATGCTACTTATTGTCACAAGTGAATCTTCACCTGTATTCTAAGACACCCCCATGTAAAAGTGGATTGTTCCTATTGAAATGTTAAAACCTTATACACTTTTTAGAAATCTATCTAACAAATATGATATCTTTGAGAAGATCTACAGAGCTGATGCCTCATGTTGTGTTAAGCAAGGGTCTTGGGGGGATGCTACTTATTGTCACAAGTGAATCTTCACCTGTATTTTAGGACACCCCCATGTAAAAGTGGATTGATCCTATTGGAATGTAAAAACCTAATACATTCATTGTTTAAGATTTTTCTGTTTTACAACAATGAATGAATTTAAATTTTATTGTAACATTTAAATAGTAGGAAAAAAAAAACATGCTATCAACTGGACTAATTCAATTTAAGTCATTGTTATTCAGACTTAAAGCTATAAACCCAATTGTTTTCTGTATCATCAATTTTTTGCATAAAATTACACTTCATTTTTATGAATTTTTTACAGGAAAATTTACAGAAGTTAATGGAACTTCAGAGAGATATGGTGGGACTAGATACATTAGTTCAAGTAGATAGGGTAGGTATAGGTTTAAACATTGGTACGTTATGATGGGACATGTTTTATGTAAGCAGGGGTTCAAAATTATATTTCACAATGATAGGTCCAGGACTTTTTGCCTTTAATTTTGGTAGGTTTCAAATTGAGATAGGGAAGTCCCATATCAGCTGACTGGAAGGTCCATGTGTGACAAAATCGATTAAACTAATGTTGATCATCTGGGTTTACATGTATATTCTTGATTAAACAAATACATCATATACAACTAACAAACACTCAAGCGATACCGTTGTCAAAGTGCCTGTGCATTATATTTTTATTTCCAGAAACAATCATACAAGAAAAACTTTGACAAATTGCAATAAATTTAGTGATTTAGTGAGACTGTTTTTAATACACAAAGAAAGCGTATTCTAAAATGTTTTAATACACAAAGGAAGTGTATTCTAAAACTTGTCTCAACCAAAAAAAATTGCAAGTTTATCAGACTGTTACAAAAAAAAATTCCAAGGGTATTCAAACCACAAAGTAAAATCAAAAGGTCCCGAACCTCAGACCTGGGGAATTTTGAACCCTGTGGGTAAGTCTAGTGATGTTCAAACACAGGTACAGTATAATTGGGTATGTTTTATGTATAATGGGGCTAGATTCATTGGTACAGGTAGATGGGAAAGGTTAATTACATTTGTCATGTTTGTGTTGAAATATTAGTACATTATGATGGGGTGTATTTTATATATGGTTGGAATATATATACTTTTATTTAATAGTTTAACATTAATTTTACAAGGTATTATCTGGCTTGATGTCAGAATCTTTCATACAGGATTGTAAGATTGTTAAATGTCTATATCAACATTATTCAAAGATCTGTCTTATTGAGCTCCATATGTTTGAATATTTATGTGTATTGTAGCAGGAAAAATGAAAATTTCAAGCCACAAAATATCTTGTATACAAATTTTCAAAATTATTTAAATGTACAACAGATAAAACAATCTTCGCTGATTATCTCACTGAATAAATCAATTTATCATGTTAAAGATATCTTTTCGTTTGTGTTTCAGATTTTTATAAGAGAAGGTTGTCTACAGAAATTCTCTAGAAAAGGCTATCAACAAAGAATGTTTTTCTTGGTAAGTGTAAAAAGTGAAACTGGTACAACTATTTTAAACCTTATATTGGGGTAGGGTACTTGTTTTAAATTATTGGAATAAAATAGGGAAGTATTGTTTTACAACCATTTCATGATTGAGTTAGGTCAGGGTGGTCAGTTATGGGATAGTTAAGAAAATTGGAATGCTGAAGAAAACTACTGACACCCACCCAGTCAACTGACAAAATTTTTCCCTATGTGGTGAAATGTCTTTTGACACCTCAGCTAGTGTCTTAGACTCTTAGCCACAGAAGTTCTATTGACTGAAATGATTTGTTTTAGTAAAGCACATGATTTTTAGCGAGCAATAAAATTATATTTTATTCACATCCCAAAAAATTGAAGCCTCAGTGGCTGAGTGGTCTAAAGCTTGCACTTGGGTATCAGAAAACTTATCACCACCTAGGTTCAAATTCCAGTCGAGGCTGGCATGTAAAACACCATTAATCTAATCCAATCCCAAAAAATTATTGCAATAAAAATGTTGATAATATGTCTGGGTTTTTATTAGAACTTTTGCATACTAAATAATATGTATAATTACTTAGTACCTCATTTTTAAACACCAACCTGCACAAAACCATTATGATATTTTATAACTGAATTTTAAAAGAAAATACTTAAAGATAACATTGAATACACACAAAATGTTTACAAAATAAAATAATTTTAGTACATTTATTTGTTTGTAATTAATTGTAGTTTTCTGATCTCCTGGTTTATACGAGCAGAACTTCAGCATCTGTGTTACAGTTTAAAGTTCACGGTCAGCTTCCACTTAGAGGAATGATAGTAAGTTACTGAATTCTTGTTGATTCTTGTAAAAACCTTGCATTCTCTTGACACATGTCTTATATCATAAATAAATGATTATATACAGTCAAACCTGTTTTAGCAACCATCTTATTTTATAAGAAATATATTCTCTCCATTAAAATCTGATTAAAAGGTCTCATTCCTGCATATTTCAACCAAAAAAAACAAAAAACAAAAAAAAACTATATTACATGTATAAAAAGACCACTTGCTTCTATGAATGGTCTTTTTGTAAAGGGTTAACTGTCAAGTGTAATATTGCTTATGTAGGTTTTGATGCAGTTATAACTGAGCTTGTGAGGTTATAATATGCCAAAAAACCAAGGAAGAAAGTTGAAAAGTCTTCTGAAATTCCTTCAGACATTTGTTGAGTGTTATATTGAATTTCTTTAACAACAGTATTTCTGTAAACTCAATGCAAAAAAATAAATAACATAAAAAAAAAAAATAATAATTTACATCTATTTGACTGGGGGATGTTATATAAACAGAATTAGGTATAGGCACAACATAATAACTGTCTGTATGAAATGACTTCTTCTCAAAAGTATAAATATTCTAAATGACGTTTAAATTTTAATTTATGTGTGTGGTCTGTTCTGGAGAGAGAGAGAGAGAGAGAGAGAGAGAGAGATTTTTAAAGTAACCATCCTATAATCTGTTCTAGGTGGAAGAATCTGATCATGCTAAGATGGCAGTGGCTAATAGTTTTGCAATATACGGTGGAAATAAATGTATTCTTGTGGCAGCTAGGTAAGTTTATTAAATATTATTTATTACATTAGCCGCCTTTACAGACGTGCTATAAAAAGTATAGAAAGTATACCCAAACAAAAGGGGAAAAAGAGAAATAAACAAAAATTAAGAAGTTACTTTCATTTATTAATTAACTAACATTATATAATGAATTTCAGCATAACATTAGGTTATGTAATGCATCAGATTTAATAAGCTTCTTAGATTTCCCATTAATAAAATCGACATTCAACCAATCACTTTTTAAACTCTTTAAATTTGATGTCTCTTGGACGTTGCTGGACAAGTGATGTAAAGAATCAGATTTTGGATCAGTGTCCACTGCACTGTTTTTAATCCCTCTTATGAGAAAGTTTTTCAGTAAGTTTGACATATCAGATCTCCCCTACCCCCTTCTTTTTATTGAGCACTCAGGTTTTCTCTGCAATCTAAAATCTGACATTCTGTAAATGAAAAAACACCGTTACAAATACTCCATTCCAGTTCTAAGACTTTTTTAATATTATTAATGTTAGTAATATTTGATTTGATATTATTCTGTTGTTTTATTTTAGTTCTCAAGAAGAAAAAGATAAATGGATAGAAGATTTAAATGAAGCCATACTGCAGGCTAAGTCTAGGAATGATGATAAACTTAAATATTCTAGTCTTAAAACTTCATCAAGTGAGTAAAATATTCTAGTCTTAAAACTTCATCAAGTGAGTAAAATATTCTAGTCTTAAAACTTCATCAAGTGAGTAAAATATTCTAGTCTAAAAACTTCATCAAGTGAGTAAAATATTCTAGTCTTAAAACTTCATCAAGTGAGTAAAATATTCTATCTTAAAACTTCATCAAGTGAGTAAAATATTCTTGTCTTAAAACTTCATCAAGTGAGTAGAATATGTCTTAAACTTCATCAAGTGAGTAAAATATTCTTGTCTTAAAACTTCATCAAGTGAGTAAAATATTCTAGTCTAAAAACTTCATCAAGTGAGTAAAATATTCTTGTCTTAAAACTTCATCAAGTGAGTAAAATATTCTAGTCTTAAAACTTCATCAAGTGAGTAAAATATTCTAGTCTAAAAACTTCATCAAGTGAGTAAAATATTCTAGTCTTAAAACTTCATCAAGTGAGTTAAATATTCTTGTCTTAATACTTTATCAAGTGAGTAAAATATTCTTGTCTTAAAACTTCATCAAGTGAGTAAAATATTCTAGTCTTAAAACTTCATCAAGTGAGTATAATATTCTAGTCTAATAATTTCATCAAGTGAATAAAATATTCTTGTTTTAAAACTTCATCAAGTGAGTAAAATACTCTTGTCTTAAAACTTCATCAAATGAGTAAAATATTCCAGTCAAAAACTTCATCATCATCTGGGTAAAAAAAATCTTATATGAAATATTGTATCATCTTTTGTACTTCAAAAGATTTTGAGATTTAAAACAATTTTTTTTAATGATTTCGCCTAAGGTCATCGTGCAAGGAAAAGGACTATTATTAAAAAAAAAATTCAAAGCAAGGCATCATTTCCAAAAAAAAAGCCCCAGTTACAGCCAAAATATGAATTAAACTTATTGGGAATCTCACACCACATAAACATGTGTATAGAATATTTCATTTTCATTAACACCTATGTCATGTGAACTGTGCATTTAAAAATGTTAGGTTTGAATCCTTTACAGTTTGTAGGAATTATTTTTGTTAAGCCATTGCCATAAGGCTAGACTTAGGTGTTACTTTTTCGTCCTCGGCAGCAGCAGCTGTGTGTCAAAATGTGAAAGTTTATGTTCAAGTAATGTATTTTCTACTTGATCAAAAACTAACCAGGCGAGACATTTAAATCTGTGGAATTCTTATTTAATCATATCTTACTATATTTTCTGGTACTTTATTTATTTATTTTTTATTATTATAATTTTTTTTTTTTTTTTTTTTTTTTTTTTTTTTTGATATTTTATTAAAATTTTTGGTATTTTTGTTTTCCACCTGTAGGTTCCATGGATAATGACCAAACAGAAGAGCATAATGATAAAAACTCAGGTGGTCCTGAAAAACAAATACAACATCGAGCAAATACTACAATGCATGTGTGCTGGCACAGAAATACGAGTGTGAGCATGAGGGATCATGAACGAGCTGTGAAAGTAAGTAATACATCCATCATATACAACAATGCATGTGTGCAGGCACAGAAATACGAGTGTGCTGGCACAGAAATACGAGTGTGAGCATAAGGGATCATGAGCAAGCTGTAAAAGTTAGTAATACATCCATCAAATACAACAATGCATGTGTGCAGGCACAGAAATACAAGTGTGCTGGCACGGAAATACGAGTATGCATGAGCATGAGGGATCATGAGCAAGCTGTAAATTAAAGTAAATTATACATCCATCAAATACAACAGAGCATGTGTTCTGGTGGAGAAAGAATCATAAAGCAGATGTAAAAGTCAGTTATATCAACTGTCATTTTTTACTTCATTTAATAAAGAACAGGCTTGTGAAGCACATTTAGTAAAATGCAAAAAGGACTTAAAAGGTTAAATTACAATCTACTTCTCAGAAATAAATCATAAATTTGGTGTTTTGATATTAAATCTTTAGAGTTTGCCAACAAATTTTTTGTGAACAGTTAAACACATACATGTATATGTAGTGCTAATGAAGGCACAAAGGATTACAGTGCAACTCATTATCTAGATCAAATCACATTTGTGCAGATCAGAGTGGGATTTTTTGTTTGCTAGGGTTCATTGGTTTCCTCCATGCACCCTGACTGACTCCATATACATGTAGGTTAAAAATCCTTCATTGTGAAACACTTATATAATGAATTCAAAAATTACATTACTTCCTGTATATACTTATAATTTCTTGTGACTATGAAGGCATCTGGATCTCGTCTTATATCATTCAGAGTGTGAATTTTTTGACATAATATTTTTTTCTGTCTCCACAAAAATTATTTTCTTTATGTGTTTTTAGAATCAACTGAGTGGTTATTTATTAAGAAAATTCAAGAATAGTAATGGATGGCAGAAGTTATGGGTGGTTTTTACTAATTTTTGTCTATTTTTCTACAAGACATATCAGGTAAAGTATCGGATAAAACAACTTTGGAAGTAATATAACATATATATATATATATATATATATATATATATATATAAATATATATATATATATTGATTTCTGTATAACTGATTGATAGTAATTTTTGTCGAGCCTGGCATCGCCATATGGCGAGACTAGGTGTTACTTTTCTGGTGTCAGCGGCGGTGTGTCAAAATGTGAAAGTTTATGTTAAAGTAATGTATTTTGTACTCTATCAAAATTTAACCAGGCAAGACATTTAAATCCATGGAATTCTTGTTTTTATATTACATGAATTGTCATGTGAGAAATACACTAAGGGTAACACACACACACACACACACACACACACACTTATGACAATTATTTTCCTTCAACAACTTTCTGATGTAACTTAACCAACTTTAAGAAAAAATATTTTTTTATTATTATTATTATGACAAATACATTTACACATGAATATTCTTTTAAAAATTCATGTATTTTAATATTTTATTACAGGATGATTTCCCCTTAGCAAGCTTACCACTACTGGGCTACGCTGTAAACACTCCAGAGGAAGAGGATGGAATTCATAAAGATCATGTGTTTAAACTTCAGTTCAAGAACCACATGTACTTCTTTAGGGCTGAAAGTGAATATACTTTTGAAAGGTAATTTTAAAATTTCAGTTATAAACAAAATGTACTTTTTTCAGGATCGAAACTGATTAATTATATTTTTGAAAGCTACAACATTCACAATACGATATCTAAGTCCGGGGCCTGACATTTTAGATACCATTTTTCTTTTAGAAATCTGAAAAGAGTATAGAAAAGTGATAGGGCTTAATGATTTTCTTTTCAAGTTTTAGGAATATTCATAGAATAATTCAAAATGTATTGGGTTAAAAGAAACAAGGTTCTTTTCTTGAGAAATGTATAAGTGCTTTACAAATGTTTGTTTAGCAAACAAGAAAAATCATCACCCGTAGGTACTCAAGATGTTTTAATTTTTTATTTTCAGGTGGATGGAGGTGATCAACAGTGCCACACATAGTGCTAGAAGACTTAGATTATTTAGTAGACTTGACAGTAACCAGACAGCTAGCTGAGTTTTAACCATTTATATATTTATATATATATATATATGTGTGTGTGTGTGTGTATAGGAATATATATACACGGCTATCTAATAACAAATAATTAGTCTCAGAGAGTTTGTGTTTAAGCTGTCTAATTTATCAAACTGTAATGGAGGGAGTGATAGTTCTTAATCACAATACAGCTGCTGTTCTAAACTACAGTGAAAAATTGTGATACACACACACACACAAACACATACTTATGATTCTTTTAACTTATAAAACCAGCTGTCTAAATGGTCAAACTGCCTGGAATACAGTGATGGTTTTCTTTTATTTGTGCACTAAACTGCAGTAAAAAATAATCTTATTTCGTTTAGTTCTCTCACTTATTAATCTATACAGACTGAAAAATATTGTTTCTTTTAACTTACCAATATGCTGTCAAAATATCTGAAACTGCCTTGGAAGAATAGAGAGATGACAATATGATAAAATGTAATTTAAACTGCCAAAAAAGAAAGTGGGAAAGTGACAGTTATTTTTCACTATCGTTTGATCTTTTTATGATAATCATAACATGTAAAAATTGTTTTAAAAAAGGCACCTTTTATCAGATCCTTTGACCTCTTTGATTTTATCATATTTTGTACTTTTCTTTTGATTTTCGATTTTGTTGGGTACAGGGAATTAGGGCGTGAAAGGGTCTAGATCAAAATAAAGGTATTAGATGCATTTTATATCGACAGGTTTTAAATAAACTTTTTTTAATCCCTAATGTTTTAGTAGATGATTTAGTAAATTTTAAATCAATTTACTACTTAGGGGTTACATATCAAAGGTTTAAGAGCTCCACAATAATGTTATAGTTATTTTGATGCATCTGTAAAAGCTTTATTGAATAGTCTTTTGTGATTACAGTCAATTTTAAAACCTTTTTTTTTTTTTGAATTTTGTTTAAGTGCTGAAAACTTTTTAAATGATTGCAGTGTGTATATAAAGCTTGTATTTCCCGTAAAGCAATAAAGGCTACTTGTACAATGTATATGATATGAAAGGAAATTGTGATGCCTCAGGCAAAAACCATACTTGTGGGCCTTTTTACCCATCTGGCATTTCTGTACTTTATAGAAATATATCATTTTCAGATTAAGATGATGTGAAACATGTAAAATATTTATAATATATACACAAAATCTGAATTAAAGTGTAAAGTCATGAAGATAAAATGCATTTTGTACTAAATATTGAAACTGATTTCAAAGGCATGCATAAACTATATTATACCCAAAATCTAAAAAAAATTAAGATAAATTTTTTAGTTGTATGTGCATATGGCCACATGTATTCTCATTCCACAATCTTCTAATATCATTTTCATAAAACATGAAATCAAACAAATATGGTTTTCTCTTGATGTGTCGAATTTTACCTTGAGAAATATTTCTTGTTACAGCATAAAGGAACCTTAATCTGTAAAGAACAATTGAAAAGCATACCTACCTAGTTACTTATATTTCTGAGCAAAAAAATCTCTCTTTTATTGAAATGAGAAATATTTGTTGAAGTATCAGCTAAATGTTCAATCAAAACATCACTGGCATATTGAGTCCTCCCTCTATTGAAGAGAAAATATCTCTAGCAACCTTTTTATATTTGATTAAAAAGACATTAAAATTCAAAAAAGCTTTTTACATTAAATACAAGTTAACACTGAAGATTAAATTGTTTCATTTTTAAAAAGGTAATCAATCTATTTGATATGATTTTAACATTCTTATAGAGGGTTTTGAAGTCTTGAAATTCCTAGACAAGTCTAACAACTGCAGGTTCTTTATGTTGTAAATCAGAAATACTTCTTTTTGTTATATAAACCTCTACAATATTAATAAAATATTATTATAATATGTTCTACAACAAGTTTATATAAATCTTTATATATATATATATATATATATATTTATATGTTTGATTATGGATATTGTATTTAAGTTGATTTTTGTCATATAGGCTTTTTGTCCCACTTGGTAGCAGTCATATTTTGGTTTTACTTTTCTAGTACTGTCCTTGTTTGTGGTATCAAATGTAAAACTGATACATTGAATTATGTTAAAAACCTAAGATGTTTTATAGTTAACTAAATAAGAAAAGTGAGACATAGGACTTTGTGGGTTTCTTGTTTTACACATTTACGATCATAGATATATATATATATATATATAAATCATCATGAATTTTTAACAAGTTATATTAAAGTATAGTGTCTGAATCAAATCTGGATTTTATTTGTGATGGTAGTATATGTATTTTACTTTTGTTTTTATTTGGAATGTATTATGAATACCAGATCCAAAGGGAAAGTTATAATTTATATTTTTTAAAATCAAATTTAAATGTATATTGGAACTATATTGTGAATGATGAAATTTTAGGGGTCTGAAATTTAAATCATTGATTTAGACAAATTTACATGATATAGTATAGTTATACATATCTTGGTGAGATTGCGATAGAGACCTTTTATGATAAAAAAAATTAAGTGCCGTTAGAATGTTGATAATATTTAAAGTGCTGCTTAGCTTCTTAGAATGATAGGCCAACTTTTAGTATGTATTAATTTTTTATTCCCATATTTTGAATGGAATGTGCCAATTCTGTGATTTTAGGATATCCCATTCTTATCTAAGGGGTTAAGGTTGACAATTTTGTAAAGATATGATAATATTAATAGCTTTGATACATGTATTTGTTGCACTAAACATCTGAAATTCAGTGGCTCTGGGGTTTTTTTTTATCTTTTAAAAATTTAACATGTCTTTTTTAAGATTCATTTTATGCTGAGTAACAGCAAGTATTTTTCACTTTTAGCAATAATTCTTGTCGACATTTATCACAGGGTTTCTATATGAGTATTTCAATCTAGTCACAATGAATATGTTTTTTAAAAGATTCACTTTAAACTTTAATAGAGTGTATCAATCGTTTTACATCTTGACCTTACCAATATGTTCAAAATGGCTAAGGTTTAGTATCTTTACCCAGAAGATAAAGACGTGGTTTATTCACACATTTGATGACCTTAGGAGTAAGCACTAATTAGATTAAATTTCTGTTTATAATTGGACCTTTAATCTAGATTTAATCGTAAGATATTCTTGATCTTTGGTCAGTCATAATAAAGTTGTGGTGAATGATTTAACTCTAGTTTGTAAGCTCTTATACAGCTACAAACTTTAAACTCTCAAAACCTATAAATACACAGAAATGAAGAAAAAAATTCAAAACATTTACATCATCAGTGTGAATTTATATTCTGGAAAATGTGTTAATCTAGTTTTGTCAGATGTTATTACACTACGTGGCTCATTTAACATAGTCTTATAGTATATAACAAATTTTATTACTCTGAATTAAAAGGTGCTCCTAATGAAGGAGGGAACTACCAAAGAACAAAACAGGAAATAATGATGTGGAAAAATTTGCCCCTAAATGTTAGGCTAGACTCTTAGTACTTAGTTAATATGTTTATATATATATTGATAGTAGTTCAGGAATATATTGATTATCTATGCATAATAATTATCTGTATAAATTATATAGCATGGCTATATATAAGTAATGTTTGTAATACACAGAAATATGTCTAAATCTTAACAGTTAACTGAAGTAGTGTTATTAAATTGTAGTATGTCTGTATACAATACATTACATTAAAGTTGCAAAAAATACATTTAATAAAATTGAATTAAGAGTTCTTACTGTTTGTTATAAGTTTTCTGGGTTATGTAGTTTTCTGGGTTATGTAGTTTTCTACATCACTATTGTCTGAAAACTTTAATTTTAAAATTACCAAAAAAAAAAAAAAATGCATGTCATAAAATTGAATTAAGACTTTTTACTGCTAAACCCTACATTTGTTAAAAGTTATCAAAACCATTTCATTAAACATAATTGAATGAAAACTTAATTTTAACATTTTATTTATAAATAAAACTTTCCATCTAGATTAACTTTAGATTTGTTGTAAGTTATACTAAGACTGTGCTGTCTTACACACATATCCAGGCTGCTGTAATATCAATATGTATAGCTAAACTGTGCTGTACTGTAAGTAATATCTAATACACTGTTTAGTTAATAAAAAGTTAAATCCATCATCTTTGGAGAGCAAAATAGGGCCCTTGTCATAAATAGGCATTTCTTCATCATGTTTGTTCCTCAGTTCAATTTTATATATTCTGACATTGATCAATTTTAAATTAAAACAGTTGTTATTTCTCTTTCTGCAGATCTCAGTTTTTGTTTATATACATAATTCTATATAAACAATTTGTAAAAAAAAAAAAAAAAAAAAAAACTCAGTATCCATAGCAAAACCTTCATCTTCACATTGCTTCTGTTTATCATTTACATCATGTTCATGTTAAGGTAGCAAACATAAACTTTAGTTACAGTTTGAAAATCTTAAAAGAAATGTCCATAAAAGTTATGATATCCAATAGGAAGGTCTGTAAACATGAAAATATTTTATAAGAGATCTTGGATATGATATCTTTAAATTTGAAATCTTACTAGGTAATGAAAGAAATTTTGATAGAAAAAATTTAATGTTAATGATAGATGGTAGCTGTGCAGCATCAAGTGTGTGTGTGTATGTGTGTGTGTGTGTTCATTAATTCATAAGTCATCAAAGTTTGCACGGGAAATTGATTTTTAAAAAACCAAAGTTTGAAACTGATTGTGGTTAAAGTTATATGTATAACAGTCATGTTATTTGTCATAAAATATTTCATTGTACATATTAATCTTTCATCAATGAAACAATTTTGTGAATAATTTTTTTGTAAATATATAAATGAATTAAATAAATAAGTAAATGATTCATAGAATACAGATGTAAATTGATGCATTGCAAACTGAAAATAAAACCAAGTTATAATAAATGCTTACATACACAATTGTATTAAAAATTTTGCCAAATATAACCTGATGATATGTAATAAGTAATAAGTGTTTCAAATAATTTACAATCCCTTAAAAGATATCAGTAATTATTTTCTTCAATCTTTTTTAAAATTTTGTTTACAAAAAAACTGTGGAAAATTTTGTTGTGTAATGAATGAATAAGAAAATATTGTCAATAATAAACATTGAACTGAAAAAAATGTTTGATAGATGGATCAGATTATAAACCAAATAGATTACTGTCACTAGTTTGATTTGAATGATTTTTATCAAATCCTAAATACCTCAAAGTATTAATACTATGAGCAGTACGACTTAATACTTTGGGCAATACACATTTATTCTTATCAATCTTTTGAATTGGATATGACACATGATGTGGAACTCTAAAGAATCATGCCATTTTGTTGAGTAATTAAAATTCTGCTTTGAAGTTCAATATGAAAAACATCTTACAAAAATTTTAAAACCAGGAACTAGTCTTAAGTGATCACCCTGTGGACCAATTTTTTTAAAACAGACATATTTTTACACAGGTAAATTTAACAAACATTATAAATGCTGATACCTAATAAACTAGATAAGTTAAAACAGATTTTTGTTACTTTACTCCTGTTCTAGTTACTACAAAATCTGCTGAAGTATAATATATAAGTTTTAACCATAAAGTTGTTGTTTTGCCATGTTTCTTTTAATTTTTTCCACTGAAAACCTTGTTCAGAACAGATATTGGAGATGGCTTGTAAAATATTTTCAAGCTTTATGCTTTAGAAATTATAAGGAACGGTTGTAGTTCTCTTTTTTTCTATTTTGCATTTGATGGGGGTTCATTTGATCCATTTGTGGCCCTAGTTTGGACTCAAACAGTTTTCATTATGGGGAATGAAATTGACATACTATTAGAATTAACAGTTGTTTACTTTCTAGAAATTTATGAATCAAAATTTAAAAAAAAATAAAATAGAAAATTTTGCATGAAAATGTATATTTATGATAATTATGAATTTGAAAAATAACATCCAAGTTTGATTTTAAAGAGAATTGAAATGCTTTGATTTCTAAATTAGGTTAATTGTTTTATTAGGCTTAATTAGTTGAACCATGCTTTTATGTGAATGAATTTTTTTTGTTTGTTGCAAAAAATACTGTTTTGTAATAATTGTCAGTTTTCAATTGCATTTAGAAGTGAATTTTCTACAGTATTAGAAATATGTTTGGACTGGTTTGTATTTTGCATTTATTTTTTACAGTCAATATTTTTAGTTTTTCTTGTTAACATCAAGTCCTGTAGCATAAACTGTCCTTGTGACATTAACTAGTTGCACCAAGGTTTAAAAACGGTTTGAATGGTGTATTGAGTGGACACAGGTCATTCTACATCTACATAAATACAAAATATTACATCATGCATGTTAACCATTTTTATTAAACACAACCTTAGTGGTAGTATTATTCCTTGTTTTAATACTGAAGTACTCATTTCATTGGGCTATCAAAATGGAATAAACTCAGTATTACAAGTAGGAAAAAAAATAAAAGTACTGTCACTCAAACCATTTGTATTTTGTTTTATTTTTATTTGTTGAATAGAACATTGTTTCTTGCTATATCGTTCTGATAAGTAAAATAATTTCTTTGTATTTATAATCATTTAAGTATAGCTTTTTTCATTGTAGAAGGACACATGGGCTTTAAACAGCATAAATTATTGAAGGTTTTATTTAATATGAAATTATGGGATTTAATAACAGTCTTGTCTTAATAATTTGAATAATAATGGGAAACAAACTTTATCTACTGAATAAGAGTCCTTTGTAGCTCCAGTTGCTTAATGGGCCTACTACAGATAACAGCATCTATCTGCTTCGTTAAATTCATTCTAGAAATTACTTAGTGTGTAAAGATTTTCAGTTTGCTTCTATATGTCCAGTAAATCAACCTCTCTCTCTCTCTCTCTCTCTCTCTCTCTCTCTTTGGGAGATACTCATGTTTTCCTCAACTTTTCCAGAACTAACTACCATAAATTACAGAATTTTGATAAACACTTTTACTCCCCCATCTTGAGAAAATTGATGATAATGTAAATAGAGGCAATTAAATTTTACATCTAGTCATTAACCCTACCCATTTCCTTCTTTAATTTAAATGAAAAAAGTCTTAGAACATCATTTTTGTTTGTTGAAATATACTTTCAGATGCATTTATGTTCACCAAATCACCTTTTTAAGATGATAAAGCACAGATTCACTTTATCATGGATTATAAATAATGTCGTCTCCAGACAGCGGTTATTATACCAGTTTTTACACAGTTTTACTTTGCATTTAGTTATTAGGTAAATTCTTATTTCATTTGTATTTGTATAAGTTTCATTATAGTTAAAATATTTGCTTTTGACATTTATAAACAAAGGTTAAATAGCTATAAAAGATTAATTTTAAAATACTTCATTAATAAATAAATTGTTTCATAGATTTTTGCTTTCAAAATGTAATTAATAGCATTTTTCTAAAATTTTATTACAATATCAGTTGACAGCTTTGTCCTTGAAGTCTTGATATCCATTTAATGTATATGTTATAAAAAACTATGTCAATTTAATTTCTCAGTCTCATTTTGACAGTAAAATTTGATTGAAAAAATGAGGTTGATAAAGTGTACTGTGTAAGTTTTTTTTTTTCTTTTGTCTCCGTTATTACAAAAAAAAAAAAAACATCCGATAGAATGGTCTGCTAAAAAAAAACCTGAAGTAATTTATAGTTTATGAGTTAGACAAGGCATACAGTTTTATTAAATTCTTGTTGGCTGACAATAACATATAACAATACAGTGTCATTTTAAATTAGATTGTGTTAATTTCCTGTGACATTCATTTCATTGTTGTGTCATATGTAATTTCTAATGACATTTTGTTTTGCATGATTACTTTCATCATATTTGTAGGGAATGTATAACATTGTTAATTTGCATTTAGCTTAGTTTTTTGCTGTTTGTAGACAATGAAGGCTAAAACAATATTTTTTACAATTAAGAAGCTAACAGATTTACCTTGTTTGTTAAAAGTTTTGAATTTTAGAATTTTTTTCTATATACAACCTTTTACTACAATTTCATTTATGACTTTGTTCATTTGTTTTCCTTCGTGGTGAAAATGATATTTAGACATTTTGAAAAAAATCCATACATAATGCCTTGGATTTATAAAAATGATATGATTAAGTTCACTTCCTTATTTTATGGATAAAGGGTTTGTTTTATAATCTTGTAATTTATCAACTGGATGGGTCAGGTTTTACTTATTATTTAAAATAAATTATTCTGCTATCTTCATTTTTCTATCTATATTTCTACAAGCTTGGACTGTTAGTGTTTTAAGTAGTTGTTTTTGTGATTCTTGGCCCTCAAGGATTTTTTGTTGGGTTTTTAATTTTTTATGGGGTCAAATTAACTAGATTACTGTGTGACCAATACCTTCTTCTTATTTTTAATAATTTCAGAACAATTTGGAAAATATTGACCAACAGAATTTCGTAATTAACATTGTTTTTTCTTGAAGTTATAAACTTTCGCAATTCCTTATTTTGTTGTAATAATAGTTCTGTAAAGCTGTTATGAGGAGGTTCCCTGGTGAACGTATTTTACTTTGGTAAACCACATGGTCATGCTGTTGTAACTGTTAAACGTATTCTATCCAGAATGTCAATCTAAGTTATAATTGGAATTAAAAGAGAGAAGGGGATTAAATTGGCCAAAACATTGATCAATTGATATATAGTTTAAATTATTCATTCCAGAAAGAAGATAGTCTTATCACGTTTTTATCATAAAATACAGTCGAACTTTGATAAGTCAATGATTTTGGATAAATGTAAGTAAGTGTTCAATTCAAACCTCTTTGTTATTCCTTCAAATTAGGAACTTGAAAAAAAGTTTGAAAAACAACGTAGTTTAAGTCATTTGCAATCAGTCAGACTTAAAAGTGATACGTCTTGAACCGATAGACTTGCCAAAATTTAAAAACCTGATCACAATATTTCTTATCAAAGTTCAACTGTATTTAGAATTATCTAGATTTATATTTAAAAAGTAAAAGATAAAATTTATGAAGAAAATTAAAGAATTGAAATAATATACGATATATATGAATGATATATTTAATAATTATATACTAAGTGTATTTGTTATGTACACTATAAACAGTATTTACATATATAATTAAACAACCAAACACTGGTGCTTTTTGTTTGTGTATAAACACTAGATAATGTATAGAAAACATAATTATTATAACTATCCATATTTTACAATGAACACAAATGTAATATGAAAATTAAAGGATCTTTTACAATGACAATTTCTTTATGTTATTATTAAACTTATCATTGACCATGATTAAACCTGTTCATTATCATACAGTGAGACTTTTCTGTACATGCAATTTTGCTTGTTGTCAAATGTTTTAAAAAACAAAATCAATCTTAAATGCCTGCAAATTTTGTTTTTAATGCTAATTATTTTCTGTCGAATTTTGCTGGTACTGAACTTTCTCCCACAATATAAGTGAAAATTAATGATTGGGATGAATACAGCATCACTTCACTCCATTCTACATATAAATTAAATTGTTTTCAATATTGACAATATGGACACATTAGATCTAATCGAGTCATCAATAAGCCTGAGCACTGGCGTTCTAAACAGGTCTGACCGTTCAACATCAATCTTTAGCATACAATAATAAATGTATATTTTGATAACTGACTGTTTGGATTGCAAAGTATAATATATAGCACAAGACCTGTTAAATTTTTAGACCTCTGTGGTGTTTATTATTAAAATTGCCGGCTAGTTTGACATATTTTAGGTTGACGTATTTTGACATATAGGTAGCTATTAATGACCTACCACAATGGTGACTTGGTGGCCAGTGGTCGAAAGCAACATCTTAAATATCAAAGCTTCTCTCTGACTATTGTAGAATCCCACCTGGAACAGACCCTTATGTGAAAAAATTTTTGCTAACTTCGAAGTGCTTCTTTTTCTCTCACCATCCAAGATTTTTAGAACTAAGAGGGTCGTGTTTGGGTAATCAAACACCATAACTCCCATGTAAGATTAGGTTGCAGTTCTATCTAATTTTGTAAACATATATCCGTAAGATATAATAAACTAATAACTGGTTATTTTAAAGTCAAGTAAATGAGGACCTATTTGTACGTTTTCGGGGACCACTGACTTACTTATATTATAGATGTGTTAATTTTAATTAAATATTGTGTCCTCTGTTTAAAAGTTGTTAAAAGCATGTACTTATGGATGTCTGATAGTGACTTTACCTCAAAGATTAGAACATCAGAATATCCAAGTGAGAACAAAAATTAAATTGGGCTTAATAAAGGAACACGGTTTATGGAATAAAATGTTTGATTGTGATTCTTAAATGGACCGGTATGTTTGTGTTTGATATTGCCATATCCAATCCTTGTATTAAGTTTCCTGGATATTTATTTTAAAAACAAAGTTGATACAGCGCTGGCAAAGAAATAAGGTAAATAAGCAAAAAGTGATGACTTTGAAAACAATAAGATGTAGGAAAAGGAATAGTAACTTCTGCGATATTACCGTATTAAATCCTTACTGGATTTTTTTGTAAAAAGCGGTGAAGAAATAATGTTGTTATCTATCACTCACAAGAAGTTAAGGTACCTCAAACGAAAGAACGAACTTAGATACGAACAAATATTTCAAATGGGAAACTTTGTTTGCGATGGGATAACAAAAAACTTCTGGCAAACATAGACCTTAATTACTTATGAGGAATGATTTTCCGAAATGTGCACATCTGGCACATCAAAATTTAGCAGGTATTTGTTATATATTTACTATGAAAATAAAGAATTTGTAATTAAAACACCTACCTGACATGTTAACGGACAAAAAAACCAAAGAAGACAGGAAAGCATCAACACGGATTAGTACAACACATATCAATATTTATAATTTTGGAAGAAGTAAAAGTAATAGTTTGATGTGTCTTTATTATGAATGAGAAATCGCATTTAAGCAATTAAATTTAACGACAGCGATTATAAGAACATTTTAAATCAAATAGGGTATAAAAAAGTTTTAAATTCATTTCCAGATGTGTTACATTACGAAGCCAGCTACTTAAAAAAACCCGTTAAATTGGGGATCTTGACATATTAGGCCCATCAAGGCGCTCAAAACGTTTTTTGGCCTTCTTTACCACAATATTGTTCATAAGTATAATGTCAATGTATTTAAAATTATCCTGGATAAATTTGATGTTCCATAGTTTGGCTTATTATATTTCACGCGTAACGGGTGTACATCTGGGCAGTGAGTGCTTACACGCGCGGAGCATCCAGGCCCACTTTCCTGCTGTAAGTTCATGTTTTTACCTTCATTTACCAGGTTTCATGGTTTTGGATTGTGATTTGAACATGAACCGATATATTTGTTTTTTATATATTTATGTATACATATTTCATTTAATGCTAAATAAAATATAAACGATAAAGTAAATGTTTCTTAATCAGAACAATAAATTATTTTATCATGTTGGTCTAGTAGGTCAATTTAATACACATGATTACTTTGCATATAAAGTATCTAGATGCCCCTGACCTTTAATATTGAAAGAAAAATGTGTTAATAATTATGTTTCACAGCTTTCCTGAACATATCTGCATAACAAACTGCAACAAAACCTAATCCTTTTAAAATATTTCCCTAACACTGCTTAAAACCTAGCTGTACCATTGCAATATTCTGTCTTTAATAATAACGTTTAAACCATTGTAATCATTAGGGAGAGTACATTAGATTATAAAGGCCCTAGATTGTTTAAAAATGATATCTTAAAACTTATTTTTACCGTATGACAACATTATGAAAACAATTACTACAATAAAACAAACATACCAGTCCTTGTCCAGATCACAATCCCAAAAACAAAGTAAAAACTTTGCAAACTGGCAAAATGTGTGATACACGTGAACTTCCATCAAGGAAGTGAGGCCGGGTGCTCCGGAAGGGTAAGCACCTCCTGTCTAGCTAGCTGCACCCGTCACGTGCAAGTCAATTTTGAGAATGAACGGAACAAAGAACTATGGTAAGTCAAATATATCCAGCATAAGTTGGAATACAGTGACTACATACTTATCAACAATATTGTGATGACGACCACAAAACTTTTAAAGGGTCTTGATTAGCCTAGGCTTGCAATATCCTTGTGTCAACAATTTAATTGTAAGTAATTTGCTTCGTTGCAGAAAGTCCCCATAGTGGGAACAAGCTCTACCGTACCGTATTAACTGTGGAACATATGCACCATACGCAGGAGAAGCAGGGATATTACTGCAAAGAAACAGAAAGTTGACAATAGAAAAATTGAAGTCATCACGTTTGTCGTATAGCTTCAGATGTAACCTTTCATGAGTGTCATAATTGAGGTCTAAGTCCAAATATGAAGCAGAACATGGAGAATCTGTCGTGTCGTTTATTTCAAGCTCATTTGGATAGATGACATTCACATATTCTCCAAATTTGTGATTATTTAGAGATAGAACGTCATCTATATAACTACATGTGTAGTTTAATGATTTCGCGACAGCCTTTTCTCCATATTTGACAAGATTACTTATTTCTTTGTTTGTATTGAATTTACAAAGAGAGTAAACATGAAACGGTTGATGTTTGTTGATAATCATACATTATATAAATAGTTAATATGTACCGATTATTTTAACGTTTTGTAAAGCTTTTTGCTTTGCCCGTTTTCATAGTTCTAATTTTGTTTTGTTTTTGTTTGTTTTCTTTTTTGTTTTTGTTTTTTTTATTGTGATTTGTACATGCTTTCATGTTGTGAATGACTTTTATTAACTTACACAATGTTTTTAGTTACGGTAGTTTATGTTAAGTAAATGCATTAGTATTTAATTAAAATTAATAAACTAATTCTTATGCAGTTCAATCTTAAACAGATCAGCAAGTTTTGAATCTCAATTCGAATCTCCGTTACTGAAGTGATATCTTATGATTTTAAGTGCCTCTCATCGCTTAAGTTCAAGTCTAATTTGGGTCAAATACCAGTGTAAGAAAGATTACCACTTCGCCTGCAGAAGGTCTTCTGTTTTATCCAGATATTCCATTTTCCTCTACTATTCGAAACCTGACATCCTTTATTAGCCAGAACCTTGAACGCGGCGTAAAACATCATTATTCCATTCCATAGAACTCTGTATTAATAAGATGTAATATGAAAAATGAAATTAAAATCTTTTCAACAGGTATGAATGTCTGTATATATATAATCTTGAAATTTAAAAAACGCACTGAAGCAAAATAATAGTTATGGTATTGACTGAATTTCAAAAGCATTTAATAACTGCTACATGCAATAAAGCAGATTATGATTACAATTCTAACATTTGTTTCTGACTGACATACTATTTATTATTTTGAATATAGAACAAACGATAAAACGTATTCAACTTGAGATCTACCAAAGTCAAAATTATGATTACGGAAGCTTGCTGAAACTTATTGAATGAAAATGCTTCTAAAACTCTTTCAAATTTACCTTTGAATTAAAATATTACTTAAACCATTCAAAACAATACAGTGTAATATAGACACAGACAATGAGATACCAAATACGAGACTTAGCTTACGTAATGCACATAAACTGGTATGTTTGTGTTTTATTTCAGTTAAATATTAGTTATGAACTGATGAATACCAAATTATGATATTTAATTCTTAAGTTTTTAACAATAGTTTGCTAAGTTAAGTTCAGAAATATACTATTCTTTGTTATAGAATGTGTTCTAACTGTTGTGTAAAATGTTATTATTGTTTTTGATGTAAAGCTATATGTGTTTTCATTCCAAATACTCATCAAGAAAAGACCCCAGTTAACAATCATATACTCGATTGAGTATACACTCAACTCAAATTTGGCAATAGTTTAATGTCAATTTTTAAGACATTACACAGTTAAAATTGAATATCTAATGTTCCGGTATATTTAAATTGTTTAGTGTAGGTTTGTTGCACAAAACAAAACACTGTCTCATAAAACTTTTTTTTTAATTTTTTTTAAAAAAAAATATAGATGAAAGAAAAATGGGAATATTTGAGTTGAATGTACACTCATTTGAGTTGATTATTATAAAACCGGGGCCAGGTGGGTGCACGAAGAAAAATATAACACGTTTTTATTTGATTCTTTGTTCTAGTTTCTATCTTTACAATTTAATATACCATAATTTGTTCTTTAAAGTGTAAGTAAACTGATGCTGTAATTATAATTTTTGGCATTGCAATTACCCCGTGAGCATCTTTTCAGAACATCTTTTTCAAAAATATGTTAATATTAATAAAAAGGTGAGGGTTGACTTATTAAATTTTTCTATAAATAAGGTAATGTGTATTGATTTTTATACATTATATCGTGTACATTGTTTTTATACATGAATATAACTTAATATTGTTAAATTAAATGCTAGACTGTAACAAAAACCAAACAATATATATAATAATTAGAGGACGTTGAGAAATGTTACTTCAAGATGTATGCATTTGAAATGTTAGATAAAAAGGATTGTAACAGAATATTATGGCATTTACTTTGAAATATTGATATGTTAATAAATTAATTAAAGGTGGATAGGATTATAGAAAGAACAGTTGGCCTAATTAACAATATTCATACGTAAAATGCTAGATAATAATTTAAAGTTGATTTGTTAGTAATACATATCTGCTGCGTCAAGGATTCGAGGCTTTAAATAGTGTGATATCTACAAATAAGGTTTGTAAGTGTCGTTATGTGGATAGTATGAACTTACGATTTATGGATAATAAAAAAAATCGGCGTAAATGAAAATCGCTAAAATTACAACGCGTAACCGTTTGACGTTTTTGCTTTATTACGCGAACATTCTAAAATCCGAGATTATAAAATCAAAAGCGTCAGACCAAAACCTGCAGACTTTATTATGACAAGGATTAGGAGTGTCTGTGATCTCATCAAATCAAATCAAATCTCAATATTAATCTAGTAAGTATTTAGAATATCCATTTTCATCTGAATAGATTACTTTAGCAACCAAAAAAAAACCAGTTGTTACAATAACATAAAAAAGTAATAACAAAACAAGGAAACAAGGAAACAAATATTAAAACCACTCGCCACACTTTCTATCGGATCAAGTTTCTTGACATTCTGTTGAAATAAACAAAGGAAAAACCTTAAAAATAAAGGCGCTCTTTTTATGAAAGATAAAGTTGTCTGAGATATTAACAAATTTAATCCTTGTATCATTATTTGTAAAAGTCCATTGAAACATTAAATTGTAAGAGTGATGACAAAACAAATAAAGTAAAACATGCAATTAGCAATAAATCTTAAAACAATGGAGCACAGGTAATAGACCATCATCGTCTAAGATATTACTGTATTCAATCCTTGTATCATGTTTAATGACATTTTGTGAAGAAAAAAGCTACTAAAGCTATTGTCTAGCTCTCACGAGAGAGAGAGAGAGAGAGAGAGAGAGAGAGAGAGAGAGAGAGAGAGAGAGAGAGAGTTAAATACATGTTCAACGAATAAACGTAGACGAATATTAATATTTGGAAACTTTAATTGCGAGACATTAATTTATAAAAACCCAGAATTTAAGTCATTTCCCCCAAAAACATATACCTGACAACAGCATATGTAGTCTGGAACAAGACATATTAAACAAATAATAAACACAAGAAAAGAAAGCATAAATGCATTGGAACAACTGATCATGCTTCTAAAATTCGGAAACTTGGAAGGGAATATGAGTTAGTGTTAAGTGGTGGCTCAGAAATCTCTAAACCTGCTATTCTTAAATTTACAAATTAATAATTTATTTCAACATTTTTAAAAACAATTGTTATTACCAAACAATCAAGCAATAGTTTTAAAGTGTATACATTATCAATACAATGTTTAAGAAATCGGATTTGGTAGTCACAAAATAAGAAATCATGAACGATTAGAAGAACTTTTTGAATTAAATATAAAATATCTTAAATGGTCTTAAAATATTATGCATATTTCTTTAAATGCATAATAAATTAAAAACAAGGAAGTAATATGTTTTCTATTAAAACTATAGATAAAAGTGTCAGGTTGGTCTAGAAAAAATAATTCAAACAAAGAATTGCGTTACATAACAAGTGACTAGAATTTTTCTACTCTTGCAATTCGGAAAAGAATATCATTTATAATTAAGTCTCCAAGCTTTCCTGTGTAAATCTGAATTATTAACTGCAACAAGACAAAAAGTTTTGAAACTTTTCTCTTAAACTATTTAGAAGTTAGAACTGTTAGAACCCTTCTTTACCTTATTATAATAGGTTATCGTTACTGAGCATGCGTAGGGCTTAGAAATGTACACCACTGACAACCAATGTCCGCCATATTTGTTTACGCTTCAGAGAGGGGTGGTCCCAGTAGTGTAAAAAAAATTAAAAAACCCATTAAGACCAATTTCGAAGTTCTGAATAAAATTCAAATCTTTGATCGATTATCTCTCTACCATCAGAATGCGATTTTTTATTTTCGCTCTGTAAACATAAATAATCGTGTTCAAAGTTGCGGTTTTCTAGAAAAAAACTGTCTCGGTGCCATTTTCTGAATGGTGCGGAAGCTCGTGTACATCACACATTGCCGAATAATTTTATTTCATTGCAAAAAAGTTAAAAAAAAAAAAAACGCATTCTGATGGTAATTAGAGAAGTATCTCGATATTTTGCATGAGATCAAAAATGAAAACATGTCAGGAGAGACACATACCGTGACATTGTGCAAAATCGGCGATAATCTTTGATTTTTTGTGATGGTGTATTTAGTTTTATGAAGTAATAATAAATAATTATACGGGTTGTCGGTCGTTATAAGAAGGAAAATCGCATTGTCTAATAGCTCATAAATCTGAAAATTGTGATCAAAATAAACGGTTACTCATCCATTTGAATTCTATTATTTTCTATACAAATGCGGGTACCTCACCTGCCGCGATAGCTTTCGAAAAATAGATTTGTCACATATGAATATAACTTTCGTAGAAAAAACTGATAGAATTTAATTTTAACTTTCAAACTATGTCATTTCTACATGTTCTAAATATTCTATTTTCTGACCAACTAAAATCGCTATAAATGTAATTTTTTATATAATTTTTCATTCAGTTATCTCTCTACTTGTATATAAATAATAATATTAATAATAATAATATTATAATTATTTATTATTATTATTATTATTAAGTTATGGAATATTAAATCATACAAATTATTTTTCACTTAAATCGAATTACCTAACAGTTAATAATAATAAAAATAAATATTATTATTATTATTATTATTATAATTATTATTATTATTATTATTTTTATCAAATGTTTTAGTAAATGTTTTCAATATTTAACAAATTAAAGATTTCACAAGAATTCTTTAACTAAAGCTAAACGAGGGTCATCATTTGGTGGTGGAAGAAACACGAGTGTCTGGATAAAACCACTAAATATTGATTGAATAAATACTGAAATAGTGATAAATATAAGAAAGATGCATCAACAAGTAAGATTCAAGTGTTTTTAAATAATTTTATTTCATTAAGCATTTGAACCCCCCATTAAATAAATAAAATTTAAAAATAAAATAAAATAAAAATAAATAAATAAAATAAAAAGTAAAATAAAGTAAATAAATTTTGAAACGAAAAGAAATATAGGTAAATGGAATCTTTCATATTTGGAAAGGTGATTTAAAGTAATTTCATTTAATTTGTTTTACAAATATTTCATCAGTTCTAATTTCTAACCATCAAAACAAATAAAAATTTTACAGATTTTCTGAACAAATTGTCTTATTGAGGAGACTTTAAACAAAATATACAAATATGTAAGATATCTTTTTATATTATGTTCTATTTTAAATTTCTCATTTTCTACGATGTTTTTCATTCATACACAGAAAATTTTATGTAATTTATTTTTATTATAATAAATTAACTTTAGCACATCACATTTGTTTTAAAACACAATATATTCACTACAAGAGGGTTAAGATGAGAGCAGAGAAGAAACAATTTAATTACCCAGTCAAGATACTAGACAGTTAGTTCCAGGGGGGACTAGAGTTCCTGTAGGTAGTATTTAATCTCTTGCAGTGGAACTGACCAAATAAAATAGTAGAGAAGGGGGGGGGGTTGTCAAAAGATCAATAATCCAATGACTCCATATGATTACTGGCAAAATAATTGAAATTGTAATGATTATAATTATTATCTAAGAATTAAAACAGATTAGAATTCCATTGTTACATCTAATCAGACATGTCACATATCCACCCATGTCGCAATATAATACTGAACATGACTTCATACACAAAAACAATCCAATGTGTATGTCTTGAACAATTAACATAGAGCTGTAAAATTTACTGGTGGCTTATCTGAAAGGCCATAATTGAAAAGATTTATACAGCCAGAGGTCACATGTTTTTTTAATTTCATCTAAGATGGCCACAAAAATTAATTATATACAAATTGGACAGCAATCATTGTGAATTCCGATGATTTATTTATGTTAATATGTAAACGAGCATTTTATTGTTAAGCATATGAAAAAGAAGACAACTTGAGTGTTGTATTCACTTGCATGCATACAGGTATATTAAGCTTAAATTGAGGGAATTTTCCTTTCTGAACATAAAAAAAAATTACATATAACCATGTGTTGAATTTTAATTATAAAAAATTGTAAAATTTTCATATATATTTAAATATTTCAGAAACTCTGTATTTTTATAAAACCTTGCATGTTTATCCAAAGGCTGTATCTTGTTTTTACTCCTTAACTAAGTTATAAGGCATTAGTTCATATTCTAAATTTCGAAAGACTATGTTCAAGAACTTTTAAAATTTTAAACTTCAGAGTCTTTGTCAATGATATACAACAATAACATCACTATGTTGAAGTTTTCAATAAATTTACAGGATTTATCGAATTATTCATCCTCCTTTAACTCTTGAATATATTATATCTAGACACTGATGGCAGATATTTATGTAATACTGATAATCACTCCAAATCTCCAAATGGTAAATTCCTGGATATCAGGCCTGAAAAAAAAAAAAAAAAAAAAAAAAAAAAAAAAAAAAAAAAAAAAAAAAAAAAACCCAGAAATAAGTTTTTATGATATAGAATAAATAAATCTAATAAATTTCACAAATTCATATAAAAGTGAACCAAACATTAAAATGAAAATAGGCCCATTAAAGCTAGTGTATGTAAATGTGCAAAATTTTATCTGAAATAATAGATATTATAACAATCTCTCTCTCTCTCTCCTTCTCTCTCTCTCACTCTTTATATATATATATATATATATATATATATATATATATATATATATATATATATATATATATATAACACAAATACAAATACCAGGTGAATTTTGATGTGCCAGATGTGCACATTTCGGAAATTCATTCCTCATCAGTGACATTAAGACCGAAAATTTGATTATAAAAACATAAGCCGAACAGTTTGAAATTAATGATTCTAAAGTTTCAAAATTATTTTAATCCAAATAATAAAATATATATAGATATCTCCGCGGCTAGATTTTCGATCAATGCAGACATATGAACATGTATACTGAATCTTGTCATTATTGACATCTAACACATTTATTAAAAAAAGTATACTTGCATTTTCGTTTACGAAAACAGAATTTTCAATGATTTTCATTCACTCAGTCATTCCGATGGCAACATCAATTCATTGTCATGAGACCGTCCCTCTGCATGTAAATATGCGTTAAACTCTTCCTTTTTGTTAGAAATACGACTTTGTTTGATCGTATAATTAATCCATAGACAAGTAATCACATAAATTTAAATGACAACGAATACAAATAACTAAATTTATGATTTTTCGGCACAAAAGTTGTTAGCTGAACAAACAGCATGCTCACGTTGTACATGTTGTTGACCCGACTTTGACCTGAATCAAGAAGGACAACATAATAAACGGGAAGGAGCGCGCGCCAGATTGGTAACGGTATGAGTTCGGGACTCGGTAACCGCTTGGAATAACTAGTCCTTGTAACAGCCGTGATACCATCTTCAATAGTTTAGTTTAACCGTTGTACTTATCAAAGGCTATTAAATTTTATTAAAAAGGCCCTAGTTTTTTTTAAAAAAAATTAATAGAATGAAAACGTAATTTGTTTTGTTTATATTTTAATAAAATATTGTGTAATTATACATGATTCAAATATACACTTAAGATTAATAAAAACCCATATGCTGTCTTTTATACGTTTTAAAAACATTTATATATGCCAGTTTACATAGATTTTACTATGCTTTTGGGAATTTGATTCGAACATAGATGAATATGTTTGTGTTTGCTTTTAATTTTAAGGTAAATTTTGTAATGTTTTTGGCAACGGTTGTCATTGTTAAGAACATGCTGTTTATTTGTAAATATTTTTTTTAGTTTCAGTCTATTGTGGAACAATATAAGACAAAAAGACAAATATTATATAATACAAAATAACAAGTATAGACGTTTGATTTCAGATTTATTTCTTAGAAGCATTACAGTATCCTATATCACGATTTACTCAACTAATACAAAATATATATTGTGATAATTCATATAATAAACGTTAAAGGGATTAAGATAAAGATTTGAGTAAATGCTTTAGTTCTGATGCTATTAAATACCGTACAGATATATCATTAGATATTAAATTGCAAAATGTTTTAGAGCATCTATGCCTCGACAGTCGGTTATGATGGCTTAGGAATTTGTGCCTCTCATCGCTTAGGTTCAAATTTAAATCAGGTCAAACACAAGTGTGAAAAATGGTCAGCTTTTCATTGCTTGCCGAAGGTCTGCAGTTTTATCCAGTTACTCTTTGTTCCACCATCAAAAACCTGATTTTATTTTATTGTTATTATTTTTATTAGCGAGTGTCTTGACTTCGGTGTAAAACATCATTATTCCATTCCATCGTGCTCTGTTCCACAACATATAACTTAATGCTCTTTCAATTTTATTTAACAAGTAAGTTGCAAAGTTGAGAAATTTTATGAATATGACATCATTTGTAATAGAATGTGTTCTAACTGTTGTGTAAAAATATTGTTTGTTGTAAAAATTTGTGTGTTTCTATTTCAAACACATATACACATCCAGGAACAATTCAGGCACACGAAGGAAACCATAACACGTTTTTTAAACTACAGTTTTAAAATAACAATTAAATGTCTCATGAATGTTCTTACAAGTGTTTTCGCAGTAAAATGCTTGTGTAATTATAATTTTGGGCACAGTAATTACCTCTTTGAGCATCCTTTCAGATACTTTATGTATCAAAAAATATGTTATTATTTGTAATTAGATGAAGGCTAGACTATTAGATATTTGTCGTGAATAAGATCTTGTATCTAATAACTGGTATGTCTGTATCTGTGACACCGTCTTTTATATACGGTCATTACTTAATATAATGTCAAACGCTAGGCTTACAACTATAGTTTCATGTGATATTATAATGAGAGGATGTCAAGAAATATCACTTTAAAATGTGAACATGTAAAATGTAAGATCTTAATTAACAGTATAGGATTGTAACATAACGGTATGATATTTCACTTTGAATATTTATACGTGAAAAGATATCCATTATTTAAGATGGATAAGATCACAGAGAAAAAAGCTGACTGGCTTCAATGTATTAATAAGTGAAATGGTAAACAATAATTTAGAGTTGATGGTGTAGGAACATTCTTCCGTTTATTCACTTTCGAATGCTTTAGATAGTGCTATGAAATAAGATTTGCAATACTTGTCAAGTAACAAGGCGTACTAACGTTTTCTGGGCACAAAGTCACCAGAGTGTCTCTCGTCGAGTAACAAGGTAAAATTGCGGTTTCTGGTAACTAAATCATCAGCATGTCTCGTTAAGTAACAAGGTGGACTTGCAATATCTCGGCACAAAATCATCGGCTTGAAAGAAAATTGCTAAATTACGTCACGTTACTTTTAGGTTTTTGACATTAACATTGTTAGCATTTGCTTTCTGACGTCATCTAAAAGTGAGTTTTCAATATACGGAAATAGACAAAACCCTTTGATCCTGATGTAATAAGTAAATAAAGTAGTTGTTAACTTTTAGTTTTCTAGCCCCTTATCTTTCATCTTACTGTGTGTTGACATAAATATAATCAAAGTAAATAAACTATAAGTAAATTCAGATACATTTTATGTTTGAAAAAAAAAACGAAAATTGTAAACTTACTTGATCGTGCCTGAGTCTTATAAAATAATATTATGAATTATCACTACTAGTTTGAGTTGTATTTTTACATTGTTATTATTTGTTTGTAAGAGCTATGTTATAATCCCCCAACTAAACGAGACTTACCTTGGTTAAGCTGGTGTTTGGTTGAGATTTTTTGCAGTCATATCACACTATATATACACATATAAACAACACATATATATATACACACACAATGTGTATAAATATGACAAATACTGAACTTAACTTTACCAAATGTCTTTGTGTTAGTCCAACCTGCTACCTTCAATATCTCTGAAATTGGTGCAAAATTTGTTTTTGCTTTTGATGTACTTGCAGTCCTAATACTATGAACTTTAAAATCTGAAATATCAATTCCAGACAAAGACATAACAGTTTGTAACCATCTACTTATTGTATCTCTTGAAACAGTTCTATATGGTTTAACATAACTGATAAAAAGAGAACTAGTTTCTTTTCTTAATCTTTCAGTTCTATTTAAAAATTCTTTTAGAACCGTTATCACACATAAACGCCTATCAGGTGGATCAGCTTTTAATGTTACAAACAAAGCATTTGAACGTTGTTTATTCTGTTTCAACAAACCACTATGAAATAACGTATTTGAATCAAAATGTTTCTTCATATCTTGCAAAGAAAGTAAATATAATGACTGCGTTCTACTTGCAGTTACAAGTGCAATAAGCATAACATAATTTTGGAACTTTATTCATTAATTTTCAACTGTTTGGCTTATGTTTTTTATCTATCAAAGTTTTCGGTCTTAGTGTCACTGATGAAGAATGAATTTCCGAAATGTGCACATCTGGCATATCAAAATTTAACTGGTATTTGTGTTATATATTTATAAGTCAATAATTTTAAACTAATTTTTTCACTGGAGATAATTTCTTTAAATAATGCTAAACACAAGAAACATTCCAATTGGCAGAATATCTTGGTTTATTTGGCTTTAAATTGTAAACACCTTTTACAATTTTACAAATCTAACAATTAGAGGGTGTGAACTAATTGTAAAACCATCATAAACCAACCCGATTTAAGAGAGAGCACTACGTGATGTATTCAAGTCACTATAACCTGCACCACTGTCAAATAAAAGTGTCAGAAAACTTAAAACTGAATTCACATTTGTCTGAACTTCACTAATTTGTTCTTCACCACATTACTGAAATCAATTTTTGATGTATATGGAATATCATTTTTGTGTCGATGATTTCCAGGATGCCATGATGATAGTGGCAGCCCTTTCCGACATGTTTCTGTCGTGTAACGATTTTCTGACAGCCGGCAAGCCATCAACTGAAGCTTGTTTTTTAGTGGATGGGTCTTGATGCTGTTTTGAATAGACATTGTCTTCTTTGACATTTGAATTAATAGTGGCTGATTCACCAATAGCTTCATTAATGGAACAAACCATATCTGTTTTGTCCAAACTGGGGCCACAAGTATGCATTCTCCTTTGTCTGCAATTAATTTCTGTATGACTCTGGATAAAAAAGTAAAAGGAGGAAAAGCATAAAAATTAATATTCCGCCAATTCAATGAAAAAGCATTAATGCTGTTGCATCTGGGTCTGGTTTCCATGAAACAAAATTATCTAAATGTTTATTGAGCCTAGATGCAAACATATCTGTATCTGAAAAAAAAAATTAAAAAGTTGCAATATATGTAAAAAAATATCATGATCTAACATCCATTCAGCACCTTCATTGAAATTTCCAGAAGCAAAATCTGGTTTATTCTCAATACCTGGAACATGGGCAGCCGACAACCAAATTTGTTTTTGTTTTTGTTTTTTTTTTTAATACACCATGACCAAATCTGACTAGCTATCTCATTTAATTTTTCTGATCTGACACCTCCCATCGCATAAATATCACTTACAACAGAAGTGTTGTCAGAAAATATTTTTACGTGTTTTAATTCGAAATTTTTGTAAAATACAGACATTTCTAAAACATTTATATGATTTTCTGATTTATCTGCTGTCCACCACCCACCTATTTTATATCATTACACACTGCACCCCATCCAGGATGTGATGCATCTGTTGTTAATTTTAAATCTGCATATTAATGATATTCATTACCCTCTTTTTTGTAGATAGATTCCGAATCCACCATATAAATTTTAATTTCATTTGGGGAGAAGTCTACTGTTGCCATATAACAATAAGGTGTAATAATTTTAAGCGTAGACATAAAAGTATCTATTTTAAAAATGATGGTAAACAATATATTCATTTAATTCTTTCAAGTTAAAAATCATACGATATTCACCTTCTTTTTTAGGACTGGCAAAAATTGGAAAAATAAGTTCCTTTTTTCATGTTCTACTTCAATGATATCTTTTATGTCTAAAAACTTGAATTTCTTCATCAATAACTCCATTTCTATCTTGTTAAAGACATTTTGTCTACATGTCGATCGAACAGGGTTCATCTCTTCTATAAAATTAATATGACAGTGCTGAACAATGTCTAAGATATTCTTATCACAAGTAAGATTTCTCCAATTTTTGACAAACAACTTGAGTCTGGCAAAAAGTTACTTGTGTTGTCATATGAACTGTATCGAGGATAACCCCGCCCTCTGGGTCTGAATCGTCCACCACGATACAATCTCATTCCTTTACTAAAACCTCATTGTGGCCTTGCAGTTCTTGAAACCTGTTTGCCAATCTTATTAACATCTTTTATTTCTTTGACATTCTTGTTAACATCATCACCATACAAATTGTCTGTATATGGCAAACAGGCTGATGATAAATAATAATATTCTGAATCAAGGTCTGGTTTATGGAACTCTTTTCTCTTATTGTTTATAAGCTTATTAGCCTGCCCAAGCAATGCCAAAGCATCTGTTCCGATGTCTATTGAACTTTGATCCATCTTACCCTTGGCATCATTTAGAAACTTTGTTATATTATTAGATGCCTGTACTACCAAATTCTGAATGTTTTGCATTTTTGCATCATCAGTTTGAGTTTGAGTCTTTAAAAAACTCCATATACCTTGGTTTATTCTTGTGAAAAGAGATGTTTGTGTTTCCTCTGAAATACCTTCACGAAAAGCTTTATTAATGAAGCCAGCCAGTTCATCATCAACATCGGGGCCAACCTGTTCTTTTTTAAGAAATTTATTTCTTAAATTTCCAAATGATGAAGCGGAATAACTAACTTTCTGTTTTTTCTGTAAAGGTTCGCCCAAGTTATTATCAACCTCTTGGCAAACACTTTCCTGTTTTTTAAAAACACAATTTCGTGAGAAACAAACATTGAAATATTATGTTCTTCATTCTAGTACTCATCATTATCATAATCATAGTCATTATTTTGAAGAGGCATTTCATCCAACTTCTCATTTAATTTATCTATAGTTTGCTAGTTCTAGTTTGGTTAGCGTTCATTTCTCTTAAAATATTAAACTCTTCTCTGCTAAAAAATTATCTTCGCCACGACTTGCATGACCACGTGTTTGACCGCCGCTAGTGAGGGCATGGCCGGTCTTCACCGTTTGCAACGTATCCTCTTGATCATTACCATCATTAGTATAGTATCCTGCTCTTTTACAGAAAGCTTCTTTTTTGCCGATACTGTGGCTTGTTAAAAGTGAACCTACCGGTCAACCATTTAAAAAAACGGAAGTTAGAAAACAAATAATCTCGATACCAAAATATGCGAGATTAACGTAAATAATTGTAATAGTCTTGTCCAAATAAAGATTATGTTTCTTATATAATTGCAAAATTCACAAAACATAACTGTAATAATTAAATTCTAACAAAACCGCGTCGTGTTGATTCCAGTTAAAGACTATACATTAGTATATACTATCAAATATAAAAATTGTAATTTCTTCTTATAACTCTCACAAAATTTTATATGCTTCACCTCGTGAAGCTATAAATAAAAAAAAATCACGGTAATTAGACTGAAGTCGAACCACGTCCGACCAGTTCAACTACTGAATAGCACGCATCTCATTTGAGACCGGAAGTGGCATGACCTCAAAAAATTCTGAACACCTGCCAAATATTATCTTGAATTTGGTAAATATTAGGGTAACCAAAAATCAGGCAAGTTAAAATAATAGCTAATCGTTGTGCATTTTAGTGCAGATATCACTATCAGTTGTGATCACAAAAACGTTTTAAAGAGTCTTAGTAATCAGGTTATTTCAAATACCAACTGACATATCATAGTGTATTTAACTATCCAGTGTAGGAGCCCATTTCTGTTCGTTTTAACAATTATTTTCACTGATCAGTTCTGGTTCTTGCATAATCCATGATAAACATCCGTAAAACATTAACAAGACCTATTGCCTTTGCCTACACTAATACGAAGTATGCTTAATAAAAAAAACGAAAACATATTAGTCCATGTCTAAATCTAAAAGTGTCTAATAAGTCTTTATGATATTAGTATCAAATGCATTACCTTTCATAGACACTAACTTTTAATATCTGGTAATTAATGTTTTGACTTACAATTGTAAATTTCAGAATGTTCATACGTGATATTTAAGAGTATAAATAAGTCTTAATACGATAACATATACATGAAACGCTCAACTATAAATAGGGATAAATATAATGTTAAAAAGAAAGTGTGATATTGTTATACAGTATGTTAACGATTATTAAAAGGGCAAATATGACTGTAATATTTAAGTTTCATTCGATATCATACTATTCTATATTAAATTTTTGTTTCTAGAAATTATTTTAGGTTATGATTTGTACCATCTTTTCTTCAAAACCGTTCTGATTATTATGACAAAGTTTTACTGAAATATGATTTAGTTCTGCAGAAGTCACAGTGTTTAAACTCAAACGAGAAACTATAAACTTAAAGTAACGGAATGCACTGACATTTATATTTATTAAAAAGAATAATAATAACCTTCAGTAGAATAAAGTCATTTTTTGCTAGAAACAATTATTTTGCAATAATACAACCAATTTATTATCAAACAAGAAAACAAGATACTCAGGAAGTGCTTACCCTTCTGGAGCATCCAGCCTCACTTCCTTGATGGAAGGCCACGTGTATACCTAAATCTGCCATGGTTTTTTTTTTTTTTTTTTTTTTTTTTTTTTTTTTTTTTTTTTTTTTTTTTTTGAGGGGGGGGGGTTGTGATTTGGAGATAGACTGGTATGTTAATGTTTTATTTTTTAAGACATAATTACATTTTCAAATTGAAAAATCAGTTTGCATCTAAATTCAATTCCCTAACCAGATATAAAATAAATTATTACATGAAATATTTCAAAAAGTCTAACAGTATTTGGTACATAACTTAGATTAAATAGTAAGATCACTTGTTAACGATTCTTACATATAAATTACCTGTATATACCTAGTCAGTTATAATTTGTATTTTTGTAAATCTTAATTTTAAAACTTAAAAATCAATTAATTCAGAACGATGTTCAAATTGCAGCACATGCAAATAAAGAAGTTTTATATGTCTTAATATGTGTATCTTGTTCTTAAAAATTTAAATCCCTCTAGGAAGATCTCTTCCTTATTTGTTTTACTGAAGAAATTTTAAAAATGATCTTCATGTTCCTTCTATCTTATATCTGAGACGTGATATACAGATTCTATGAGATTCTAGGTTATAAAAGGCAATATTTAACCTTTAAAAATTCATCTTAGCGTTTATACGAATAATTAAATGCTAATGCGTAAGAAAGGATACTTCTTTATGTTGATTATTTTTTAGTCTGGTTTATCGTATTTTGACATTTTGTTTTTCTTTATCATTCCATCTCATCAAATGTATAGTCTAAAGTGTAAGAATGATATAACAACCACGAGCCGCTATGTACTCATTTTCTTCTTATTATTTGAGTGATTTAAATTCAATTGGATTGAATAATATAGTAAAGAGGTCTAGAAAAAGGTGATTATACGTTGCTATAGCATCTACTATTCTACCTAACAACATATCATGTTTTTAAAAAAATAAGACTGCAATTGACTGCACGCCACTACGCTGGGCACGTAAGAAACATTAAACGTTTCCCTAGCGCGTACTAATTTGCCTGCAATAGAAGGGATATTTTCGCAATCACCAGTTTGTGTCTGTAGAAGCTAAAATAACTCAAATTTATTTAAAACGACAGTTACATAACGCAAAAAAGAATTACAGTTGATATACACAATTATTTTGCTTATCCACCTGGAAAAAGAAACAGAGTATTAAATTAAATACACGCTGAATGTTTTTAAATGACGTAACTCACAACAAAAACAATATCACTATTAAATATCCGAAGATTAAATCGATATATATATATATATATATATATATATATATATATATATATATATATATATAATCAGGTATATATTATAATATATTATAATGGCAAACAACACTTTTTCAAATATATGAGCATTTAATGACATTAAACTCGGAAAAACCGCTAAAAGTTCCTTAAATCAGTCTTATCTGTTATTTCAAGCTCATAACAACAAAAACAACATATTTGTTATGTATGTCCCTAATGATTACAGAAATCTAAGATTCCCCTAAGCACTTGAAAGGTTAAGTACTCATAGACCTTTGAGTTTGTAAATCCTTGTCTTTATCAAATATCTTATTGCCCTACTAATCCAGTTTGGTAAAGTATCTAGCTCAATGTCTCCTAATTTAGCCCAGCGTCTAGCATACCCTTCAACAGAATACATAATAATTTTGAAATTTTGCCCCAAAGTTAAATGTTGAGCCTTCCTGTAATTAGGACCTTTTCAAAGAAGACGTCTTAATGTAGTGTTCTCAATTATTCACCAGTTACTACATGCATTTTATCACAAAATTATATAAAAACAATACTTTACCAGCATTGCTTTGTTTTTTTTTCAAATGATGAAACTTCCAATGTTATTTTTAAAACACTTTATAACACAGTTGTAGTGATTGCAGAGTTATCCAGCACTGGTTTAAGAATAAAAAATCCCTTTGTTTGTCTTAAAATTCAATTACAAAAATGTTTTGAATAAACAGTTAACCAGCACCAGTTCCATTTTACTGACTCAGCGAGCAAAAACAAAAATTCCTTCAATTTTTTCAAAATATTATATCACAAAAACGTTTTATTTTTATTTATTTATTTTTTGTTTAAATGACCAGTTAACCAACTTTGACAAATATAAATAAATAAATAAATAATAAATAAATAAATAAATAAATAATAGAATCCACTCAGTGTACATATTTCATATAATAGGAGTAAAACACGATTTCCAATTCATGGATGGGATGATGAACACAACAATGTGGAGCCTTCCTGCAATTTTTAAACTCTTTATCCCAAAAAGTACATAGAATAAACAGTCCGTTGTTTGAAATGGTAAAACTCTATTCGTATTTCCACAAAATGACTGAAATGACCCGTTTACATAACTGGCCTGCAAATGCTATGCATTTTAAACATGCTTAATCGTTATTCAATATTTTTAATACGAAACATGTATGCCATGCTTAATTAGCTAAAATTGATATAAAAATCTTTACCTGTGTAATTTTGAATCTTCCTCCCATTTATCACAAAAAACTAAAAATTATTAGTTATATAGCACCTACGTTAAATACTGCACGTCAAAGCTAAAATCTTTGTTCAATATAAGTGTAACATCAACTAAGACTATTCCATCAATATAAACCATGATTTTGTTCTAAAATGCATTACGAAAATGTTTCCTCATTATGTTACTTTCCCAAACAATAGGTAAAAAAAATACATTGCAAAATCGAATATTTAAAAAACAGTTTTCAACAATAATTTTAATAAATAATACATGTATAACTAATCGAGATGCAGTCAAATAATCAATAAGTGCCGATCAAGAATCTATGATATTATCAAATTTTTTACACTTATAATAATGTTTTCATATCGTGACAACATAAAGACAAACTGTCACTAGCACAAAAATTTAAAACTAAAATTAAAAGACTAATACAAAAAACGGACTACAATCTGAACAGTCAACCAGCGCCGTTCAAATATTTCTGACAAAATTTTCAAAGTTTGATTTTCCACTTTTTAAATTTTTTCAAAACATATATCTTCCTATCATCGTTTTTTAACTTAAAACAGTAAATGCAAAATATATTACAAAAACCACTTATATATACAAAAAATGTTAAAATTGTATTTTGTGATTTTTACATTAAGACACTAACGAGTGAATGCCATTGTCATTAGCTATAATTAACAAACGAAAATAATTAACATATCTCATTTTTTATATCTACATCATTGGAATTATGTATTATTTGTCATCAATTTAAAACAATTGAAAAAAGGAAGAAAAAAGAAAAAGAAGCAGGTGAAGGAAAAAGGAAAAAGAAAAAAATCCCATGATATTAAAAATGAAAACGAACTTATTTATTTGAAAGGTTAAGATCCACCTTTTAAGTTACAAAGGTTATAAAGGATTTTATATGCCAAAATATGGATATTCGGTTCTAATGGCAACAGATTTGACTTCCATGTGATAGCTTTTCAAACATTTTTCTAAATTCTACGCCTTACCTAATTTTTTTACACATTTAAAATAACCGTAAAAACGTTAGTTGTAAATGGAATTATTTCCAAATATTTTCATTTTAAAATGAATATAAAGTTACACATTTTCCAATGAGAAGGTACTTATAGACCATCGGTCACCATTTTCATTATTTTCTGTTTTAAACTGTAATAGTTTAAATAGCTTTAATTTTAGATAAAAAACTAATCTAAAAGAGGTACTGCAAATCTACTGCAAGAAAATCATAAAAACGTTATTAGACAACAAAAAACATCTTGACAACACAAAATTTTTTATTTAAAATGGTTGTAATATCAACCTACTTACAAATGACTTTTACTTGTCTGGTGTCAAAAATGAATTTAAAAAAATAGAATTGTAAACAAATAAACCGAAAATTATAAATAGGTCAGCATTAGTTTTAAAAACCTTATCGTCATTTAATAAAATGTCCTACATAAGATACATAAATCAATAAAACAAATTAAAAATTTAATAAATATACAACACAAATACATGTTACATTTTGGTGTGCTTTATGTTAATTAGTTATTAAATAACAAAAAAATATATTTTAAAAAATTAATTAAACAATTAATTGATAATGAATAAACAAACAAGAAGTCACCACAATTTCCTATATTGACGTGAAATTGAAATATATATTAATTAAAGACAACATCCAACAATATGCACTTAAAATAGGAAATGTTATCAGACCTAATCTACAGCCCGTATGTAGAATTACAAACATTATCAGATACATATATCTAATGAATAAATTCCATTTTGTCTCAGATGAAATATTATACGCAGTTATATTGCACCAGTTTTCATAAAGCATGCATAAAAAGTAGTGTGTGTTTGTGTGTGTGTGTGTGTGTGTGTGTGTGTGTGTGTGTGCTAAAAACCATTATATTCTCTCTTATTCTCTGTATTTGTCGTTTCAAACATAGCAGCCAGATAATATAACTAGGGTGTATCTGCATTTATATAATTCTTTTCAATCTCAGAACTTCTGTGTTTTTAAATATCTCCAAACTTTTGCATTTATACATTTACAGGTGTTTCAAAATTTCATGTTCTTATACACGAAGACTTTTTTGAACACTTGTATTAGAGGTTCTTGCCAAAACCAACTTGTAAGTCTTTTATCTGGGACATATTTCAAAATCTTTTGTTGTCCTTGAAGTGAAAAATTACTGGTTGATCACATCTAAATGACATCAAGACGTTTTGCCGATGTAAATACACTTGACAGACAAAATTTAATTATTATTAACTTGATGGATCTACAACACAATTCATATCGGACACAAAATAAAAGGTAAACTGAAAATTTGTATAAATAGGTTCTGTAATGTGTTTTGAGCCAGAACCAGACACTTAGGTAAAACATGTATAACAACTAGCTACATTCTTAAAACACATAAGGTAAACATAGCTATATACATTACATTTTAATGATCGTTGTCATTTACATTTAAACTGAATTGATTTTATTTTATATTTTTTTAAAAAAAAAAAAAAAAAGTCTTTCAAATTTGATTTTATAACCCGAAACTGACACGTATCCCGTAATAAGACGTCAAAGAATAAGAGTTGCCCTACAAATAATCCATTGTTTAGTGGCGCCACCTAACTCGCTTCTTTGTGTTGTTCTTGAAACCAGAAAAGAAAATTGCTTGTTGCATAACTTGTATATTCTTTTATTACATTAACATAGACCGGCATGTTTGATTTTGATGAATACAGCAAGCGACACTATTTTATGTAATCGCACACAACACACAAACACAGACACAAACACAGACACAGACACACACATAAATAAAAAAAAATACTAAAAAAGTTTTTTTTACGGTAGTAGTTAACAGATCTTTTTCTTTTTGTAATCAAGTATATAATAAATACACATTGACGTTTCGGATGTTTCATGCCGAAATGTTTCTAAGCATGTTATACTCATAAATTGTGCAATATTGTATTACAAATCGATTAAAATAAAAAGTGTTTCCATGGAAATATATCATAAAGAGAAATGAGTAATCATCGAACAATAAAATCAGGGACTTTAAATGGATTATATAGATAACATTGAATGTGTGTAATGAAAAATAAAAAATATTTAGATTTTTCATTCTTTATGAAATAGCAAAATCAATTTCCATTTTGTCAAACTACACAATTTCAAAATGTCGTTGTTAAATTTATTTGTACTAAATCGATGTTAGTACCTTGCTCAACACAAACAAAAATATAAAAAGCTGAACACACAACAACTGTTATTTCGCATTGAGTATTTTTCATTTAAATTGTAATATTTCTGATTCGGTCCTATATATGCTCAATATTTTCACATATATCAATTCTATTATATAGCTAAGAAACGTACGTGTAACAATTGCATTAAAGAACACTTACATTTTTTAAATTCACTTAATGAAAAATATCCAGGCGTTTTCAAGTGATGACGAAAAAAGACTCTAAAGACAAGGATGTTCGTCACGTGATCATTCATCAAGCATTCTCTTTTATAGTATTAAAATCCGCAAATACAAAAGTAAATTTATGGCAATAATAGCCATGTCGAAATCTTTCTTAGCATGTTATACTCATGTATTGTCTGACTTACTACACACACACACACACACACACACACACACACACACATATATATTGAAAGACAATTATAAGTTTTTAAACTTACGTCCGATCCCATTGCAATGTATTAAACAATTGGCAATAAAATAATATGTTTTAACTTACTAACTAACTAACTGATAATAGCCAACAATAGCGAAATTAGTCGTTTTTAACGTTAAATAAAACAACAAAGTTACAAATGTCAATCAATGACTATATAAATGTATGCTAACCTAAATCATAGCACTTACAATTTTCAGATTCACACTTTGAGCAATTTATATTTTAGATAGTTTTACTTTTCATTGACACCAGTAAACAGATAAAATAAGTTTCGAATCTTTTCATTACTTTTTGTTTGGGTCAAAAACGGATATAAAACCTCATTGTTTGAAATTTGAAGAAAGAGGTATTGAATTGTGTAAACTTTAATCACCGCAGAGTATAAACCATCAAGGTAGCTAACCGTAAACTTCACCATTGATAAGTTATAAAAAATACTTATGATGTAAACACATGTCTTACAAATTATCAGAGGGCTTAAATGTCAGGTTTGAAAGCAAGCATAGCTTATCAGTTCGTTCCATCATAACCCTTTTTCCATTATTTGTGCGATAGTTTGCTTTCAAGTAAAATGTATTTGCATACACGTATCTTCAGAATTAACAGCCTCGCCATCATCATATCAATAATTATATTAAGGCACTTTAACATGTTCTATTAATGGATGAAAAACAACGTATCAGTCCACGTCCGAATCTCAATCCAAAACACAAAGTAAAGAACTTTGAAAACTGACCAGTTCAGTTATACACATGAACTTCCATCACGGAATTGAGGCCGGGTGCTTCGAAAGGGTAAACATTGCCTGCCTAGCTAGCTACGTTATGAAAACAATCTTAGTGTTATTGATATGACGTCTCCAAAAATAGATTAACCCCGGCTATTGTATAAATATTTTGCGGTCGTTAGTGCTTATACATTCCCCTAATGCTCAAATTTAAGATCATTGTGGGTTATGTGCATAAATTCTAACAAAGATGTGATATTTTTTAATACAAAATGCTCAAATACAGTTTTAACTTTCCAAAAATCCTATCTTTTTCTTAAAATCTCGAGAGCGAAAACTTTTCTTCTAGGTTAATAGGGTTCATTCGGTGGGGCGATTGGTTCGCATATCACCTGAAGTAATAATATGATTACTGATGGCAACTCTACAACTTCTTCGGAAGCTGCTCTGAAAGGCTTGGCTACCAATAGATAATCTGTGACTAAACGCTTTCCGTTTGTTTGGTGTGTCACCAAAATCCGAGTCCTGGAGTGTGATGTATGGGCTTAATACAGACTGCAGGCTCATTACAAAATCAAGATAAAGGTGGACACTTGGATTAATCAATGTGTATTCTGGGTCTATCACACTGCTTATAAAATGTGGTAACCAACAGCAATTGATGACAACCATTCTCATGATGGATGTCTTCACGATTAACTTATAGCTCCACCTATCGTCAATTCTTTCAAGTCTTGTTAGACCAGCTGCTGTTATCTTATGTACGATCATCACGTGGCAAATTGATGTGATTACGAGAGGAAGGACTCCACTAAGGCTCAGAAAAAGACTCCTTAAAAGTCCCCTTACTAAGAAGGCGTTGTCAGATAATACGCACACTGCATTGTGATTGTAGGCCAGTGAAAAATATAAACCTTCTGAAATGCCAGTCTGGAGAGCAAACTGAGTTATCCATATTGCAACAATACATCCAATCAAATTATGAAGTTTACAGTATTTACGATATTTGGGAAATGACGTCATTATAAGTAACCTTTGACCTCCTACACAAAGATTTTCCCAAACAGCAACACCAAGAAGAGATGATGACATGAACCAAATTTTGCAGACGATTTTACCATCATCCCATGATGGATGCAAACGACCGTAAATAAGTAATGGTATCCGCACACCACAAATTAGAATATCCGCAGACGCTAAGCATAGAAATAATGTCATGATTTGGCGCGCAAACTGTGATCTTACTCCAATCGATGTTTTTATCACCAGTAGATTTCCAATTACACCAAAAAGACTCATAGTGCCTAAGATGCAGAGCTCAAGATAGGTATACCAGTAAAATACGGTTTTATTTTGGTTGTATCCGACGGGATCAGAGGTGGTAGCGTTCTCATCCCCTGCATAAATTGTTGTTTCGTTCATCATTTTGAGATAACCTGAAAATAATTATATATTTATTGTATTGTGACAAGTGATTTATTGATTATACGATACAGATGGTGTTATTTGTTATATGTTATATCACAAATCTTGATTGTTTGCTAATTACATATTTAATAATTAAAACAAATGATTGAATGGGTAGAGTTGGGGAGGTATGGTCTGAAATATGTCCTTCATCAATACATTTAGTTCCATATTGTTTTGTTAAACAATGGGTAACGGCAAATATGCTGAGATTAAGAATGCAATCAACTGATGCCGCATCCAATACTGAGTATTGTTCTTTAAGTGGTCCCTAACACCAACATAATGTGATGTATAACAGTATGATGAGTTTAAAGGCTCAGTACATACTGTTACTAAATATTGTTTGATATGAAACAAGTCATAAGTACTTTCTTCACGTAAGTCTATGTTTCTATTGGCCAAATAACTCATTATGACGTCAATTTCTTACTCCCGTTTGTTGGCAGTACCAGGAATCATGACGTAGTTTCATTTACGCATGCCATCATTAACGGGCAGCATTTCACAATCATTCACCCAGTTGAGTGAATTCATAGCAATTCAACCAACTAAACTCAAATTTTTCGATTTTTCTGTCATCAATATTAAAAAAATAGGTTTTCTGAGACAATGTTTTGGTTTTTTCAACAAACCTAACTAAACAATATAATTATAATATTAGATATATTCAATTTAACTGTGTAATGTCTTAAAAATGACATTGAAATTTTCCCTAATTTGAGTTGAGAGTTCACTCAACTGAGTGGATGATTGTGAAACTTGGGACAGGCATCTATACACAGTATAAACTGAAAAAGTTCAACTTGTTTAATAAGTACTAAAGAAAAAAAAACCTTCTGAAATTTTAGATTTACAAGAATCTGGTCCATTGATATTGGTAAAATTACTTCTCATTTCTGATTGGATAAAAGATCTTCACCCAGTCGTTACTATGACATCCGTTTTATAGGAAGCGATACCAGGTGTCAAGAAGCCATGCCAGTGAAGCAAAATAAAAAACAACAACATTAAATAATATGATTGTCTTGAAGCTTCTTTGAACATACTTATACAATAAACGGAAGGCAAGCACATTTAAAGATACATCATCGTTGTAAGAAGTAAGATCTTCTTATCTCAAAATTGTTACTTTCCACCGGAAATAATTTTCTTAATTTTCATAATTTGTTTTATTACCTATAATTTTGGTGTTTTTGTATAACTTGTCTTTGAAAATAGTATTTATCTTTATTTTTGAAATTGAAAATTATTAATTTTGACATTTAATTTATTATTCATAAATACTTTTGAACTTATTACATGTTTACATTTTTCTAGCCGTATATAGCTGAGAAATGTTGATACAGCTAAAACATTCAATCACCTACTCAGTATGCATTAAACCAAAGAACCGTCTAAAGTCGATTTTTGAAATCCTAAATGAGACTACAGATACCAAAGTGAACTTTATCAGTTGTCTTTATCAATCAAAACATTTTAGAACACCCTTCATTCAAAATCGCTTGAAGGAAAACAATTGGCTTGATATGGATTAAGGACTGGTTTTCCTGTAAACTGTCAGCTGCATCTGAGCTTATATATGTCCATAAAAAAGTGCTATTTTTTCAGTTTTATGGTTGGTTCACCGAGTCAGCATGCCGCAGACAAGCATGCAACTCTTCCTACAGTATTTTAAATTTTCGAGTCTTATATATGACCCAGTCGGGGTGAGAACACTCGCTCTGGAGACTGACGCTCTACCACTGAGCCATAGAGCCGGTCGTTAAAAACTTGACATTCAAATTTTAAGTCACGAATCATTCAAAATAGACCATAAAAACGGATGGATTATCCCAGAACTGCTAAAGAAAAAATCAATGTTTTCATATCTAATCGTATCCTCGTGTTCAAACGCAGTAAACATAGAATTTGTACAGCTAGATCAACATATTGTATTGGAAATAATGAAATAATGGGATAATAATACCATTATAAGGTGTGTGGAATGTAAACGCTATTTAACATTAATAGTGAATGAATCAAATAAAATTACTTTTGATATAGCTAAATTGAGTTAATAGTTTTATGTTTGACGTTATGAGTCGGGATTTTGACTTGCATGGAAATGGATGGTCTTGGAATTGTGGAGATAACTGAAGAGCCCAGATAATATAACCAACCTTAGATAAGGTAAAGATTCATGTTCTAGGGTATTCCTGCGGCATATAATCTAGGTTCGATAACTCTTACTTCTATCGAGCTGTTCAGTTCTGAAATGATGAAGAAAACCGGATTGGCCGATTAAACCACCGACTTTCAACAAGCAAACTTAAAAACCTTCTTGTACTAGGACATTCCGGGATTCTAACCTTTGTACTAGGACATTCCGGGATTCGAACCTTTGTACTAGGACATTCCGGGATTAGAACCTTTGTACTAGGACATTCCGGGATTAGAACCTTTGTACTAGGGCATTCCGGGATTAGAATCTTTGTGCTAGGACATTCCGGGATTCGAACCTTTGTACTAGGACATTCCGGGATTCGAACCTTTGTACTAGGACATTCCGGGATTCGAACCTTTGTACTAGGACATTCCGGGATTCGAACCTTTGTACTAGGACATTCCGGGATTCGAACCTTTGTACTAGGACATTCCGGGATTCGAACCTTTGTACTAGGACATTCCGGGATTCGAACCTTTGTACTAGGACATTCCGGGATTCGAACCTTTGTACTAGGACATTCCGGGATTCGAACCTACATGTAGGCTGTGAACAGCGCTCGCTTTAGATTTCTCGTCCACTAAGGTGTATAAACTTTGTTTTCCGAAATCCTGTGTTTTAGACAACCCGACCAAGGCTTCAGAGTGATGTACAGGGCAAGAAATTACTAATATTGTGTATGTATGGCTTTCTGCAAAAATAAGAATGGTTCCCGTAGAAACCCTTGTCTTATAATCTTAAGATATTTATTATTATTATTATTATTATTATTTATTTATTTATTTATCTATTAACAACATGTGTTATTGATACAATACGTAAAAATCTTCCTCGCCAATAAATTCACAAAACTAAGCCAATATGAAAAAAATGAGCTATTGTGGGCGCGTGCAAATCGTCTGACATTATTTCATTCAAAAAACAAAATGGCTGATCACATAGCGCCTCAAAAAATCAAATAGGGATAAGTGCAAATTTAAACATTTTCTTATTACAAAATGAACTTATTTTATTTGGAAAAGTTGGTTTTGTGTCAAAAAAAAGTTTTATTAATAAAAGTATCCCACAAAATATACAAAAGGCTACACATTTTAATTCACTTGTCTCTCTGGTCTTCAGAGCGTTTGTTTTAAAGCTATCGGGCGACAACAACTTGGACAAGATGCAATATGTTTGTTCTGAAAAAGGCGTGCTCGAGGTTCTGTCGCATGACCTAAGTCGGTATGAAATGATGACAGAAATTGAAGATTTTGACTAAGAAAACAGCTTCTTGGATATCGACATCGATAGCAGTCAACACTTGCCGCAAAATCGCAGATTTGTTGATGTAACAATCGAAGATAGTGACAAATATCTATTTCTTTTTTTTAATGTTTGAAATGTTAATTAATAAAATTATCATTAATAAGGGTTTTTTTCATATTGCCCCAGTTATTTGGCCAATATTTATTTGGTGTGTCATATGAGCCCTTGGCCTTCGGCGAAATGATTACAGACTTAAGAGGGCGTATATTTCACCATGCAACAAACGCAGATAACAATATTCAGCATATATATATATATATATATATATATATATATATATATATATATATATATATATATATATATATATATATATATATATAAGCTAAGAGAAACCAAATACATGGCCTAATATTTCAGACTGAAGCTTTCCGCATTCGATACACGACATATAGAATGACGTTCATAAAACCACGTTTATTTCAGTAAAATATCTAGGATATATTGGGCAATAAATAACTAATTTAAATTGAAAACGATTTCAGAAACGGTTTTCTGAGCAGATTTAATTTGATACTAAAGTTAAGTGTTTATCATTCACAGACGGTGAATTGATAACATAAAACAGTTAATCTTCTACAGATATGGACTTGTTGATTAATTCCAGTAACAACAATAACAACAATAACTGTATGTTTTATATATGATTTTATACGAGGTTAAATGGCAGATGTTAATTAAATAAATACAACACGTTAAGTAAAAATGGAGTTAGGGTAATGGAGTTAAAACAAAAGTCTAGATTTCTTTAATTGTTTTCTGAAAGCGTTAGTTCTGAAACGGATGAAAACCGAGGTGTCAGTAAAATTTAAAGACAAAATATTCTCAGACTCGAATCTGCCCCGACAGGATTTAAAACTAGGAGGTGAGAAATTTTATTATCCGTAACCCTCTATTTTCCTCTGGTTCCTGTTTGATTTAGGATAGTGTAGCCCAAAAACATCTTACTTATTGCTAATAATAATAATAATAATAATAATAGTAATAATAACTATTATTTAATTTTTATTTCTATTACTATTATTGTTGCTATTATTATTATTATTATTATTATTATTATTATTATTATTATTATTATTATTAGAAGGACTTTTCCTACTGAAAAACGTGCCCTTGGCAACAGCCATCTCAACGAAGAACATAAACATCGATTTATAATATCAGTTGGATTATTTCTCATCTTTCTTTGAAAAATGGAAATTAACTATTAATTTATCCAAAACTAAAGTTGTAATTTTTTCAAAAGGAAGAATACCCAGTAATGTGACATTTAATATTGATGGTTAAAATTTAGAAGTCGTTTAAGACTTCAAGAACCTAGGTATTTTTTCAGTAGATATGGTTCTTTGTTATGTACAAAAAATATTTAGCTGACAGAGCAACAAAAGCTATGTATGCTGTTATTAAAAAGGCAAGAACCTTAAATCTCTCTATTGATTGCCAACTTGATATGTTTGATAAGATGGTTTTACTAATTTTACTCTATGGTTGCGAAATATGGAGATATGAAAAACTAGATGTTTTAGAAAGAGTTCATCTTAAATTCTGTAAATTGATTTTAAAAGTTAGAAAATCAACACCAAATTTTATTGTCTATGGAGAATTGGGTAGATACCCATTATATGTTTATATTAAAACTAGATTTATAAGCTATTGGTCAAATGTCATTGAGAGTAAAGAACAGAAATATGCGTCTGTTATATATAAATTATTGTATATGTAGTATTCAAATGGTTCTAGAACAAAATGGATTAGCTCAGTTGAGTCGATTTTTCAAGAGTGTGGTATGTACAATATTTGGTTATCCCATAATTTTAATAATAAAACTTGGCTTGTGAAAAGTATCAAACAAAAACTATGTGATCAGTTTTTACAAAAATGGCATTCTGATTGTTGCAACTCATCTACAGGTATTTCTTAGTCATTATTCACAAATTTTGACTTTAAACTACGGGATTATTTAACTTCTGAACTTCCATTTAACAGTAAAGTAACTTTAACTAAATTTAGATGCAGTAACCATAGGTTACCAATTGAAACTGGACGTTGGAATAAAGTACCTAGAAATGATAGAAAATGTAACCTATGTCATAATGATTTGGGTGATGAGTTCCACTACATTTTATGTTGCAAAGCTTTGTCTAAAGAAAGAAATGTTTTTATACCAAGCTATTTTTCAAGATATCCAAATACTTTAAAATTTTTTTACACTGTTTAATAGTAAACAAATATCTCTGCAAATAAAATTATGCAAATTTATTAAAGTCATTATGGAGAGAATCGGTCCTCCGGGTTGAAATGTATATACTGCTGTTATTCATGCAATATTGTTTCTATTTACAGTTTAATACATGTTCTCTATTTGTATGTAATGCAATGAGAAATAAAAAGAGAGAAAGAAAAAAAAAAAAAAAAAAAACATTACAAATGTATACAAACAAGGCAAAACAAAGGAAAGAAAAACACATATTTTGACTGCTGATTACAAACTTATAAATTTAGAACGGACAATGGGATTATAAATGAACCACACTTTGTACGGGATATGATCTCTTATGGCATAATAGCTTTAAATGGATTTTAAACAAAAATCTAGTCAACCTATTTGTTAAATTTTCTCTGTTTATTTTTATATGTGACAAAATTCGAGCATTTGTCATGAACATACTGCAATCTGGTTAGTTTATGGGTTACAATGCAATACGTTTTCACAGGAATTTTTTTTTTTTTTTTTTAATGTATAGTCGTTATTTATTTATTTATTTATTTATTTGTTTATTTGTTTATTTATTTATTTATTTATTTATTTATTTATTTATTTATTTATTTATTCTTTGTTATGAAAGATGAATATTATAATATACGTTTGGATCGATATTACTCCGACTTTAAGCTTCCAATGGTGTGCGGTAACTTTTTCTACCGAGTTTGATGAAAGATAATTTGTAAATGTTTTGTTCGCTCAATTAATCATCATCATTGAAAATATAATACGAAAGAAGTGTAATTATGTTTTTCGTGCCAAAGCGGTTTTTTAAAATCAAAATTCTGTGATTCAATTTAAATTCTTGTAGTTTTATATCGCTTTTTAAGCAAATATTTTGAAAGTTAATGTGTTTTTTTTTTTTGTTTTTTTGTTTTTTGTTTTTGTTAGGAAGCGTCTTTTTGCGCCAACAACATATTTTAGAGATATCTAGTTAGGCAGTTGGGTCTCGTTTTGGCATTTTGGCGCAAAAGGATAAATGCCCGGCGGAAATGATATACTGACACAAATAGGTTGTGGCGTAAAAGAACGCTAAATTGGTGCAAACGGATATCTCCCGCCTTTTTTTTTTTTTTTTTTTTTTTTTTTTTTTTAATAGAGATTTTGATTTGTGTTCTATCAAAACAAGATCAAATACCTCAACAACAAGACAACATCGAAATAGATAAAAAGAGAAAGACAATGCAAATGGTTGATGTATATGAAACGAGTAGAACAACTTCGCTCAATGAAAATTTAAACAAACACAAAATAAATACATGTAAATACTTTAATTTTATATATATATATATATATATATATATATATATATATATATATATATATAAACTTAATAACAAAGGAGAAAAAAATAAATAGAAACTAGTCTGTGATATTAATTTCGCGGTGTTTCTTAAACTACGAAAATAGTGAAATTGATTTATCTGAAATTTAAAAACTACATAAATATACAAACTTATACTTGACTAAAAACAACTAGCGATAGTTGCAGCAAAACATTTTCATATAAAAAGGGCGTGGTGCCAAAGTAGAAACGAATGTCAAAGACCTTTAAACCAAAAACGTCATCTTGTTTTGGATTCGATCCCGGTTTTGACTTTAAGTGAAACATTGGTGTGCGATATTAATGGCGAAACTACGTCCATTAACAAAACTTTCCACAAACTTCTGCATCAAATGAAAGCGCGTTCAGATTAAAATATAGAATAAATAAGAAAAATGTCTCTCAAGAATAGTTGAAAAATTGCTGATGTGACGTAAAAATCAATCAACCAACTCACAATTCCTTATTATTTTTTTCAACACAAAAAGATTCAAATTGTGGAAAGGTTTTTCACTCCCTTGCCAAGATTTTTTGTCTCATATTGCGGTGGCAAAATCTACAATGATGGTGGACAAAGAGGTTCCTAGATTAAAAACCAATCTTGACCTTTGGCCACGTGACACACTTAAAAGTTGAATAAGGTCAAATGCGACTTAAAACTACGGGTAGGTGACAGAAGATACTGTTATCCATCAGAAAAATGTGTATTTTTTATGAAAACTTGACTAATTACTTATGTACATGTGATTATTTTTTCTTATCATTTTTTTTTTTGTTTCTCATTGCATTGATTTTTTTATATTATTTCAATCAGTTTTATTCTGTTATAACTTTTTGCTTTATAACATTGATAATTAAATGTAAAAGATATTGTATAAAAGATAGAGCATGATACGGAGGGAAGCATTGTACATATTTTTGTCGTCAATCTTCGATTTTGATTTAAATCGAATTTTATCGAGCTTTCATTGCTTCCAAATCAATGATTTTATCAAAAATTGGATTTGAAAAGCTAAATAGGGAGTATACGCACAGTGTTATTATCTTTGATCTTGTCACGCTTAGGTTCACTAATACCGGATAAATGAGATAGAATGGATTTGGAGGTTTATACAAAAATATGTGTCGATTGTTGATTGAACCGAAATCAAGAATATCGTCATATAACGCATTAATAAATTTATTTGAATAATTCATTTCTTGAATTTTGATATTAGGCGCGAAAACTGAAAAATCATTTAATTTTCTTGAAAAAATTGAAGTGTTTTGAGTTTTGTGAAATAGCATTAAACCTTGTACTGGTAGAGGATTCCCAATACCTTCTTGGGGGCCTCGGTGGCCCAAGTGTTCTAAAGCGCGCGAATACGGATCAGAGCCTCTCACCGCCTGGTTCAAATCCCACTTGGAACAGATCCTAATGTGAGAAAGTTTGTCAGTTCGTTTGCCGAAGGTAGGTGGTTTTCTCCGGGCAGTCCGGTTTCCTCCACCATCCTAGAACTGACCGCCTCGAAATAAGTGAAAGAATCTTGACTTGGGCGTAAAACATCATTACTCCACTCCTCTCCCATTACTTTTTTAAAACAAGTGATATGTTATTATTGATATAAGTAATATCGATGTTTTGATATGTCCTGATGGTATTGCTTTCTACATTTAGCTCAGTCGGAAATATTGATATTTTTAGCTGTAGCGAATACATTTAGTTTTACCAATCACAAGTCCTCGATGATAAAAAATTCTAGTTGGAAGGTAAAACACATAATTTCATGATATACTGGTATTTGTTTTCTTTGTTACATAGAAAAAGACATTTTGAAAAAAAGAGAAAACATCTCAAACGAACTTATTATTTATCTTATTTTATATATATTGTTTAAGTTTTATTTATTTATCAATTTTTTATTCCTTTATTTATTTATTAATTTTATTGATTTATTTATTTATTTTTATTTACTCATTTATTTATTTATTTATTTATTTATTTATTTATTTATTTATTTTTAAAAACTCACCACATTTAAAACATGTCTTCGGCTAAGTTTGACAGAACGTGTACGGTTGAAACTGTTGAAAGGTACAGGTGTATAAGGATATAGAAACAGTCAAGCAGCGGGATGGTAACAATACATGGCGGAGGAGGGAATTTTAATTAAATTGCATTTAAATTTATAAAGCAGTATAATACGATGGACAACATTAGAAAAAAAACATATATCATTAAAATTAAAAAAAAAAATAACGGAAATATAATGACAAGGGTTCCTAATAAATTATTTGTAAAAAAAAAAAAAATCAATTGAAATTAAGGAATGTCAAAAAAGTAAACATTAAATACTTTTCAGCTTTTCTGTCGTAATTAAATTCCAACTAAAGAATCAATTAATTAGGATTTGATAATGTATTTGACTCATAATTAATCTTGTCCATCAAACTTTTTTTTTGAAAACTCTCTCTCTCTCTCTCTCTCTCTCTCTCTCTCTCTCTCTCTCTCTCTCTCTCTCTCTCTCTCTCCTATGCTTGCCTATTTCTTTCTACCTCAATTGCAGTAATTTCATTAAACTACCTGTACAAGCTAATATTTTAAAATGAATAAAAGTACATAGAGGCATGTGTTTAATAATAATATTGACTCACCAAAAATGCCAACTGTTACAGATTCCAACAATGTCTTCACTGTCTCACAGTCTCTAATACGATCATCACGTGTAACAGGTAGGGAAGAACTTAAAGATACATAGCAAGGTGTAGTCGTTGCCAAGGTAACGGAAATGCTAAAACCTATTTTCTTTTTTCTGTTATTGCCATGATGAAAACAAGAAGTCAATTACAGGGTATATGATAAATACAAATTTTCATAGAAAACAAAGGTATTGTTGTTCTATTGATCAAATTTCTGTAATTGCAGATTTTTGTGTTTTTGTTTCAAATACGGATTCTTGGGAAAATTGACGACTTTTCGTGACGAATCATTAAACTAATGAAGGAAAATTTTAATTGAATAAATGAATAATTAAATTAAATAAATAAATAAATAAATAAACCATTAGAGTAAGGGGGTATTTCTTGCAGCATCAGCAATATTGCAACTTTTTCCTGTTATACTGAAAAATCTGACATTTAATAAATATTCATAAATGAAAAAACAAGATTTTTGACTGAATATTGATCATTGTTAGAATTCTAAAAGATGCAGCTTGCATAAATACCATGCAAGAAATTAAACAGGTCTTACAGTCCAAAATTATATCAAGTGAATTCATCCAGATCTCGATCCACAGAAAATTAAAATACAACACTTCATATAGACAGGAAAAAGAATCTGTAAAGTGAAATTTGAAATTAAGCAGATTTTACGCAAGAGATATGGATAAGACTTATTGCGTTTTGTAAAACATTTCACCCACTGGCTTGGTTGAGAGATTGGTTAAATGTTTTGTTTTTTTTACAAAACACCAACAATTTTAATAACTTATAAAATAAGAACATTTTTCATGATCAATCGAATTGTGAAGTCATATTGAAATTCAGACTGTTGTGCTCTTTTGTGTAAGTCTTTTGGGTGGTAGTGCACTTACGTATTATATTGCTGAAGTTCATTGAAGGTTACTTAGTATGATTATACGTTGTCAACAAATAAAGGCCTACGGTTACCAAAATAACCAATGAAGTTTGTACACAAAGTTTGGAGGCCTTGCCTAGATATCTTACGATTAAGCAACTCGGCGACTGCGAACCTGGTTAACTCACGATTTCACAACTCGACCACTGCGAACCTGGTTAACTCACGATTTAATAACTCGGCCACTGCGAACCTGGTAAACTCACAATTAAACAACTCAGTCACTGCAAACCTGGATAACTCACGATTTAATAACTCGGCCACTGCGAACCTGGTTTACTCACGATTTCACAACTCGACCACTGCGAACCTGGTTTACTCACGATTTCACAACTCGACCACTGCGAACCTGGTTAACTCACGATTTAATAACTCGGCCACTGCGAACCTGGTTAACTCACAATTAAACAACTCAGTCACTGCAAACCTGGATAACTCACGATTATATAACTCGGCCACTGCGAACCTGGTTAACTCACAATTAAACAACTCAGTCACTGCAAACCTGGATAACTCACGATTATATAACTCGGCCACTGCGAGCCTGGTTTACTCACGATTTCACAACTCGACCACTGCGAACTTGGTTAACTCACAATTTAATAACTCGACCACTGCGAACCTGGTTAACTCACAATTTAATAACTCGGCCACTGCGAACCTGGTTAACTCACCACTTGATAACTCGGCCACTGCGAACTTGGTTAACTCACGATTTACTAACTTGGCCACTGCGAACCTGGTTAACTCGCGATTTAATAATTAGGCAAGGCCTTTAAACTTTGTCTTCGAAATTATTTGGATATTTTGGTACTGCGAACCTGGTTAACTCACGATTTCATAACTCGGCCACTGTGAACATGGTTAGCACACAATTTAACAACTCAGTCACTGCAAACCTGGTTAACTCGCGATTTAATAACTCGGCCATTAGGAACCTGGTTAGCACACAATTTAAAAACCCAGTCACTGCAAACCTGTTAACTCACGATTTATTAACTCGGCCACTGCAAACCTGGTTAACTCGCGATTTAATAACTAGGCAAGGCCTCTAAACTTTGTGTTCGAACTTATTTGGTTATTTTACCACTGCGAACCTGGATAACTCACGATTTACTAACTCGGCCACTAGGAACCTGGTTAGCACACAATTTAAAAACCCAGTCACTGCAAACCTGTTAACTCACGATTTCATAACTCGGCCACTGCGAACCTGGTTATCTCACGATTTTAACTGGCCACTGCGAACCTGGTTAACTAACAATTTCACAACTCGGCCACTGCGAACCTGGTTATCTCACGATTTAATAACTCGGCCACTGCGAACCTGTTTAACTCACAATTTCACAACTCGGCCAATGCGAACCTGGTTAACTCACGATTTAATAACTCGGCCACTGCAAACCTGGTTAACTCACAATTTCACAACTCGGCCACTGCGAACCTGTTAACTCACGATTTAATAACTCGGCCACTGCGCACCTGGTTAAGTCACCACTTGATAACTCGGCCACTGTGAACTTGGTTAACTCACGATTTACTAACTCGGCAACTGCGAACCTGGTTTACTCAGGATTTTAGAACTTGGCCACTGCGGACCTGGTTACCTCACAGTTTCACAACTTGGCCACTGCGAACCTGGTTACTTCACAATTTCACAACTCGACCACTGCGAACCTGGTTAACTCACGGTTTTACAACTCGACCACTGCGAACCTGGTTAACTCACAATTTTTGAACTCGGCCACTGCGGACCTGGTTAACACATAATTAAACAACTCGGCCACTGCGAACCTGTTTAACTCACGATTTAACAACTCAGTCACTGCGAACCTGGTAAACTCACGATTTCACAACTCGGCCACTTCGAACCTGGTTAACTCACGATTTTAACAACTCGGCCTCTGCGAACCTGGTTAACCCTCAGTATCACAACTTAGCCACTGTGAACCTGATTCACTCACGATTTAACAACTCGACCACTGCGAACCTGGTTCACTCACGATTTAACAACTCGACCACTGCGAACCTGGTTCACTCACGATTTTACAACTCGACCACTGCGAACCTTGTTCACTCACGATTTAACAACTCGACCACTGCGAACCTGGTTCACTCACGATTTAACAACTCGACCACTGCGAACCTGGTTCACTCACGATTTAACAACTCGACCACTGCGAACCTGGTTAACTCACGATTTAATAACTCTGCCACTGCGAACCTGGTTCACTCACGATTTAACAACTCGACCACTGCGAACCTGGTTAACTCACGATTTAACAACTCGACCACTGCGAACCTGGTTAACTCACGATTTAACAACTCGACCACTGCAAACCTGGTTCACTCACGATTTAACAACTCGACCACTGCGAACCTGGTTCACTCACGATTTAATAACTCGACCACTGCGAACCTGGTTAACTCACAATTTCACAACTCGGCCACTGCGAACCTGGTAACCTCACAATTTCACAACTCGGCCACTGCGAACCTGGTTAACTCAAGATTTAATAACTCTGCCACTGCGAACCTGGTTAACTCACTGTTTCACAGCTCGGAAACTGCGGACCTGGTTACCTCACATTTTCACAACTCGGCCACTGCGAACCTGGTTAACTCACGATTTAATAACTCTGCCACTGCGAACCTGGTTCACTCACGATTTAACAACTCGACCACTGCAAACCTGGTTCACTCACGATTTAACAACTCGACCACTGCGAACCTGGTTAACTCACGATTTACTAACTCGGCCACTGCGAACCTGGTTCACTCACGATTTAACAACTCGACCACTGCAAACCTGGTTCACTCACGATTTAACAACTCGACCACTGCGAACCTGGTTAACTCACTGTTTCACAGCTCGGCCACTGCGGACCTGGTTACCTCACAATTTCACAACTCGGCCACTGCGAACCTGGTTAACTCACGATTTAATAACTCTGCCACTGCGAACCTGGTTAACTCACTGTTTCACAGCTCGGCCACTGCGGACCTGGTTACCTCACAATTTCACAACTCGGCCACTGCGAACCTGGTTAACTCACGATTTAATAACTCTGCCACTGCGAACCTGGTTCACTCACGATTTAACAACTCGACCACTGCGAACCTGGTTCACTCACGATTTACTAACTCGGCCACTGCGAACCTGGTTCACTCACGATTTAACAACTCGACCACTGCGAACCTGGTTCACTCACGATTTACTAACTCGGCCACTGCGAACCTGGTTCACTCACGATTTAACAACTCGACCACTGAGAACCTGGTTAACTCACGATTTACTAACTCGGCCACTGCGGATCTCGTTATATTATGATTTAATAACTCGGCCACTGCAAATATGGTTAACACACGGTGTACCTACTGTTTCACTGTAACCCTTGTAGAATTGATATTTTTACGGTAGTTAGCGGTATTAGATTTAGTGATGAAGCCCATTTAACTTAAATTGTAACACATAATCTTTGTATTACTTTCAATCTGTCTATAGATTTGCCTTTTGCTATTCCTTATGATTGATGCGATCTAATTTTATTACATTAAATAGTAGCTGTGTCCACTGACTCTTCCTTTATTAATCGATTTTACTGGTATCTGGCACACCTATTAATGCTTACAATCATGAAACTTTGGTAAACATTTGATATTGAATCTAATAGAAAATAATGTAATATTCGCTTTTAGACAAGCTCTACAGGGAATATGAAATAAATATACTTCGTGATGATAAAATAATAAAACAAAATAGAATTATTACAATCATATCAACGTTAAAATATACGATAGTAATCTTCGCTCCATTATGACAAATAAGTTCACACTGACATGATACAATATTCGATGATCATTTTATTATTTTATATAATACTAGTATATCAAATACGATTCACAGTTACCGAAACGTTATTTCTCAATATTTTATTTACGCCCCAGTCGAGATTCTTTAACTTATATAGAGACGGTCAGTTCTAAAACGGTGAAGAAAACTAGAGTACCTGGAGAAAACTACCGACCTTTTGCAAGTGAATTGATAAACTTTCTCCCACTAGGGTCTGTCTGAATGGGATTTAAACCTAAGCGACGAGAGACGCTGTGATCCGTAAGAGGCCCTTTTTATTTTTAAACATATACATCTCTTTGAAACAATGATAATTTAAACATCTAATTTGCAAAGCTTTTAAAATAGCACTGCCTTCGAAGAAAATAACATGCACTTGTAAACCCTGAGTTTCTGTACTTAAACAGTCACGACAGGCTTGGCGACGCTAAAGAACCCTCCTTGCTCCGCATGATTGCCCTAAGCGCACTGCAAATGTCAAATATCTTTCACTTCATCTATAGCTGGTGTTCGTGACATGTGGATATAAGTGAAATATTCTTTGCTGGAATGTAAAACCAGTTTTAATTTTCTAGATAGTTTGATTATGCGTGTGTTTGTGAAAGTTTAGCGTGCAAGCGTGATTTACATCCAAAATGCGTATGACACATAAGCGTACATATTGTCGCCCCTGTACATATTGTCGTCCATCGGTACATACTGTATTGACGCCGGCTATTATTGGCCGAGTGGTTAAGGACACCGATGCTTTGATAACAGCGCCTCATTTGCGTACCGTTGGATGATGGTTTACTCCGCACTCATCAGTTTTCCTCCATCAAAGAAAAAAAAAACTTGACTTATGTGTAAAACACAATTATCCACTCCACTCCTACTTAGAATCTTGGTTTCAGAGTAGTCTTCATTAAAAGCTCATCTACATATTACAGTGCCTCTCACCGCCTAGGCTCAAATTTCACTGACATGTCATAGTGTGGGAAAGATTGTCGGTTCTCTTGCCCAAAGGTAACTGGTTTTCTCCGGACACTCCGGTTTCCACCACCATCCCAGAACCGACTTCTCGATAAAAGTGAATCTGACTCTTGACTGGGACGTAAAACGTCATCACTTAACTATTGCCATGTGGATTTAGGGTATCTTTAATCCATAAATATATACTGTTTATCGCCTTCAATTCGAGTTCATTTAAAATTTCTTATTTCTCACTTTTAGTTTTAAATGTATATATTTGATTAGATCATGTTTTGATTATATCAAAATGAAATGTACAGATTGAAAAATCTACACGGACTAAAAAGGAATTTGAGTTGTCTTTCTTTTGATACTTTCTCAGTATATCATTATTATTATTATTATCATCATTATTATTATTATTATTATTATTATTATTATTATTATTATTATTATTATTGTTATTATTGGATGTTTACCAAGACTCTTCGTTACGTGGAGGAAAACTTTTTTTTTTAAACTACTAGAATTTTCCATCCATTAACAATGAGGTAAGTTTCTATTTATAGATAAAATATGTTTATATACTTGCTATCAAGGTCATATGACCCATTTTAACTTTAAAAGTTAAACTGAAAGGATCAACATAGTAGAGATTAAAGACAATTTGTAGTGTACATTTGATTGTAAGTATTTTTGATCATTTTCTGACAAAACATCAGTTTATCACATTAATTTTTTTTTCATTATCTGAAATGTATCGATTTAGGGTTCTATGAATCAGTCTAAAAACACAGGCGCTTAATTTTATTATTTTGTCATATCTGGCATTGTTCCGAGTTGAATCCATACGAAATAATTGATAACATTGCATTTTAAAAAATCTAAAAACAAAACGGAAGTACATTTTGCGTCTATGCAGAGCTGCCAACCCTATTTTTGGTCACAACTCAAACGCAACGAACTGAAGGTGTGTCATGCACCATAGGTGCGCACTGCTAGGGAGTCTGAGGGCATCCCCACGAAAAATTGTGAAAATTAGTTAAAAAATGAGGTATTCTGGTTTTGTTTTAAAGAGAAGTGAATACAGTATGTACACGCGATTTTGTGATTTTTCACTAGCTACCCGACACAAAATTACCAACAAAATCATCACATACATGTTTAAATTTTGAACGTCTCCATACTTTAAACAACCCAAAGATAATTTTAAAAAATAAAATAATAAAACAGGGCACGAAAAAAGTTTTAAAGTGCATTTCCAGCATCACTATGACTCTAAAATGAATATGTTGTGCATATTTCTCCACTATATTCCGATCGATACATTAGATTTCGAAATTAATGTTACCCATACAACACAGAGTTATTTAACGTTAACGCTAAATCCGAATGACCTAATCTTTACCCCCCCCCCCTCCTCCCCAGGTCTATACAAATCCACGATGATGGGCGGCGATGTATGTTCTCCAAATCTTTTTCCTTTTCATTATTTAAAATTTCAAAAACAAGATTTTGTTTTAGCGTCCAAAGTATAGATGTGAACTTTAAAATGCCTGCAAACATTCGAGTAAATTAAAAGATAACTTTTCGTTTTTCCTAAGTGACATGCCATTACGAATACATGTAATTATACTTTTTTCAAATTTTGGTCTTTTTCAGTAACAAATAAAGAACATTTATATTAATTTCTCAGTCTAAAAAGAGATTCAAGAAATGGATGTAAATATCTACAGATATGCTTCTTATGCAAATTTTCCGCGAGAAGTGGAAGTGTTCCCAACACATCTTGCTGATGCAGGATTTTATTATGAAGGTAATGGGGACGAGGTTGTCTGTTATAGTTGTGGCAGTAAAATATAAGGGGTGGAAAAAAGGCGATAATCCGATCTACGTTCACCGGATGCTGTCACCCCATTGTCGGTTTATAAACGAAGATGGAATGAATACTAAGACTAACCGAAGCAGAAAGTTAGTCGAATCTGAAAATGGAAATAAAATGAAATCTGAAGATGAGTGTAAATATATAAACCAAAGTGCAAATACTAAAATACCAGCTCCAAGTTCTGAAATAGGTGCATATGGAGGTCTGAGCGATGTATCTAATGGACTAAACAAACTAGGATGTAGCACAAATTGCGTTGCACAAACTTCAGTAGGAGAAGCAGTATTGTCGACAGCAAAACACGAACAAAAACCTTTTGTTAACAATACACAAGAAAGAAACAAACAGTCTGACAAAAAATCTCATAGTGTGGCTACAACATTCTTTGGAAAAAAGAACACGGATCCTCTTGGGATCAGTTTTGAACGACCAGTTTACCCTCATTATGCAATAACTACAGTTCGCTTGACCTCATTCAGAGAATGGCCAAAGCAAATGAAACAAAAACCACAGGATTTAGCCAAAGCCGGATTTTTTCACGAAGGTAGGTGAAATATATGTGTACATTTTTACACAAAACGTAAGTAACAGCGTGTGGGATAATTTTGGTTAACGTCACAAAAGCCACTTTTCAGCTATTCACGGTAAGAGCAAGTTATTTTCAAATAACAAGTTAGTGTATGCTTGAGGTATGTGAGGATTTATTTTGGTCTATCTTATACCGGCGTGCACTCGGGACTACTTTATCGTTAAGCTTTTCGTTGCTAGCATACTGAGTCAAGCATACCACTCCCGAGTCACATTATTGAATGAACCAGTCGATACTCTGTCCTCCTAAAGACGAGTGCCAGGACTATGATGCATTATCTCGCATTTTTAAGATATGTTTGACCCGACTGGGGTTCTATTCTAGGACCAACAGAATAGGCTGTCATGAAATTTTGCACGATTAATAGCTTACATGTGTGTGAAATTTGGAGCCATGGGGGACTGGGGAGAGACTGGTATTTTTTTTACATTTAAGGATGTTACTATTAAGTTTCAGTTCTCTGATCGTGTTCACTATTTATTATGCAATGTGTCCCTTTTTGTCGGGTATCTATTGACTAGAAACAAGGCGTCGACTCCATCTCTCCAAAATATAACTTCAAGAATATTCTACTAGTATACATTTGTTTGAGATGTAATGCCATTTAAGTTTATAATATTTAATTGACCCCTAAAGAGTTTAAAAGTGTGCGGGATTATAGGAAGACATATTCTATCTTTAAAACTTTTCAGTATGTCACTCCTACACAAAAATATACATTTATTTGGAATGAGGAGTCAGTTATTTACTACTTAAATGATCCTGTGACAGGGATCCGTCCCTATTTATCACCAAACCCCATAACGAAGCCAAGATGTGATTAATGAAAATATCGAGGCAATCAATCGAGTGTGCTGTAAATACAGAATAAAAATTTGACCAAAATGTCAAAATGCCTCGCTGCTTAGTTAATTAAAACATTTTGATATAGTATATCGTGTTTATATACATCTTGCATATTTTATTCTTACAATCTGTTATCATTAATGACAATGTGTCGTCAAAATTTGTCACCAAAATTGTGATAAAGTAATATATATTAAATTTCAGATAAGAAAAAAAAAAACAACAATTTATCGAATGCACACACATTTACGCGTGCGCGTACATTTCAATCATTCTGATATAACTGTCTGTTTTAGCTTGCCTTTTAAAATAATTTCTTTTGATATTGCAGTGCGTGCGATTTAGATGAATTACAAGGCCATTAAAGGAGGTAAAACATCATTATTAAAAATTTTGGTGTATGCTAAATGGCACGTTTTGTTATGTGTATGGATGCGTGTGCGATATATATGCTGTCAACGTATTCTTTATCATAGAGATCTTTATTTTCCGTGATTAATCTAAAAGAGCCAATACAAGATATAAGTTATAAAATACTGTCAGTTGTATCAGAAATGTTGATCTGTTTCAACTTTTTGGTCGCAAAACTTGTCTTATACAATGTAATTTTAAGACTTGAAGTAAGGGAATGTATCATCGAAATAATTTAATATGTGATTGTTTGAATGAATGAATGAATTTCCGAAATGTGCACATCTGGCACATCAAAATTTAACTGGTATTTGTGTTATATATTGAATAACTAGAAGATAGGGTGTCAGGGTCTGACCTAGTTCGGATTTTCTCTGACCTTAACACACTAACGGTTCGACGCAGCATTGAACACAACCGCTAGACATAGTGTTTTAAGATCAGAGGAATTTCGGACTAGGTCTGACCAAAACTTTAAAAAGTAGATACTGTTCCTTTTCGCAAAACACTCTGCATAAAATAGTTACCGTCTTCCGGAAATGAAAACTTTAAAGACTGATTTCCACTGTAGGTGTGGGTATGCTAAAAACCCTTTCTGTACATTTGATAGGTAAGAACGGAAGGACTTCCATTTGTACCCCCCACCCAAATTTACTTTTTAGCTAAATTATTGGTTAAAATGATATAATAATTCAATATTTTACATTTTGTGAAGGAAATTTTTTCTTAAAAATCTACATTGGTTTTAATGGGTGGGGGGTACAAGAGGAAGTCCTACCTTAGATCTCTGCCAGCTCATATCTAGCTGTCGACGTTCTAAAATACTCTTGACTGTGACGTAAAACACTATTCAATCATCTTTTGTTTATTGCAACTCTTTTCGTATTTAGTTTCGTATAATCCTTACATTCTGGTATCATCTTTAAGATTTGCCTAGTTGTATTTTTCCATTTTTTTACTAAGTTGGTACACGTCTAGTTGATATAGCGGAGGTTCTGAGTATTGAGTAAAAACAACTAATTGAGTTTGTCAAAACTTGAATCTTGTTACATTCGTGTGTGTGTGTGTGTGTGTGTGTGTGTGTGTGTGTGTGTGTGTGTGTGTGAAAAGTTATTTGTTTTATTAATCTATGTCTACACACAGGCGTTGGAGACAAAGTTAGATGTTTCTTCTGCGGTGGTGGTCTGGTCAACTGGGATCCAGAGGATGAGCCATGGACTGAACACGCCCGTTGGTATCCACGATGTGTGTTCTTGCGACAGACCAAAGGTGATGACTTCATATTTAAAGTACAAACGGGAATAACGGAACCGGATGATAAATCAAAGGTAACGGAAATAACGGATCCATTATCTAATCCTGCTTTCATGAGCCTTATTGATATGGGATGCAAACCGGACACAGTAAAAAGGGCGTGGGATGTTCTTTCTGAGGTGAATGGTAGGTTATGTTCGAACACAACTTGCAACGCACGCAATATAAATCCATATTTAAGTTTAGCAAGTTTAATTCATAACTGTATACCTTTGAAGCGAATTGAGCCAAAATAAAATTTAAATTCACTAGTAAATCAAAACATGTCATTAAATATTTTTAATTAGACAAAACCTAAGATTATTGTTGATTGACCAATACATCCATTTAAGTCTGTTGAAGTATTCTCAAACATCGACGGTCAATGATGGTATTCATTTTGAACATCAAAACTGTTTTTACAATATTGCTACTACGTCATTTAATTAATACGTTATTTGTAAAATGTTACCAACAGAAAAATATTTTTTTTTATTATAAAGGACAAGAAAATATTACAGCTGAAAAATTGTTGCTAGAAGTATGGAAACTGGAAGAAGAATTTAAGGGAAACCATTCTTCCAACAAAGAAAAGACAGCAGCCCACACAAGTAATAATAGACAAGAAACAGAAACTGAAAAGGAAATTATTTTAAAAGATAGTTTAAAAGATTTGTCATCGAAACAACTTAACAGAGGTAGTATTACTTTCTGGTTGCTTAGTAACACAGGAAATACAAATGCTTGAACTGATAAATATTTGTTGTTTTCTTTTTAGATCTTTTGCAAACTTTTTTGTTACATAAACCGAACATGCACTTAGTATTTCTTAAATTTTTGTTTTAAAAAGTATTCACAAACATGGACCGGGCCAAATGGGATAGCAATATAATGGGTTTTGCTAGCAAAGGCAATTATGCTCTAGAATGAAGAATTATTAAGTCATATACAACAGATACACTGCGCTCATAAGACGGCTAGTAAAAATCGGTACCTCTAGTCTGATAAATACACAGCTTATTTTGATGATGATTTTCAGCATATTTGATTTTACATTCCGTTGAAACCGATTAACATTTCATTTTTCATAATGTATTTGTAGAGGAGAGACTTTGTATTGAGCAGGAAAATCGACGACTTAAAGAGCAACAGACCTGTAAAATTTGCCTGGATGAAGATGTTTCCATAGTATTTTTGCCTTGTGGGCATATGGCTTCGTGCGCATCATGTGCTCCGGCTCTCCGGAAATGTCCAATTTGTCGAACATTTATCAAAGGCACAGTGCGTGCAATTCTTAGTTAAAAAATGAAAACGAATGCCGAATAAAAAGACAAAGACACGAAACATCATGATTTTGTTGAATAGAGATTTTAAAGTGGTTGTCCAAAACACCTAAATAAACCTACAGACGTTTATACATACAAACGCCATGAAAACAATTGTATATATGTTTTTGTTATTAGCTCAACTGGCAATAGCCAGCAGAGCTTATGACATGGCGAAGCGTGCGTGCGTGCTTGCGTCCGTGCGTAAACTTTAATCGTCTCCTCTGAAACTACTTGACCAATTTTAACCAAATTTGGTGATGCAGATTAAAGTTTGCACAAATCAACTTCCTGCGGCATCCAAGATGACCGCCGTTACTATAAATAGCAAAAAGTGATAAATGACTGATACACGTTTATTTATCAACCGATTCAGTTCAAATTTGGTATATAGAAAGTAGATGCATAGCCATTTAACAAATATGACAGGTTTTTCAGAAACAATTTTTATTGGGTTGCTATTAGCGGAATATCAAATAAGGTGTTATATTTAGCCAATTCTTTAAAAAATTTTCTTCAGAACTTACTGGACTTATTTAAACCTTATTTGGTGTGCAAGGTCCCTAGGTGATGCAGATTAAAGTTTGCACAAACTGTGACATCCAAAATGGCCGCCGTTATTAAAAATAGCAAAAAGTAATAAATGGCCGATACACATTTATATATCATCAATTTGGTTCATATTTAGTATAAAGACAGTAGATGTATAGCCATTTCACATACATATCATTTTTTCTAAAACATTTTAGTTCAACTGGCAATAGCTGGTGGCATGGCTGTCTGAAATTCGCATGGAAGTAAAGTGCCAGTTGAACGATACAGACCCTTTTGGGCCTCTTGTTTTATATTACATTGTTAAATTTAAAAAAATAAAGTTTTATTTTCGTTTACATTTTTTTGTTTATATTTATTCTTTTAAATGGTTCTAAATACGCGCTTCCTGTAGTGGAATTTCAAAATAAGCCTATATTGCATGGCAACTTGAATCGGTCATAGATTCTCAGATCACAAAAATGCGAAGAACTGATAATGTGTGAAAAGTGCTAGTTAAAAAACAAGTAGTAAATTATATATAGACAAAATACTGAAAAATGACATAGATAAAGCTGACACCGGACAGTAATAAAATGTTATCTGTTGGTTTTGTAAATCCAGCATCTTTTTCATAACCAGTTGTGCCTGAAAAGGGGGGTGGGTTAAAGAAGGGGTCGATCGCTTTTTTATTTATTTCTTAAATATTTCTGTAGTCAACGACCATTTTTACTCACTTTAAACCAGCTTATGGCATGGCAATTGCAGGCGCTTGTTTCGATATTTAAAATAATAATAAAATAGTAATAATAAAACCCCTTGACCCTACCATAACACAAGGTGTTCAACTTTCGCTATCATAATTTTTGACCACTTGGTTCGGTCGTTTTTTTCTATTTATTGGTGGGCAATAAAAATAAAAAAAGAATATTTAAACTTCACCTCTGAAACTAAAAGGCAGAATTCAATGAAACTTGGTCAGAAGTATATCTTAACGGCTTCAATTAAATTTGTTCTTTGGGAGAAAAAAATCTGATGCTATTTGGCTTGTCTTTTGTCTTGAGGGTCCTTTTAAATGACTTCAAATCGTTACAAATCAACTCTTAGAACCCATAGATAATATCATGGGGTCTTCAGTTTTGACAGTTTAATGACCTTTAAAATGGAGTAAAGGTCAAAAGACATGAAATATTTTTTTACCATTGTGATTTTACTACTATTTTAGCTATTTTTGGTCATATTTAAAATTACATTTTAGCATTAATGTTTTTTTTTTTTTTTGATGAATATAAGATCAAATATCAGGATCTTGACATAAACGATGAAATTACATATCTATATCTTGACAGTATGTAAATTTTTCGTCATGAGTTTTTAATATTTTCATGAACTGACTAGAAATAGGGTCTAGGCTATGACGTAGTTTGTGACCTTGGAATTTGCTACTTTTTTTTTTTTAGATCATTTAGATATATTTCAATGCAGACATAAATTTTTGGTGTTTTAAGGATTCATCTTCTATTAATCTGTTATTAAACCTCTCCCTCGGGAACCATTCTCCTATAGTGTTGTCTGGAGAGGTATAGTGACCGAGCCGATAGGAGAGGTCCATGATAGATTTAGTACATCACCTGTCTTTCTTTTCCAATCTGAGCAAGAATTAATTTTCAAATTAACAATTATCTGTAACTTTATTTAACGTCACAAATGCTTTACAGGTCATTCAGATCTTCTGAATTAATATTTCTAAACCGGTCGTCGGAAACCATTTTGTATCCGACGACAACAAAACAGAGCGCCGCCTGAACAAAGGTGAGTAATTTGATTTGGTTTGATGGGGGGTCACGCGAGGGACTATACTTGGATGTCGAGGGACTATACCTAGTATAGTCCCGTTGCTCTTCGTTGTCAAGGACAGACGATTTCTACATAAAACATTATTCATGTAGTTATCCAATGATTATTCAACAAATTAACATGTGATGTACTAAATATAGTTGAGTAATGGTGTTTAACGTCTCAGTCAAGAATATTTCACTTATATCGAGACGTCGCCAGCTATAGGCAAAAGTTCAGAAATTTTCTTGCGCGTTGCGCTGAGGGCATTATACAGCAGGTTTTTTTTATCGTAACACGGGACCTTGTGACAATACATACTGTCGCCCCTGTACATATCGTCGCCGGCGACAATATGTACCTTTACTGACTGTTCATATTGTCGCCCATCGGTACATATTGACGCCGGCGACAATATGTACCATGGGCGACAATATGTACATCACATATCGGCACATATTGTTCTCGGCAAATACATTGATACTATCACCACAAATGATGTTTCGAAAAATGCTTTTAACGTTGATGTCATGGAAATATGAATGTTTCACTTAATTTTATACGTTTTTAAATAATTTTTTTATTAAATACAATTTGATAAATCATTCTATTAAAAACAAATCTCATATAAATATCTTTATAATAATCTTAAATAGTTCAAGGAATACCTCTACATGTATGTACTTTTCAACTTAAATACATTTAATCATTGTACACTTCATATATATGTATGCAATGCTTTAAGTATAAGCATTAATTACTCAGTTAACAGGGTGTGTCGATGGCCGAGTGGTTAAGGACATCAATGCTTTGATCACAGCACCTCATTTGCGTACCGTTGGATGATGGTTTACTCCGTGCTCTTCAGTTTTCCTACATCAAAGACAAAAAAACTTGATTTGTGTGTAAAACACCGTTATCCATTCCACTCTCTCCTTAGAATCTTAGTTTCAGAGTCGTCTTAATAAAAAGCTCGTGCCTCTCACTGCCTAGACTCGAATCTCACTTGGACAGATACTAGTGGGAAAGTTTTCGGTTCGCTTGCCCGAAGGTTGGTGGTTTTTTACAGACACTCCGGTTTCCACCACCATCCCAGAACCGACCTCTCAATAAAGAGAAACACTCTGGGCGTAAAACATTTTTACTCATTTCAACTATTGCCGTGTGGATTTGGGGATCAGGTCTTGAGGGTAGTTAGTTATGTTATACACAAATATGTCTTGTCAATCATCTTCAATTCGAGTTCATTAATGCTATACTGACCTCCTGCTCTGTACTGCAGGTAAATTTATTGAACATGATCATACTGAGACATAACATAGTAGCTTTTTGATGTGCAATAAAAACACCCAAATATTTGAATAAATAAAATCTTAATTTAAAACGCATTTTTATCTGACTTTTCAAGAAGAATTTTTTTTAAATGTTAACTCCTTAAGGACCTTCTGACAATTTGCCCATTTAGAGATTGCACGGTATATTTACTATCCGAACAATTTTACCTTTCCAGCATGAATTCTGTGCAGGAAACTGCTTTATTCTCAGCCTCCACCAGCTGTTTACATTCAAATAATATTTAAGGATATCTTGGTAAAAAAAAAAGCCATGTCACCTTTGAGTTTTGTTTAGTAATTGTTGTTTATTGGAACTATAGTGACGATTTTATGTACAATAAGTCTTGATATGTCTCTGATTGTACATGCAATCATCATTATCATAATAATAATTATCATAAATTTCAGCATTGTGATCAATATTATATGGGTGACAATATGTACTGTCTTTGTCGGTACATATTATCGTTCATCGGTACATATTGTCGCCGGTAACAAAATGAATCGAGTTGAGCCGTTAATTTTCCTGCAGAATGGGCGACAAAATGTGCATCACATATTGGCATATTTTGAAGCAGGTGACAATATTTGTACCTTTTTCCCCATAAATAATGTTTCGATTGATGTTTAACTGACGTAGGAGAAGGAAACGGAACAAACATATAAGAGATCTACTTATTTATTAATTTGGACGTTTAAATGAAAAAGGAGATGAGTTGATGACTCTAACTTATCAAGATCACTGGCAAACATTTTAATTATTATAGTATTTTAATACCATCCTTATAGTGTCTCTGAAAAATGAAGGTTACAAAATGATGAAGTTGAATAAATAACGTTTACTTACCGGGGAGACAATATGTACCGTCACAGCAATGCTTGTGACTTGACAGGTATGTTCTCTTTGTGGCTATTTCTTACTAAGCACAATGAAGTTCTCATTTTTTATTACTACAATATAAACACATTCCTATTGGAACAACAGCCTCGTTAATGGACAACATCGCAGACACTGAATCGCCTGGCAACACAGAGACCGGTTCATTCACCGTTGGAACCGAGAAGACGATAATTATTTATTAACACTGTTGACATCTGTTTATTTTATTTGTATGTGTTCGTCAAGTTGTGAAAAACGTGAATGGTTAATTATAAAAAACTGCGATGGAGATGTATAGGTTTTAAAACCGTGCAAAACTTAAACTATAAAATATTTTAAAAAATTCAACGATATCCCTCAAAAAAATCAAAACTATGAGTGACAGGTCTTAAACAGACAGTATGCTTCGGATCAATACCTTAAGTTCACCTGCTTTATTTCTTCTTCTATTTCTATGCACCATTAGACAATATGTGAACAGTTTAAAACTACACGAAGTTGGAAAATTTGCATTTCGAACCATTCTTTGGATATCCTTGTCATGTGGTTTAAAAGCAAAAAAATACTTGAATGTTATATCTCAAGTTACGTTAGAATGCCGTTCAGAGTTTCTTGTGTTAGCAAGTGTCCTAGTTTGCTTACCAAAGGACGAAGCGGCTTTTCCCGCCTTTCTCATCGGAACAAACTTAATTCGATAAACACTTTTGGTTACACCGTAATGATTTAATAAAGACGAAATAAATATTTATACTGTTTTTATAACATCTCGTCATAGACATCAAACCAAAATCACTTATTTATCAAAATAGTTCAATTTTTATTACTCGTTTTGCTTCAGACTTGCTTTTACCCAAAATATGCACCTCGAACAAATGAAGAAAGCAAGATGGCGAGAAGGGATATAAAGCTAGATTGGGAACACGTCGAATGGACCTGCTGAAAGGATAAAGATTTTATTTAATTCTGTTTCACTCAAAAGTCAAGAGAATTTTACTTATTTCTTAGTGATCCCAGACAAAGAACAAAAACTTGACTAACCGGACTAACCGGAGAAAAATCACCGACATTCAGCAAGCGACCTAACAAACTTTCTCTTGCGACGATCTGCTGAAGTGGGTAAGAAACCAAGGTGGTGAGTGTCATTGTGATTTATGAACCGGAGCTGTAGACCACTTGGCCTCCAAGGCTGCTTTATCGATTGAGATTCTTAAAATAAACTTAACTTATAAAACAAATGACGTTTTAAAACAAACATAGATAATACTAACCTATATAAAGTAAATAAATATTAATGTTGTAAAGATACTAGTAGATGTAGAGTATCTGTAAAGGTGCTCAAAACCACGTGGTTCTTGTTACAGCCAGGAAGGTTATAAAAGGTACGTGTTATATATATATGTGTGTGTGTGTGTGTGTGTGTGTGTGTGTGTGTGTGTGTGTGTGTGAGAGAGAGAGAGAGAGAGAGAGAGAGAGAGAGAGAGAGAGAACATTTTTTGCATTGAGGAAAAGGATAAGATTTTACAAAAGGGCTGTAAATCTCGCTAGAATTTCCACTTTATGATGTCAAAATACAGACGTTTCTGTTACAATGGCACTAAAATACCTAGTGATATTAAAACCTTATAAAGTTTAACACGTCTACTTCCTTAAAAGAGAAATTTTAACGCGAAGTAAAATCATAAATGTTTGTGGCAGATTTAATTTTTTCCAGTTTTCATTGGTAAGTGAATACCAAGATCTAACGTCTTTTTTTTCAAATTACCATGGTGCAAATGGGACTTATTTTCATAAAACACAATTTCTTGATATTTTATACCAATGATTTTATTATGAAACTATTAGAGAAAAAACCTAGTTTTAGCTATGAAATCTATTAATAAAATAAAATAAAATAAAATAAATTAGTTTATCAATGAAATGTATGTCGTTTAATTTCTCACATTCTGTTCATTCTAGTATCTCAACACAAGAAAAATTTTGATTACATGTTTTAAAATGACAGTTGATAAAAATGATGGTCTTCCAACAGACAGAGGCTGGGCATGGGTAATTTGTATAGGTAAGAACAATAAATATGAGAGAGAGAGAGAGAGAGAGAGAGAGAGAGAGAGAGAGAGAGAGAGAGAGAGAGAGAGCGCTCAAAATAAAAAAACTAGCAACAGCATACAAAACCAGGAATACAGCACAATACAAATAAGTAATAACAACAGTTAAACAAGGCAAATAAAGACAAATATATATTGGGCCAACTGGTTACAAAAATGCCAGCTTTGGACCGGTACTGAATTAATGTTCAGGGTTGTTATAGCACTTTCAAAGGGCCAAAAAATCCCATTTACATAATAACTTGTATTTCATTACTACGATCGTTTGAAACTAAAAAAAAAAGACTTTTTTACTAAATGCTAGTGTACTATAGGCAAAACTAGTCTAATATTTGTTACGGACAGCAATAACAATATATAAATTACATAAAATAACTGGTAATTGATATTTCTTGTAAATGATATTTGTGTGATTTTTATGCATTTTCCTCTTATTTCTGACCTGGGAAATGTTTAATTCTTTTATAAGCGCCATAATTAAAACTTAAAAAATAATTTAATAACCGTTTTAACTACATTGTATTTTAATCAAACGAGGCGTTAACATTTATTCGACCGTAACGAATTCAATGCATTTTTAATTCGGCCATTCGGCCATTACTGGTTTAGGATAAATACGAAATTTTAACACCCAACACCCCTTCTTAGAAACTCAGTAGGGGCCTCGTCAATACAGTTGTTAAAAGCGGAACAAACATCAGCTCCTATCATCACCAACATATGTAGGTTCAAGTTCTACTTAGACAGACTTTAGTGTAAATCGGCATGTCAGTTTGCTTGTCTGCGGTTTATCTGAGCTCTCCAGTGTCCAACATCCCAGAAATGACCATCTTAAAATTAGGAAAAAAAGGCCGGGGCATATATTAACATTTAATCGAACAGACAAAATATCGCTTACAAAAATATTTTAAATGACTGAATTTCTATGTCATTACAGCATGCATGGTTGAAGCATTTTTGTTTGCTGGAGTGGCTAAATCATTCGGGTTATTTTTTGTTGAGTATGTTGTGATGTTTAATGCCAGCTCATCAATGGTTTCAGTAATAATATCAGTACAAGCTTTCGTAGGCAGTATTACAGGTACGTATTATCATTTATTTATTTTTACTATATTTAAAGCTCCGTTAGCTTAACTAAAAAGCTTCTGAAAATTAAAATGTTATCGAAATTTAAAAAAATTGACATACAGTACAAGCCTGTCGAAAATTAACACTGAGCTGAAGAAAAGGAGCCGAGACTCGGTTGCCGAGGGGCCGAACTGTGGACAGCTAGTGGCCGAAAAGTTGTCAATTCTCGGCCCCTCGGCAACTGGAACTGCCCACAGCTCGGCCACTCGGTAGCCGAGTCTCGGCAACTCACTCGGCTCCTCAGCTCTTTGAACTGTCAACGACTGGGTAGTTCATTCGGCCTCTCAGTAGCCGAGTCTCGGCCACTAGCTAACGAGTGGTCTAACAATTAACATCTGAGAGATTAATGTTTAACTGTATATATAAAAAGAATAAAATATATCAATCGGTAATGATAAAGACTTTAAAAAATTACAATAATAAATTTTAAAAAATAATATTTATAAAATTAAATTAAATTAAATTAATTTAAATTAAATTAAATTAAATTAAATTAAATTAAATTAAATTAAATTAAATTAAATTAAATTAAATTAAATTAATAAAATAAATTAAATTAAATTAAATTAAATTAATAAAATTAAATTAAATTAAATTAAATTAAATTAAATTAAATTAAATTAAATTAAATTGAATTGAATTGAATTGAATTGAATTGAATTGAATTAAGTCAAGTCAAGTCAAGTCAAGTCAAGTCAAGTCAAGTCAGATCAGATCAGATCAGATCAGATCAATGTTTAATGAACTGATGTTTTCTAGATAACGATCGAGGGTTCGAGTGCCCGAAAAAGTGCCGAGGAGCCGAGCGGCCGAAAAGGTGTCGAGCAGCCAAAAAAGTGCCGAGCAGTCAAAAAGTGGCCGAAAAACAGCGAGCGATGGGCAGTAGCTGCCGAAAAGGTGCCGAGCTGTTGATTACTATTGGCCGAGACATAACTGCCGAGGGACCGAGACGAGCTGCCGAGTCGGCACTAATTCGGCAGTAGTTTAAACTTTCGACAGGCCTGTACTGTAAAGTTTAAACTTTTATCGACTGTATTTGATGATTATTGCCCAGTACAACAGAAATTTGACAAATATTGCCCAGTACAACAGAAATTGACGAATATTGCTCAGTACAACAGAAATTTGACAAATATTGCCCAGTACAACAGAAATTGACGAATATTGCTCAGTACAACAGAAATTTGACAAATATTGCCCAGTACAACAGAAATTGACCAATATTGCCCAAAACAACAGAAATTTGACGGACATTGTCCAGTACAACAAAAATCTGACAAATATTGCCCAGTAAAAAAGAAATTTGACAGATATTGCCCAGTACAACAGAAATTTGACAATTTTGCCCAGTACAACAGAAATTTGACGAATATTGCCCAGTACAACAGACATTTGACAAATATTGCCAAGTACAACAGAATTTGACAAATATTGCCAAGTACAACAGAAATTTGACGAATGTTGCCCAGTACAACAGAAATTTGACAAATATTGCCCAGTACAACAGAAATTTGACGGACATTATCCAGTACAACAAAAATCTGACAAATATTGCCCAGTAAAACAGAAATTTGACAGATATTGCCCAGTACAACAGAAATTTGACAAGTATTGCCCAGTACAACAGTTTCCAATTTTCACAAATCAACTGGTAAAGCAAACACAACTTTAAACAACCAGGACCTGGGTACCTTTATCTTTTTTAGATGATCAATTTTGTTGCATTGTTTTCATTACTTACAGGGTTTCTAGTGATGACGATTGGGAAATCTTGTTACACTACCAGAGTTTATACCATATTTGGAGGCATCATGCTTTGTATATCGTATCTCGTCAATGCTTATTCTCCAAATATATATGTTGTTCTCTTAGGAAGTGGTGTACTGTTTGGTAATGTATTTTTAAAAAAAACATTTAACAGTCAATTTTAAGACATTTACGCATACCCTCAACATACTTTATTCCCTTTCCATAGAACTAAATTAGTTAAATATAAAGTTTTGAAAGGCCAGAATATGGCATGTCAAACGTTGCAATATTCTATCTTTTACATTTGAATTCAATAATTATATATTTGGATTCATAAAAGGTTGCATTTGAATTCAAAAAAGTACATTTGAATTCAATAAATTGATATTAAACTTCAAGAAATTTACTATTTGAATTCAAAAACATATATTTGGATTCAAAAAAATATATTTGAATTCAAAAAATGCACATTTGAATTCAAAAAATGTATTTTAATTCAAAACTAAATCTCTTTAGATTCCAAAAAAATATATATTTGTGTTTAAAAATATATATTTGAATTTAAGAATGTTTAAAAAGAATATGTGAATTCAAAAATTTAGGTATTTGGATTCAAACGAGAAAATGTTTTTGAGTTCAAAAAACTCCATTTGAATTTTATGCGTGCGAACAATGCATTCTGGGTAGACGCTTGTGACGGCGGTTTTTATTGGTTGCTAAATATATCACGGGGAAATGCTCATAAGAGCGTTACAGTATTGAAGTGTTACACAACCGCGCGGAGTAAGTATAAAAATTGCAGAGTGGCCAATATCAACTTTTTGTATTTTTTGTAAAAGTAAATTATAAAGGCCGGTTAAATATACTTACTACATGTATATGATATTATTGTGCTGTGTACTCCACTGTCGATGTTACCTGGTGGTGTTTTACTTCCTATCTGGGAACTGATCTCGTGGTAACACAACATATTGCGACTTTTGATGTTGCCGCCGCTGCTCGGGTTCGAACTCTTTACTGGGGAATTAAGCTCATTATGCTCGCTTTTATTTCTGCATCTTAATGCTTTAAAAAGATAAGTCCAGGTCGCATTTTACCAAACATTTATTTCCAACCTCACAACGTAAGTCTTATATACTCAAATAAAATTACTTTTCGTTAGAATAATTTTTGAACAATATAAAATGAAAACGCGATATACAATTAGAATGAAACGCATACAATAATAAAATTCAACTGAGTGTCTCCCAATTATTAAGTATAAAGAAACATTTGAATTTATTAAAATAGAATTAGAATAAACTATTATTATTATTATTATTGAGTTTGTTTACCAATAATGATTTTAATTTATTTAAAACACATTTACTTTTTTAAACTTAATATTTCCCAACATCTGAATTTAGATTTTAGACACGAATTTAACAAACCTTATAAAGATAAGCCCAGGTCGCATTTTACAAACATTTATTTCCAACCTCACATCGTAAGTGAGGATGGACGGCCTGGTCACATATTATAAAGTAACCCTGGACAGTCTTGACGCGTGATTAGCGTGGCTCAACATTATTTAACATTTCCTGCTTAATTGCAAATATGAGAATTAACTTAATACAAAGGTTTGTGTGCGTTAATTGACACATGTTCCTAAATTTTCTATTTGCCTTAACGTTGAAATCACCCAACGTCCTGAGAAGTTTATTTTACCGATTACTAAATTTGAACATCAGAATACCGAACACTATACGTTTCCGTCTTAGCTAATTACTGGCTGTACAAAGTTAATTTTTGTAAAAACAAATTGCTTTACCAAATTTTACTTAAAAATAATACCAAACAAAAGTAGTAACTTTATATGTTTGAAACGTTAAATAACAATTTTGACTTTACAATTATTTATCTAAATTTTTAATAAAACTTATCTAAATGATATATTTTAATAATAGAATTTAAAACTTTTCTTGACCTCAAAATTAATAAACTTCGCTAAATCCTTTTCATGATCAACTTTCCTTATTTATTTATTTATTTATTTATTTATTTATTTATTTATTTATTTATTTATTTATTTATTCATCTATTTGTTTATTTATCAAAATACATCCATTTTTACACCATTACAATATTCTAGTTGCTTCCATGAGTGATTCCCCGTGATATATTTAGCAACCAATCAAAACCGCCGTCACAAGCGTCTACCCAGAATGCATTGTTCGCACACATAAAACTTGTTTATTGAATCCAAATAAAGAATTTTTGAATTCATCTTTAATCCAAATACCTAAATTTTTGAATTCAGTATTCTTTTTAAACATTCTTGAATTCAAATACATATTTTTAAACCCAAATATATATTTTTGAATCCAAACAGATTTATTTTTTAATTCAAATACAAGTTTTTGAATTAAAATGTATATTTTTTGAATTCACATACATTTTTTGAATCAAAATGGAAAATTTTTTGAATTCAAAAATACATTATTTGAATTTAAATGTATTTTTTTTAATTCAAATACTAACTTTTATGAATCCAAATTCATATTTATTGAATTCAAATGTAAAAGATAGAATATTGCAACGTTTGACATGCCATACCAGAACCACATGTGTTATTTGTTTTTTTCTGGTTCAGTTGTGTGGATGAAAATGTGCGTCTAGTTAGTCATTATGAAAATTCAATCACAAAAATCCATTTTGCGCTAACAACTACACAATGCCTAGCCGTATATGTTTAGCTGTACTTTAAGAAAAAATACAAAATTATGTCCTGTTTTTGAACAGCTCTACTTGTTGAAGTGAAATTAAAAAGTTTCTACAAGTAAACAATTGCTGCATATTTATTTCAATGATAAGTGATAAATGAATAAGAGGAAACTTTTTTGAGATGTACACGACTGCCTGGAAATATTTATTTTATTTCTTAATATATTTAGCAATGGTATTGTTTGATAAAAGGTGAATTTTGTTCATTGTTCCATGCTTTACACTTCAAATTAAACGAAAATCGATAACACTACACAGTTAAAATGGACTGCAGTTGGGCAGGACGATCTTTTTTTAATTTAAAGGCGATAAGTTTCTGGAATATTGAAATATTCGAGCAAAGGACCATATTTTTAAACTGGCATATATTCTCTTGAGATGTAGAAACACCAGAAGAATACGTAAAAACGGAAATGTTATTACATATTTATTAAAGACAATTTGCAATCTTCTTTTTTTAAAAGTTACTAGGTAACAATTATTCTGTATTTGATAAATGTAATCATTAAATATATATATTTTTTTTATTTTCAGGATTTGGTGCGGCATTCACATATTCGCCTGCAACTGTTATAGTTGGTCAATATTTTGAGAAAAAGCGAGGATTAGCCAATGGAATCTTCAAACTTGGAGCAGCAACCGGAAGTTTAGCTTTCCCGCCATTTATACGATTAGTTTTTGACATATATGGAGTTCGTGGTGGACTTATGATTCTAGCTGGACTTCTGTTAAATATTGCACCTTGTGGCGCTTTATTGAGACCGTTAACTTTTTATACCACAAAGCATCGTAAAAAGTATAATTCGAATTCCTTTCGAGCAAAGCGTAAAGCTGACGACCCGGATGTAGATACATCTTTTCTCTCAGAAGATAATGCAAGCAACAATAAAAATATTGCAAAAATTGAAAACCCAAACACATATTCTTTAAACGGCAAATATCATCACTCCTCATTGCCTCATCTCAGAAATATCGACACGGAAAGGAAAAGAACATTTTCAACAAATTCTGAATATTTACCATCAATGAAATTATCGAAAGGTGACATCGCTATATATGCTAGCATAGACACTGTTAATAGTGTGATAGGGAATGCGGAAATAAGCGAACAAAAACCAAATTTAGATGATACTGCAAAGGGGTGTCTACATGTGTGGAAGAATCTTAAATTCCGAGAAATCGTGAAAAAAATATTTGATAAAGAAATATTGAATAACAACCTGTACAGGATATACGTCCTGTCGTCTGTTTTAGGAATATTAGGTTTTGGATTAATTACATCTTTCATACCACCTCACGCTAAAGATATTGGAATTGACAGTCAAAAAATAGCATTACTTGTCTCAATTTATGGCGGGTCGGACATATTTGGTAGATTTATAATGGCATTTATATCAGACAGCAGATATATACGAAGATCCCTATTGCTAGCGTTCTCTATGTTACTGACAGGAATTTCATGTCAACTACTTCCGTTCTTCACTACTTTTTTGTGGCTTGCTATATTTTCCTCAATAAACGGATTATTAGCCGGTTTCCATTTCACCATTTATCCTCTGGTAATCATAGACTTTGTTGGAATACATCACCTTTCCAGCGCGTTAGGTCTTTTATCACTCTGTCATGGAATTGGATTCCTTGTGGCTACTCCATTACTAGGTACGTACGTACTTACTATTTGTCCATAATTGTTTGTCACAAGATTTTTTTCTAAATATTTCCTTTGTTCATAACTTTCCTTATAAAATACCAGTAAGATTGAATAAAAAACATTGTCCTAACCAAATTCTGTTTTTAATTAAGACATCTTCTCTGAATTCTTCTGTACATAGAGCAGATTTTCGAAAAACTGAAATTCATTGACTAAAACAATCCAATTTGACCACACCTAATACATCAGAGTATTTTAAGAAAAAATTAATTATTGAATTTGTTATCTTGAAAATGTTGTTAAAAAATAACATGCACAGATTTAAAGAAACTTTTTGAATACGCCTGTTTATATTTCTCCAAAATGTAAGTAAATCTTACATGATTTTTTTAAAAAATATTTTCAAATGATTTTGTTTAAATATGGAATTTTGTTCTCCAAATATGTATATGACAAACAATTATTGGCTAATAGTAATGTTTATTGCTAATACACAAATGAAATCGGTATAGGTTGTTATCCTCGATTCAATGCAAAAGAATACCGTATACAAAACTTAAATCCAGGGCTGGTATCGTTTGTGTACGAAATTTGTGCTACAATGTCTATTGGATCTGTTTTTAATTTGACAAATTGAAGTACATGTAGTTATTTTTTATCAATCAATTTATTAATTTATCTATTTATGGTTTTAATGTTTTATTTTTTTATATTTTTTTTTTGGGGGGGGGGGGGTTGCTTTCAATGACAAATTTCTTTCACCACCGACTAATTCGTTGTTTATATGTGGCACACTGATGGAATTTCATATCGATTATTTTTATTTGTCCTAATTCAACGGTCAGTTTTTTTACGTGTTGTATTTTTATTACGTTACATGTGTGTGTGTGTGTGTGTGTGTGTGTGTGTGTGTGTGTGTGTTTGCGTTAATGTATTGTTACATTGTGCGGTGTTCTTTGTTTTTCGTTTAATTAGTTTATTTATTTATTTATTTATTTATTTATTTATTTATTTATTTATTTATCTTTGTTGTTGTTGTTGTTGTTTAAAACTACACATTTTCCAGTTAAAAATCTTATTCCTCTCTTATTTTATCTATTTTGTATTATGTACAGGTACAATCAGAGACCAGACATCTTCTTACATAGGAACGTTCCATGCAATGGGAACGTGTCTAATAGTCGGCGCTTTCTTTTTACTACTAGAACCTTTAGTCCGGAAATACCAGAAACGTAAACAGGAAGTGGATACAGTAATACAGGAAGTGGCTGTTTAATACTTGCAATAACAGGAAGTGGATACAGTAATACAGGAAGTGGCTGTTTAATATTTGCAATAACAGGAAGTGGACACAGTAATACAGGAAGTGGCTGTTTAATACTTGCAATGCAGGAAGTGGACACAGTAATACAGGAAGTGGCTGTTTAATACTAGCAATAACAGGAAGTGAACACAGTTTCATACTTGTAAAAAACACTTTTAGTACAAAAACATACACTATCCACTCATGAAGTAGCCTAAGTACGGGTATAAATTGTGTTTTACTAAATCACATTAACAGAATATATACAATTTTAAAATACGTTTAAAAAACAACGTTTTTTTTAATATTATTATATTATCATTATTATTATTATTATTATTTTTTTTTTGCCTTTTGTTTATGTATATCTCGGGAAAATAATCCACTCCAACTGTTGTATTCATCGTTGACGTTAAAAGGTGAATTGTCATTTTTCGCAGTTTCATTTCACACCATTTCAGATGCTTTTAACTGAAAATCTAAAATCAGCTCTGACAACATTACGAGTTGAGTTGAGTAATGATGATTAGCGTACAAGTCCATAATTAGCATCTCATATCGAAGCGGTAAGCTCTGGTATGGTGGAGTGCCTGGAAAAAATTATCGACCTTTAGCAAGCGAAATGGCAAACTTTCCCACACTAGGATCTGCCAAAGTGGTATTCGAACTTAGAAGGAGAGGCACTCTAATCTGTAGGCGCGTGAATTAGACCACTAAACATCCCGAAACTCGCAAATCATATGGACATCTTTACTAAATAAAGCGCATATCTCTTTTTAGGACACTTTGAAGAACCTTTGAGGAAGACTCTAAAATCTTTAATGGAACTGAAATTTTAAGAATCTTTAAGATCGTGCTTACGTTTAAACACCTTAAAATAAGTCTTTAAATGCTGAAGTGATCAAAAATATATTCATTCAATTTAGGGTATGATTTGTCTTTCATTTAGTCTGAATTTGACCACTGCAGTAGCTCAGTGAACGGTCGTGGGTTCGAACCCTGGTAGGGTCTGACCCAAGACTTGAAAGTGGGTAGTGGCTGTTCTTTCGCGAAGCACTCGACATTACGAAATGAAGTCACGGTTCTTTCGAATAGGAACTTCGATATAAGTGAAATATTCTTGACTGGGGCGTTAAACACCATTACTCAACTCAACTCTGAATTTTGATAATTTATACGACAAGGAAGATGTAAATAACACCTGTCCAAATTCTTGACTTACAGATATATGTAAATATAACGACCGATAACATTAATTTTACATAGAAGAACTGTATATGGTGAAAATTTCTAATCTATATGTAAAATAGAGAATGTATAGAGTTTGTGTTATACAGGTAAACAACTTGTCCTTTATTCAGGTCGGTTATAAACATAGAGAATTAAACTTTAGTTATGTTCAATATTCAGTCAAGAGTTTTGTTTGATCCAATCTTCAGTACGGGTTAGTTTTAACATTCTAGAGATAACTAATAGTTAATTGAGCTCAAGCATACACATGCTCATGAAAACTCTTTCGTGGTACCATTCACTTAATTTTTTATTGACTAAAAACGTCTAAAAGGGATTTTTGGTTTAAAAAAATCGTAAAACATAAATAAATAAATAAATAATAAAAAAGACAAAATGAGTTAATTTACAAAAACCTAATTAATGTCACAGCGTGTTACAGTATATGCTTAGAGTCTTCAGAAATTGATATCCGTGTCTGGGTCACTATAAAATAGACAAAGGAAGTTAATACAAACATGAAGTGCTATCACCTAGCCAAATTGTTTTTATTTCTTATGCTTTGATATATTTATCAACCTTTCATGTCATTTTTCATAGTTTCCTAACCATGCATCTGTAAAATAAAGATATAGAAAAAGATTTTTTTCCATGACGAAATCGTAAAATCCCAATACGCTTCATGTTACTATTTATAGAAGTTATTTATAGAAAACTGTAACAGTGGTGTCAATATGTAGAATTCACACGTGATACACTCTTATTATAAGCGTGTGAGAATACATTTCAGTAAAAGCAAACTGAAACATACTTTAACAGAAATATTTTTAAAAATTTGTTAAACGTAATATTTTACTTTAAACACCCATTAATTGTGTAGAATCAAAGTAATTTTCCACAACGTTTTCTGACGTAATGTGAGTTTAACTGACGAAATATATTGACTTATATACATCATTTATACGGGTTCTGCGTATAACACAAAGTTCTAATTTAGGAACAGGACGTCCCGAAACCACGTGCTGAAAAGGTAAGATAATTTTAGGCATTATTTTATAAAATTTGACTGAAATTTAAACAATTTTTTTTTCAAATATTCTTCCGGTAATTATTAATAATAATAATAATAAATACATGTTATTGGGCAACTGATTCTAAAATTAAATCTCTCCATTTTTTTTTTATTTTGAGTTTTAATGATTAATCCACTTACCTGACAGAATGTTATTAGTTATGGCCAAATAACGTATGAACAAGTCGGTACCTAACGATATACTGACGTCCGATACAATGGACAGTATTGTTGACCGGTCTCTATATCATTAGGCCGAGTGGTCAAAAGCACGTGTTTACAGATCACAGTGCCTCTAACCGCCAAGTTTGAATCCCACTCGTGTGAGAAAGTTTGTCAGTTTGCTTGCCGATAGTCGATGGTTTTCTCTGCGTACTCGGATGCCTTTCACCTCTCATATAAACACTTAAACATATAGCCTGGTATCGCATTTATGGAAGTACTGTTATTATATACAATTTTCTTTGGAAGTACTGTTTTAATATACAATTTTCTTTAAATTAATAAAATAAAATATTCAAACATTTGCATATGCAAATTATCATAAAAATCATCAGTTTTATAAAAATGAAAAAAATCCATGTGACACCAGCAAATAAACAGATGCTCTCCTGGACAAACGATTGTAAAATAAGACGGTGCTCTCTGCTATAATCACTACTTCTTATATTGTTTACAGTTTGTGTTCAAACCTGGAGGTTTAACATTTGGTACCATTTACCTTGTCTTTCTTGTTTATTTGTTTGTTTGTTTTTATTTCTTTTTAATGTTTTATGACTTTTGTCTTTTGTTGTAAGTATTTTTTTCCTTAGTTATCATTATATTTTTTATCTTTATCCATTTCTTAAATATTTTCATTTCATTAGAGGAAAATTAAAATACGAAAATGAAGAATAAAGAAATGCCGGTTGACAGAGGATGGGCGTGGGTGGTTTGTGCAGGTAAGTAATAAGCAATGACTTTAGTTGTTACGGCTTGGTAAAAATAAGATAATAGGATACATGTATCTAACACCGTATATATGAATGTTTGTTTTCTACACGGCCCAGCCAAACGTCATCTACAGTAAAACAATTGGAAAAAGTGACGTTACTGCTTGTTTTAATGTGTCCGCCTTGAGAGCAAGAGGTCGTGGGTTCGAACCCGGGTTATACTATGACATAAAAAATTTAGTTACAAATTCCTACTCGTGTGCTCGGCATTTAAAGACAGGGTATTGACTGGTTCATCCGGTGGAATTGGGGAGTGGCATTCTTATCTGCGATATACAAACTCGTTACGATAGCACCTTAACAAAAAGTCGCCTTGAGCGCGCCGAGTACATGACAGAACAAAATACACACTCGCATACCTCATGCATACACGAATGTGACCTTATGTTAATCCAAAGCGGTAAATGATCTTGCTGTCGTCGTGAAAAGCTGAAAAAATGCTGATGCGACGTTAATCATTACAAAACAAAAACAAAAGGTCAAGTTTTTATTTTGGTCTTGTGGATGTGTAAGTTTGTGATGTACGTTCTCTAATGTATGCTGCGAAATGTACGATATATATGAATGTATTCATTACAATCAGAGAAGTTAATCTATTTGCATTATGTATTGACAACCCTTTTTGGTTTGTTTAATTAACATTCTGTGACTTATAGCTATATAGCTATACATTGTTAGTGACTGTATCAGCTTTTCTGTCATATTTTAGAAACATATATTTGTATATAAGCAATTATACAATAAATAACATTTTGTTTGCGAATCAATACTTAACCATTCTTTGTTAAACTTTCATTGATCCTCTCGATAGTTAACAAAAACCAAAGCCCATTTACGGGATCAGTTTTTGGGAAATTTGATTCGGACATGAACTGGTATGTTTGTGTTTTTTTTTTTTTTTTTTTTTTTTTTTTTTTTTTTTTTTTTTTTTTTGCAAATAAATGAGAGTTGAAGGATTGAGTAATGTCAAGATTATTTCACATATATCGCGGCTACAGTTTTAGAATAGCGGAGGAAACCGGAGTACCCAGAGAAAACCAATGACTTTTTGCAAGTGAACTGACAAAAATGTTAACACTAAGATCTGCAGAAGTGGGATTCAAACCTAGATGGTAAGAGCGTTGTTGTGATCTGAGTGGGATTCAAACCTAGATGGTTGGAGCATTGTTGTGATCTGAGTGGGATTCAAACCTAGATGGTAAGAGTGTTGTTGTGATCTGAGTGGGATTCAAACCTAGATGGTAAGAGTGTTGTTGTGATCTGAGTGAGATTCAAACCTAGATGGTAAGAGCGTTGTTGTGATCTGAGTGGGATTCAAACCTAGATGGTTGGAGCATTGTTGTGATCTGAGTGGGATTCAAACCTAGATGGTAAGAGTGTTGTTGTGATCTGAGTGGGATTCAAACCTAGATGGTAAGAGTGTTGTTGTGATCTGAGTGGGATTCAAACCTAGATGGTTAGAGCATTGTTGTGATCTGAATGGGATTCAAACCTAGATGGTTGGAGCATTGTTGTGATCTGAGTGGGATTCAAACCTTGATGGTAAGAGTGTTGTTGTGATCTGAGTGGGATTCAAACCTAGATGGTAAGAGTGTTGTTGTGATCTGAGTGAGATTCAAACCTAGATGGTAAGAGCGTTGTTGTGATCTGAGTGGGATTCAAACCTAGATGGTTAGAGCATTGTTGTGATCTGAATGGGATTCAAACCTAGATGGTTGGAGCATTGTTGTGATCTGAGTGGGATTCAAACCTAGATGGTAAGAGTGTTGTTGTGATCTGAGTGGGATTCAAACCTAGATGGTAAGAGTGTTGTTATGATCTGAGTGAGATTCAAACCTAGATGGTAAGAGCGTTGTTGTGATCTGAGTTGGATTCAAACCTAGATGGTTGGAGCATTGTTGTGATCTGAGTGGGATTCAAACCTAGATGGTAAGAGTGTTGTTGTGATCTGAGTGGGATTCAAACCTAGATGGTAAGAGTGTTGTTGTGATCTGAGTGAGATTCAAACCTAGATGGTAAGAGCGTTGTTGTGATCTGAGTGGGATTCAAACCTAGATGGTAAGAGTGTTGTTGTGATCTGAGTGGGATTCAAACCTAGATGGTTAGAGCATTGTTGTGATCTGAATGGGATTCAAACCTAGATGGTAAGAGTGTTGTTGTGATCTGAGTGGGATTCAAACCTAGATGGTTAGAGCATTGTTGTGATCTGAATGGGATTCAAACCTAGATGGTAAGAGTGTTGTTGTGATCTGAGTGGGATTCAAACCTAGATGGTAAGAGCGTAATTGTGATCTGAGTGGGATTCAAACCTAGATGGTAAGAGCGTTGTTGTGATCTGAGTGGGATTCAAACCTAGATGGTAAGAGCGTTATTATGATCTGAGTGGGATTCAAACCTAGATGGTTAGAGCGTTGTTGTGATCTGAGTGGGATTCAAACCTAGATGGTAAGAGCATTATTGTGATCTGAGTGGGTTTCAAACCTAGATGGTAAGGGTGTTGTTGTGATCTGAGTGGGATTTAAACCTAGATGGTTAGAGCGTTGTCGTGATCTGAGTGGGTTTCAAACCTAGACGGTTAGAGCGTTGTTGTGATCTGAGTGGGATTCAAACCTAGATGGTAAGAGTGTTGTTGTGATCTGTAAGGGCGCGTTTTAGACCACTCTTTAGGCCCCAACAAATAAATGAGAAGAGTATACTATATGATAAATGTGATTTTTTTCCTTTTTTTTTATTTATTTATTTATTATTTACTTTTTAGTATTATAATTTTTAATTATTATATTTTATTTATTATTTTTGATTTTGTAGCTTGTATGGTGATCATATTTGTAGTTACCGGATTATTTAAGTCGTATGGTTTGTTCTTTGTAGAATTTAGTTCTACATTTAATGTCAACTCTTCAACTGTCTCCTTAATGCTGTCTATCCAGTCAATAGCTGGAAGCATAACAGGTACTCTCTCTCTCTCTCTCTCTCTCTCTCTCTCTCTCTCTCTCTCTCTCTCTCTCTCTCTCTCTCTCTCTCAGGATCTCAGTGACTCCCATTGACTTATGTGAAACCCGTGTGAAAACGTCTTTCAGTTCGTTTCCTAAAATTGGCTCATTTCAACACATTTCAATGAATATTGTTAGAGAATGTAATAAATGAAACATTTATTTTTTTAATTCATAATAAAAAACAAACTTCTTCGTGTTTCAATTTTTATTATCATAATAATAATAATATGAAGAAGAAGAAGAAGAAACGCTAACTTCAATTCATCTGTGATTTTTTAAACAAATACGTATACCTAGCGACATTATTAAAGCAACCAAGAAGACCAAACAATAAAATCCGTAGTGCAATAGCTTATCATGAAAAAAAAAACAGTTACTTTGTCTTTAATTTTTCTGCAAGATTTTCAAAAAATAATAATAATAATAAAAATAAATTAAATTAAATAAAATAAATAAATAACGACAACAGCATAAATGTACGTTATTTTTCAGCATCTCTGTTTCTTGGTTTATGTTGTAACATTTCAACTTAGTGATTATACTTTTTTCAGCTTACCTGGTTTTAACGGTTGGTGAATTGTTCTTCTCAAACCGGACATTTATAATATTTGGTGCAATTGCATCATCACTGTCATTTCTCCTGACCGCCTTCGCACCTACAATATCATTTGTTCTGTTTTCTCAAGGAGTGATGTTTGGTAAGTTCTCTTGATATTTAATTTAGTCATGTTTACAGATAACAATAAAGTCGCATTTAAATAAGGCTCTGCACTTTAAGAATAATTTTTTTTCTCTTTTTGTGCAAGTTGATGTACATTGGCAATATTACTCGATAATTTCTATTAATTGGTGCTCAATGAAAATTTACCCTATCAAAATGTTTTATTCATAAAATGTATGACATTGTATTTCCATATTTTTATTTTAAACGATTAATCAAAATCATATTAACTTTATCAGAATAATTGAAAGTCTTGAAGGAATCCTTAAAGTTTTTTAATTTTTTATCCATCGTAGGATTCGGTATTGCATTTATTAACGGACCAGCAGTAGTAATGATAGGGCAGTATTTTGAAAAGAGGCGGGGCTTTGCTAACAGTATGCTTAAAGTTGGTGGTGGCGTAGGAAGTTTAGTATTAGCACCATTTTACCGTTTTCTTCTGGACTATTTTGGTTTACGAGGGACTTTAATGATGGTTGCCGGAATGATTTTACATATTGTGCCATGTGGAGCGTTATTGAGGCCTAGAGAAAGTTATAAAACAAGCCATAACAAGATGAACAACACAGAAGATGAAACTAAAAAAGAGTTACTACCTAAACAGATCTGTAGCCATAGCAACCGTGACACTTGTAAAACAATTTCGAAAGATGATGTTAGAGTAATTTCTGATCAAAACGGGACTTCAATCACTTATTCGTTTGATTCTCCTGGAAATAGTATTCAGTTCAAACCTGATCATCATATGTCGTACGATCGTCTGTTTCCGAAAAAAGACATTGTTCGACTAATGAGAACCTTCTCGGAAGATCCAGGTAATATACACACAAATGCAAGCAGTGAAAGTGGATCGAAGGAGGACCTTTCTGTTGGAACAGCTGTCATAAAAGCCTTGTCTCAGAGTAGTGTCGCAATCTATGGAAGTGTTGGACAAGAGTACGGATCAGTAGGGTTTATCCGATCAGAGCAACCGACATTCTTTGAAATGGAAATTGAGGAGAAAACTGAGGAAAAGTCCTGCTTTGGAAACGTAACACTGTCAATGTTATTGTCACGAATTCTTGCGTTCAAGCTTCTAAAAAACAAGTTATTTATGTTATTTGTGCCATCCAGTATGTTAAGCATTATCGGATTTGCTCTCATCATAACTTATATCCCACCTCACGCTAGGGATGTTGGTATTGACGATTCCCAGACTGCACTTCTGGTATCCATCATAAGCGGATGTGATCTAGCTGGGAAGTTTATAACTGCATTCATTTCTGATAGCAAACATGTAAAAAGACACTTGATATTTGTTGTACCTATGTTAATTGTAGGAACGGCTTGTCAGTTCGTTCCATTTATGACAAACTTCTGGTCTTTTGCGTTATTTTCTGCCATTTATGGATTTTCTGGAGGATTTTATTTTGCTATATTAGCTGTTGTCGTCATAGACTTTGTGGGCGTGGCCAACCTGTCAAGTGCTCTTGGTATTATGGTATTATCTCATGGTATCGCAAAGGCTGCTACTACACCAATATTAGGTATGTACATCCAGACATACAAGTTCATCGTATTTTAATGTATGCTTAAAATACGGAAAATCTTGCAATGCTAGAGGCGTTAAGATATTTGCTTTACAATTCACTTAGTGTTATTGACATTGTATTGCAACAAATTGGATGAACACCTCCGATACTTCTAAGTTAACATTTTGAACCTGTTGTTTTTTACTATTAGAGATGTTTGATAAGATAGACATGAAACATATAACATTTACCTCAAACATGATTTATAATGTTAAACTGTTTATGCTGTCGTAATTTATGTAGCCGATCACCATGTTACCTTCCATGCTCGTTACTCCATCTCATCAAAAGTTACTACTGGTTTTCTCCCTTAACTTGCGAATTCAGAAAAATTGTGATTTATAGAGTAAAATTAATTGAAGGTGACTTTTGGTGTTGATTTGTTTGAAAACACGAAACGTAACTAGGCTTTTGTATAATCTTATTTATTAGAATGTTCGCATGTTCGTATGATGTCTTGGTAAAAAGGATTTGTTTCGACATACTTATAAGTGAAATACACCTTGTATACATTATGTTTTCTTATTAGTCAAAATAGTCAAAGTCTTTTTATCTGCAAATTTTCTGCTATTTTAAGTGCTGTCGGGGTATTTACCAAAATCCTCTCGTCTGACAGGGGTACTCTTATTTGCATGAAAATTTGCCAAATTGTCCCTTACGCGGCTTGTGCCGTAATTTTAATTTCTGAGTTGTCGAACTTTATGCATAACGTCGTTATAAACAGCAAAATAAATAAATAGATAAAATGTCAGACGACAGCAGACAAAGTCGACGGAAGATAAAATAGATTGTCGGATGAATAATTTGCAATAATTAAAAAAAATCTGAGTTATTGTTTCGTCGATATGCGGTATAACTGTACAGATGCATCATGTTTACTAGGAGTCTCGAGTTTACTCGCCTTACGGCACAGGAAATTTTACCGTCCCCGACTGGTATTTTCCCAAATACCTAATGAACATATTATATCTGCATATAAAAAATTTGTTTTTTCAATAATTTTTATACGCTTTTTTGTCACTTTTTAGGTTTTCTACGTGACCAAACTGGAACCTACACGGGTGGATTTCATTTTCTAGGGGCTTGTATGTTAATCGGGGGAATAATTCTTCTGTTAGAACCGTTAGCCAGAAAATGGGAAGATAACTCTAAGACCACAGAATCAGCAGATGTTTGATTCACAATGATCAATGGCTGACCTGTATGTAGTAGCTAAAGGATTACCCATGTCGGACAATATGTACCGTGTCACATCCTGTACTGCCTGTAAAGTAATGTTGTGTTCAGAGCCTCTACATAAAATAGCAAGGATTGTTAGCTAACCACCACCATCAGGCATGATTTGGAATAAAATAATATTTGTTCGTAATTGGAATTGGCCATGACGTACATCTTTTAAATTTTAGACTTCTACGCTGCAGAGACGTATATATATTAAATTGTTTGATAAAAACGTTATATGTGATAAATATGATCAACTAGAAAATAATGAAATCAGTAATTAATATTAAGTAAGGCAAAAACTTGTAATTTTGCCGATTTGGACAAAAAATGACAAATAGCAGGATGGATGTACTAGAAAACATTGGCATATCAAAAAATGACAAATAGCAGGATGGATGTACTAGAAAACATTGGCATATCAAAAAATGACAAATAGCAGGATGGATGTACTAGAAAACATTGGCATATCAAAACAATCGAATATCGTATCAGAACATTTATAAAGATTTTATCTGTTTTTTTTTTATTTTATTATTTCATTTTCCAATGTTTATATTTACAAAATCTTAGTTTACAACTTTTTTATATATTTCTTTTTTTTAGTTTACATTTAACAAATATTTACATGTTCATTAATTTGTGATAATAATAAAATAATGATTTTAAATTATTATTATTATTATTATTATTATTATTATTATTATTATTATTATTATTATTATACTAGAGGACAAATGTTAGGCTTTGTTAGTGACATATTTTAAATCATTACTTATATGAGCTATGTATTTATAGATTGGTTTTTAAACAATGAAACTTATAAATAAAAATAACAGTGGTAGTTGTATTTGTACGTTATTAGAAACACTATCGAGTAAAAAATTGAAACTGAAACGAAGAGTTGGCAATAGTCGATGTAACAAAAAATGATGAAACGTCTAAAAAACATTTATTTAAAAAAAAAAAAGACAAGCACGTATTAGGACCACTGAAATAAGTTCCAACCAGATCGGTGTTCATAAATTACCGATGAGGAATGATTTTCCGAAAGGTGCACATATGGCACATCCAAATTTAACAGGTGTTTGTGTTATATATTTACTATAAACCGTTCTACATGTTTTAGAACATGTTATGACCCTTAGATTAGCAATCTAAAAGTTAAGAATCTACCAACGAAGAAAACGTGACTATTTAATGTGTTACATACCATTTTTAATCTATTTTATGATTAAATGAAAAAATGGTATATGGTACATGTATACATACATAACGTTAAGTAATAATGCAATATCGTTTATAAAGTGATTTAGAATAATTTTATATAAGACAAATACATTGTATGTACAGTATGAAGTTAATTATGCAATTACTAATTACAAATAAGAAAAATTAAAGAAAGGCAATAAATTGAGCGCGCAGAAAGGGTAGGAAGCGAAGATCGATTTCTGCTTTTTGGTATAAATATCCGCTTTGTCGTGTCATTTCGTTTTGCCAATTAATCGGCGTTTAGATCGAAAATAAGGTCATTGGTATTTGTCAAGAACTGAAAGTGTGAGGTCATGGCCAGGTTACAACTTATTTGAAAACGAGTAAATTTATTTATGAACTACATAAAACTATACTTCATTCATTCATTCATTCATTCATTTTGTATGAAGTAGAGGAAAAACTTTATCTCATTCAACTCAACGCACCTTGATTAAGTGTACGTCAACATAGATATTACGATATAATGCAACTTAATTCAAATAAACTCGGTACACTTTTTTGCGAGAGGAACATTTCAGCGTGGTAACGTGAAATTTTCATTACTTATTACGTGCCAAACAGGAATATTTTTACGACCAATCGTGTTTTCAAACGCAATAAGCTAAAATCGATTATTTTAACTATCTAAGTTCTTGATATATAAAATATTTTAGATAGTAGAGGTAAATATGTAGGTAGAAGGATATCGGGTATCGTAGGATATGATGAAATGTCTTATATTAAAATATAGAAATTAAGACAGATATTGATACTCACCAGGTAAGGTTGTATTATTTTGTTTTTAGATATATTTTACAATATATTATTTGCTGGTTTTGGGCCTGTGTCACGAGATTTATATTTTGTCAACGTGGGAGAGTTTCTTTATTCAAATTAATTCTGTACGTGGCTGTAAGTTTGTATTTCATTTCTCAAACGTAATTTTCTGGTTTGACATTAAAAAGCGCTAAACACTTACATATTATTAACAACTAAAGCTAGCCAACACAGTATATAAATCGGCATTTATGTCAAAAATTACACCAATTTAGGCCCTTAAGATTATAATTAAACACCTATCCCTTTTAACTATAACAGACCTGAAGTCAAGGTCTCAGGTTATCGACTAATTAGATTAATTTTATCCTTTAAAGATAATGGAGTATATATATATAACTTGAAAAAAAATTCTGAACTGAATCACAGTCTAACCTGTGAAAATCAATAGAAACTGCAATAAAATCTGTCTAACGACAACCTTGCGTAACCTTAAAGTATGTCTGAACTGAACTACAGTAGAAAACTGTAAATAACCTGAAAATATGTCTGATCTGAACTAAAGTGGAACATTAGCCATTTTTTATTTCTTTATTTACTATCAAATCAACTTACCTGGCATGTACATGTATGTCTGCTAGCCTATGTATTCACCCACAAGCAATGAAGTTGCCTTAGAAACTTAATCGATGTAGATATCGGAAATTACGTAATCTGGTGTCAGTTTCAAAAATTGATTGAAATATTTGTTTAAATAAAGATGAGAAAAATCAGAATTAGTTTATCAACACTTTTTAAAAGTATAATAAATTTAAAGATATTTATTATTATTATTATTATTATTAATTAATTAATTAATTAACAACATGTGTTATTGATACAATGCGTAAAAATCTGCCTCACCAATAAATTCACAAAACTGTGCCAATAAAACAGATGAACTGGGCCAATATGAAAAAAAACTCAGCCAATATGGGCGCGTGCAACTATTATGACGTCATTTCATATAAAAAACAAAATGGCTGACCACATAGCGCTTCACATAATCTTAAAGGGGTAAGTGCCGATTGAACATTTTTTGATTACACAATATGCTTATTTTATGTGGAAAAGTTGTTTTTGTTTTAAAAAATTATTATCAATAAAAGTATCACACAAAATATACAAAAAGCTACACATTTTAAGTCACTCGTCTCTTATGTCTTGTAAGCGTTTCTTGTGACGCGGTATGTTTACAAACAAACGGACGTAAACAACTTGGATAAGATGCATCGAATATCATACAAACATGTTTGTTTTAGAGAAGGCATGCTAGAGGTTTTGTCAAATGAACTAAGTCGGTATGAAATGATGACAGAAATTGAAGATTCTGACTTAAAAACATTCTCTTGGATATTGACACCAATATCAATCAACACTTACCACAAAAACAGATTTGTTGATGTAACAATCGATGTAACACTCGACGATACTAACAAATTATTATTATTTTTTTAAATGTTTGAAATGTTAATTAAAAAAATTATCATTAATCAGGTATTTTCATATTGCCAATATGACACACCTTGGCCAAATAACTCGGCCGATATGAAAATACCTGATTAATAATAATAATATATTATTATTATTATTATTATTTTAGTTTATCAAAGTGCCACATATATCTAAATTGAAATAAAACAATATATCACTGATCAAACCAAAACTTGGCTTATTAGACACTTTAAAATAGAATTTACATATACAGTCGAACTTGCCTAAAAGGTCACCTCTCTATAAGGGCCACTTGCTTATATAGGCCAATAAAATTCTATACAAATTGTTCTTTATTCATATAATTTAAACTTGTATATAAAGGCCACCTGTATATAAAGGTCACTTTTATTGATTCCCATGGGTGGCCTTTATAGACAGGTTTGACTGTATAGTTACTTTTTATCAGCTAATAACATTCAAGGATGAATATAAATTACAGAAAGTTAAAATCCGTAAACAGTACTGTTGTTGTAAACTTTAAACGAGTTTGTCGTTAAAACGACTGAAGTAACGAACCTTAAATGAAATGTGTAAATATATAAAATAATCATTAAAATAAATCACATTTACAGCTACACTTTTAATCGTTAGATAATTTTCTGCTGTAAAATATCGTTCTAGATTTTGAAATGATCTGTAAAAAGTATGGACAATATATGACGCAGTTATTCTCGGATACCTCCAACCAAATATAGAGATGTAGAGTGTTGGACTATTATTATCAGTTCTTGACTGTCAGAAGATTTTTATAAAAAAAATTATTTATTTATTTTATTTTATTCTATTTATTTATTTATTCATTCTTTTTATTTATTTTATAATATTTATTTATTTATTTATTTTATATTCATTAACATATTTATTTATTTATTTATTGTTATTCTGGATTACTTAATCAATAAATAGATTCTATTTCTTCAGTTTCAGAACATCAATTTAAAGAAATCCTGATTGATCTTTATACAGTTTACACTTAATTATGTCAGACAGAAGTCATTTACCGATCGATCGAGGATGGGCATGGGTCATTTGTTTTGGTAAGTACTTCCTGTATGGTTGATTAAAAATCGAAGTAAGGAACTTGTAGCTAACAACTGATTACCAGGAACAAGAAGAAATTGAAATAGGTGTGTTAATAACACAGGCGAGGACGCATGGCGTGGCATCTCGGCACAAAATTTTATTTAGTTTCGTTTTGTAACAGTCGTTCGAAAGAGCTCTAAACTTTCCATTTATTTTTAAAATTATGATAAAAAGTATAACGTTATTTATTTAGAGCAATTATCAGGCATGTTTCATGTATAATAATTCAAACAAACAAATAAAACACAAACATACTAGTCCTTGTCCAAATCACAATCTCGAAAGCAAAGTTAAAACTTTGAAAACCGGTAAATTTAGCTATAGACATGAACTTCCATCAGGAAGGTGAGGCTGGGTTCTTCGGAAGGGTAAGCACCTCCGGCCGGGTTCTTCGGAAGGGTAAGCACCTGCAAATTCAATTGTAAAATAGTAAAATGATATTTATACTTTTATTTTTGGTGTATTGATCCTACCTCGGTGTATTGATCCGTCGAAGATGTAATCCCATTAAGGCAAGACCTATTTCATAATCGCCTGACAATCCAAACACACTTTAATAAATCTTTTGACTTCGAAACAAGTTACAATAAAATCAAGTGGTGTTCTTGCATATTTGCGTCATATTTAATTGTTTTCCTGTTAACGTTTTCTGTCTTGTCAGCAGTCCATAAGAAAACATTATAACAAGATGTATCGGTAGTGTCCTATGTAATCATAACAAGATGTATCGGTTGTGTCCTATGTAATCATAATAAGATGTATCGGTTGTGTCCTATGTAATCATAATAAGATGTATCGGTAGTGTCCTATGTAATCATAACAAGATGTATCGGTAGTGTCCTATGTAATCATAACAAGATGTATCGGTTGTGTCCTATGTAATCATAATAGGATGTATCGGTTGTGTCCTATGTAATCATAACAAGATGTATCGGTAGTGTCCTATGTAATCATAACAAAATGTATCGGTTGTGTCCTATGTAATCATAACAAGATGTATCGGTTGTGTCCTATGTAATCATAACAAGATGTATCGGTTGTGTCCTATGTAATCATAACAAGATGTATCGGTTGTGTCCTATGTAATTATAACAAGATGTATCGGTAGTGTCCTATGTAATCATAACAAGATGTATCGGTTGTGTCCTATGTAATCATAACAAGATGTATCGGTTGTGTCCTATGTAATCATAATAAGATGTATCGGTTGTGTCCTATGTAATCATAACAAGATGTATCGGTAGTGTCCTATATAATCATTACAAGATGTATCGGTTGTATCCTATGTAGTCATAACAAGATGTATCGGTTGTGTCCTATGTAATCATAACAAGATGTATCGGTTGTGTCATATGTAATCATAACAAGATGTATCGGTAGTGTCATATGTAATCATAACAAGATGTATCGGTTGTGTCCTATGTAATCATAACAAGATGTATCGGTTGTGTCCTATGTAATCATAACAAGATGTATCGGTTGTGTCCTATGTAATCATAACAAGATGTATCGGCTGTGTCCTATGTAATCATAACAAGATGTATCGGTAGTGTCCTTTGTAATCATAACAAGATGTATCGGTAGTGTCCTTTGTAATCATAACAAGATGTATCGGCTGTGTCCTATGTAATCATAACAAGATGTATCGGCTGTGTCCTATGTAATCATAACAAGATGTATCGGTAGTGTCTATGTAATCATAACAAGATGTATCGGCTGTGTCCTATGTAATCATAACAAGATGTATCGGTAGTGTCCTATTTATCATAACAAGATGTATCGGCTGTGTCCTATGTAATCATAATAAGATGTATCGGCTGTGTCCTATGTAATCATAACAAGATGTATCGGTAGTGTCCTATGTAATCATAACAAGATGTATCGACTGTGTCCTATGTTATCATAACAAGATGTATCGGCTGTGTCCTATGTAATCATAACAAGATGTATCGGTAGTGTCCTATGTAATCATAACAAGATGTATCGGTAGTGTCCTATATAATCATTACAAGATGTATCGGTTGTGTCCTATGTAATCATAACAAGATGTATCGGTTGTGTCCTATGTAATCATAACAAGATGTATCGGCTGTGTCCTATGTAATCATAACAAGATGTATCGGTAGTGTCCTTTGTAATCATAACAAGATGTATCGGTAGTGTCCTTTGTAATCATAACAAGATGTATCGGCTGTGTCCTATGTAATCATAACAAGATGTATCGGCTGTGTCCTATTTATCATAACAAGATGTATCGGCTGTGTCCTATGTAATCATAATAAGATGTATCGGTTGTGTCCTATGTAATCATAACAAGATGTATCGGTTGTGTCATATGTAATCATAACAAGATGTATCGGTAGTGTCATATGTAATCATAACAAGATGTATCGGTTGTGTCCTATGTAATCATAACAAGATGTATCGGTTGTGTCCTATGTAATCATAACAAGATGTATCGGTTGTGTCCTATGTAATCATAACAAGATGTATCGGCTGTGTCCTATGTAATCATAACAAGATGTATCGGTAGTGTCCTTTGTAATCATAACAAGATGTATCGGTAGTGTCCTTTGTAATCATAACAAGATGTATCGGCTGTGTCCTATGTAATCATAACAAGATGTATCGGCTGTGTCCTATGTAATCATAACAAGATGTATCGGTAGTGTCCTATGTAATCATAACAAGATGTATCGGCTGTGTCCTATGTAATCATTACAAGATGTATCGGTAGTGTCCTATTTATCATAACAAGATGTATCGGCTGTGTCCTATGTAATCATAATAAGATGTATCGGCTGTGTCCTATGTAATCATAACAAGAGGTATCGGTAGTGTCCTATGTAATCATAATAAGATGTATCGACTGTGTCCTATGTTATCATAACAAGATGTATCGGCTGTGTCCTATGTAATCATAACAAGATGTATCGGTAGTGTCCTATGTAATCATAACAAGATGTATCGGTAGTGTCCTATATAATCATTACAAGATGTATCGGTTGTGTCCTATGTAATCATAACAAGATGTATCGGTTGTGTCCTATGTAATCATAACAAGATGTATCGGCTGTGTCCTATGTAATCATAACAAGATGTATCGGTAGTGTCCTTTGTAATCATAACAAGATGTATCGGCTGTGTCCTTTGTAATCATAACAAGATGTATCGGCTGTGTCCTATGTAATCATAACAAGATGTATCGGCTGTGTCCTATGTAATCATAACAAGATGTATCGGCTGTGGCCTATGTAATCATAACAAGATGTATCGGTAGTGTCCTTTGTAATCATTACAAGATGTATCGGTAGTGTCCTTTGTAATCATAACAAGATGTATCGGCTGTGTCCTATGTAATCATAACAAGATGTATCGGCTGTGTCATATGTAATCATAACAAGATGTATCGGTAGTGTCCTATGTAATCATAACAAGATGTATCGGCAGTGTCCTATGTAATCATAACAAGATGTATCGGTTGTGTCCTATGTAATCATAACAAGATGTATCGGTTGTGTCCTACGTAGTCTGGTTTTGGCAAATTCATATTAGATTTAACTTTTGACGCATACATATATCTCTCCCTTTAATTTTCACTTCTTTATTATTATTTTTTTTAACTATCAGCTTGAGTCATTATGAATTTTAGTTTTTTTATCACCTTTTTTTACATAAAATTATTTATAACATTTATTTTTTTTAGCCTGTACGATGCAAACACTTATGATAGCAGGTGTGTTTAGATCCTATGGTCTGCTGTTTGTTGAATTTATGGAGAAATACAACGCCAGTGCTTCAAACATATCACTGATTTTATCTGTACAACAAATTCTTAGTAGCATCACCTGTGAGTTTGTGTTTTACTTTTTATGGTGAAAGTTTACCTGTTACACGTTAATACACAAGATAACATTTGAAATCGATTAAGGCAATTCGCAACTGAAAAGCAAGCCAACGTCAACAAAAACATAAAACAATGCATTTATCAATATTAAAACAGCAAAACAAGACATTATTAAAAAAGAAAAGCATACATTAGGCGACTCATTTTTAAAAATCCCATAATTTAACTCTCACTGGACAAAATTACCATCTTTGTTGTTAAATTGATATTAGATGGCACTTAACCTCCCCTTTTTAAAATTGGGGGGGGGGGGATGTGACCCTTAAGTCAGTTGGTGAAGATCACTCTACCTCTGACATCTCCTTTTAAGTACAAAGACAACTAGTTTTTCTAAAAGACAGTAGTTCTTCAAAAGAAGTAAAAATCGGGTTTATTTAACTTAGTTTTGGCGTTTGTCTGTAATCTGAGCTGAAAACATATTTATATTTTACATTTATATCCAACATAAAGGTTTTTTTAAGTATTAAAACGTTAATTCGGGAAGTTCAATCAATTTACAAGCTCACAATAATAAATAATTTATTTATTTATAATTTTTTTTATAATCGAAAACGATCTATCTACTACTTAACATATGAACTGTTATTATTAAAAACATCATGTCATTTTCGATGAATTCTATTTAACGTTTTGTATTTTTGCTTTAGCCTACTTTGTTATGACAGTTGGTATGATGTTATTTACTCCACGACAGCTGGTATTGTGTGGTTCATTGATCTTACCGTTGGCGTTTTTTATATCCACATTTGTAGAAACACTTCCGGTCTTAATGCTCACACAAGGTGTTCTTTTTGGTAAGTAAACTTTAATTTCTTTTATTGACGTCTCAATTTGAAAATCATCCCTTTTTAGTGGTTTGACTATAAAAAGTATTTTTTATAAGTGACATACTGAAAAATTATTTCCGGAATAGCTGGTTGCCAAACCGATCTTGTTGAAAAGTGAAACCTGTTCTGCGAAACTCTTTTATTTTGAAGGTGTTTTTGTAAACAGTTGATATTGCAAAATAAAGGTCGGAAAACGCCATCATTTAAGGAATTTTGAAAAATCTATTTTCTTACGCTTGATCACCTTTTTAAAAGTTTACAACAATGCTTTTTCAAAACCTGTAATTGTTGAAAATGTCCTGTGATAAGATTAGCTATAAAGTTTAAATTTGATAATTACATTGAACGGACCTTAAACTAAATATAAATGTGTAAAATTTTCTTTTTCTTTTTTTTTTAATATAAAAATATGCACCGTATTGTTCTGTGCATATTGCTCGGTAGACAGACTGGAGGTATGTGAACTCGTTTTGGTAAAGTGCTTATCACGTAGCGTATGGTTCTATCTCAGGTGTATGCCACGTTAACCATATTTGATGTCAATCTGTCACAGCGCAAAATATGACATATGACACATATATATATAATTTTAGGTATGGGTCTCGCTTTCACCATGCCACCAGGTCTTGTTATAGTTGGCCAGTACTTTGAAAAGAGACGAGGTTTGACAAACAGCATTTTGAAAATCGGCGGTGGACTTGGGGCATTGTCTTTTGCACCGTTTTTACGATATTTGATCGAAGAACTTTCAATTGACGGAACAATTCTCATTCTTTCTGGGTTATTATTCAACCTACTCCCATGTGCCGTTCTTCTTCGCCCTCTTGAGTTTTATTATAAGCCAAGCAGAAGAAAATGTATCGAAAACGGCATGAAACAGCCGATAATAAATGGAAAGATTTCTGACCCAAAATTAGGCAAAATAAGTGAAGCCAAAACATTTAAGGTAATGGATGGAAAAGGAAATAACAGAGAAGTAATATATGTTACAGAAAATGATTTTGAAAACGAGTTTAGACCCCACCATCATGGATCTTATGACAGGCTTCGTCCCACATCCAGCAAACGAATAAGAACATTTTCCACAAATACGGACTTTGACGGGATAAATGTAAGTCACGAGTCTCAACACCATTCTTCTACGTTTGGAAAATTGGTCTCTACTTTATCTAATAGCACAGTAGGTTTATATGGCGGAATAGAGGATTTTGGGGGCTCTATTGCGAGTGTCAATTATAAGACAACAGAAAAAGACTGTGGAGAGCAAGTTGATAGAGACCAATGCTGTTACAATGTAAGACATGTCACATGCCGGCAAATAATGGATAAACTGCTGGATTTTAAACTTTTTAAAAATAAAGTGTTTTTGATTTTAGTTTTTGCAGGACAGATGGGAATCATTGGTGCTGCTTTTGCTAATACCTACATGCCACCATATGCCAAAGATATCAAAATCGATCCAACTAAAACGTCACTACTTATTTCTATTACCAGTATAACTGACCTGGTTGGAAAATTTATAACAGCCTTTGTATCAGATCTCGATAGAGTAAAACGACATAGATATCTAATACTAGCATTTTCAATGTTAGTCTTTGGAGTTGCTTCACAGTTTATATCCATTCTAACAAACTTTACTTCACTAGCTTTATATTGTGGAATTTATGGGATGAGTGGAGGATTTTTTATTGCTATATTTACTGTAGTAATAATTGATTTTGTTGGCATTGAAAATTTATCAAGTGCCATAGGAATCACTATTTTAGCTCATGGCTCCGTCTTAGCAGCCTCTGCACCCCTGCTTGGTGAGTTTATACCTAAAATATTTTAAGCAGAATATTGTAAATATGGTTTTAACATGATGAATTAGTTTCTTTTTCAAATTTGCCTCTTTTTTACACTTATTTTTTTGGATATACAAATTTGCAAATAAAACAGTCGAGATTTTGACTGTGGCAAATAAAAAAGAAGTGAAAAAAGTATTATTCTTAAGACTGAGTGTAAAACATTACTATTTAAAATGCAAGTTTACAATATTTACGTATCTATTTACTATCAATTTTGAAATTTAAATCGTAAATCACTGATGAGGAATGATTTTCCGAAATGTGCACATCTGGCACATCAAAATTTAGCAGGTATTTGTTATATATTAAACTCGTGCAAAGCATTCCTGAATTTGGGTTTATATAATTTTGAAACTTTAGATTAAATAATTTTAAACTGTTTGGCTTATGCTTTTTATCTATCAAATTTTTCGGTCTTAGTGACACTGATGAGGAATGAATTTCCGAAATGTGAACATCTGGCACATCAAAATTTAACTGGTAATTGTGTTACTTATTTATATGTACTACAAAATGAATCTGAACAATAATTGTAAACCCTTTTTAAGAATTAATTGGTACTGTTTTAATAACCTGTCATTGTAGGTTATATGCGTGATACTACTGGATCTTACATACTTCCGTTCCATGTTATGGGAGCATGCTCTATCGTTGGAGGTCTTGCGCTTTTGATGGCGCCTGTAGTTAAGAGATGTGGAACTGGTTCGCAAGAAGAGGAAGCAAACACAGACGGACACTGATACATCATACACTTACCTGTGTTATTCACAAGTACTGAATTAAATTTAAAGAGGATTCACGATATCTTGCGTTTCAGAAAACGTTTAAAAGTTTATTATTTACCATGATAGATTTATACAAAAAGTTATTAAAGGTCCTTGTTTTTGAGCCAAACATAAAGTATGGGTTATATTCTGCCAGCTACCAAGATTCTTAATGAATGAGAACCGACATGAATTGTTTTTGAGATAGAATGGTGTTCCATTACAGGAGTATAACATTATCATTCGCTTCAGTGCATAAAAATCATTTAGACTCTAGGCTTAAACACTTACCGTATAATATAAAGAAGGTATGTTTTCAGTTTGGTTAAAGAAAAGATATTCTTGTTATAAGCTGCTTAATTATAAAATGTTACCGCTTGAGTCTTACTAGGGGCATACTTTTTAAAGAAGAACATCACATCGACAGTGCTGAATATTATAGCCTCGCAAATTTAGTTTGATAAAACCGTTTTATAAGAGAAAATTACCTGTCATTAAACCCTTTGTTGGCATTAAAGCTGCATTAAGTTTTTCAATTTTCTGATTGTAATTATGAGCTTGGAGCATGCGCACGAATGTACGGAAAAACTCAAGAATCGAAGGTGAAACATGACAAATTGCATTAATTGTCCTTCATGAATATCCAGATGTATTTGAAATGGTGTTATGTATCCCTTACTAAGTCACAAATGACAAATTCAACGAAGTTCCGTGTTTAATTTATCATATTTCACCGTTTTTAAAGTTGTGTTTAAGTGATCCGTGATTTGAAGTCGTAACCATGTTCTAATATTAGATCCCAAATGTTGCATCTCGCTGGGTAAATAGTGTAATATCTGTTTTTATTCGAGCTTTTATCGTTCAACGAAATGTAACATTGTTCATAAGAAAAACCATTAATTAGAATAGCACCGTTTTAATTTTTTCTTTGGAAAACTTAATGCAGCTTTAAACTGTGTAGCGTATACAAAAAGTTTTTTTTCATTACAACTTTGTTTAAAAGATTGTTACTGATTTTAACCAAAAAGCTTTAAAAAAAACGAGTTTTATATAAAATGTTTGATGAACAAAAAAAGATGGATTTGGTATATTCAAATAACGCACTACTATGACAAAGTCATAAATGCTTTAAATGATAAATTAATTTTAAAAATATAATTTACAGAAAATAATTTAATTTTAATAACATTAAGCAATTTGATTGGATAATAAGGATATGATGTGTATGGTTATTTTTGCATAAGTAAATTCGTCACGTAATTTGCCTGCGGTTGTGATGTCGGAACTACTATTTGTAAACAATGTATACATATGGATACAAAGATTTGTTTACATTGTAACTATCTCTTTAACACATGAAACAATACCAAAAAAATAAAAATAAAAGGTGGCCTAGAAAGTGAGGAAGATTGTGCTGATAAAAGAACGTATGCTCATACAACAGATCTCTCAGTTTTCCGTTGACTATCTTAGGCTTCTTCTTTTAAAAACAAACACCAATTCTTAATCATTATTCAATCATTGCTACAAACCAGCTTTAATACCGCCGACTACAGAGGCTATTTGGTATACTGACACTCCAGTTAAAGAATACAAATTCACTAAATAATTCATGCCAGATTTATCCGGTTGTTCATTCTCATAAATCTCACTGTCTCCGAGCTACCGCCATTCAAAAATTGAACGATTCTGGTTATAGAACTTTGACATATTATATACATGAGTGGTCACAGGATTGGAATTCTATGCACAGTTATCATCTTAGTACAACTCTAGCTACTCATAAACCATCCCTTCTCTAGAGCGATGCATCATGTCTTCTCGATCTGCACAGTCACTAGTCGGCTAGTGCACTGCTTGGTTTTCCACAATCAGTGTCCATTCCGTGTTCCACCTATCCAGTGTCAGGTCCGTTATTGCTCAACATTAGCAAGTTTATGTTCAGCGACTTCATTTCTAACGTAAGTTTCAATAAACTGCGTCTTTGCATTCAAAAATTAGTACCAAGAAACTTTTTTCCAATGTGATACAACATGGCGTCATGTCTGTCGGCGGTTACTATGTAGCTAGTTGCTATGGTGTATTATTGCGCATTGTTATGTCCAGCAACATCGTTGAACTATAGAAATAAAACTTTTATAAAATGTTTTACGTTGGTCTTGATATTTAATAAATAAAATTATAAGGAATAAACGAATTTTTTAATGATTATCGAAGTATGACTTGAAAACCGGTGTGCAAACTTATTTATAATTCGCTACGCGGATTATAAAGTTTGCACACCGGTTTTCAAGTTATACTTCGATAATCATAAAAAAAATCGTTCATTTCTTAAATAAGTAAAATTCACAATTGCCATACATTTTTCTTAAAATTGTACTTAAATTTCCAACCTAAAAAAAAGTTGTTTGGTAAATTTCCTTACTGCAACAAGAATTAATAAAACACAAACACAAGTCCATGTCCAAATCACAATTTGCCCCCCCCAAAAAGTAATAACTTTGAAAACTGGCCAATTTATTTATACACGTAAACCTCCACCAAGGACGTGAGGCCGGGTGCTCCGGAAGGGTAAGCACCTCCTGTTCAGCTAGCTACACACGTCACATTTAAGTCAATTTTGAGAATGAAAGGAACAATGAACTATGGTTAGTCAAATATATCCAGTAAAAGTTTGGAAACAGTGACTACATACTTTTCAACAATATTGTGATTACGGCCATAAAACTCTTAAGGGCCTTGATTAGCCTAGGTTTGCAATATTCTTGCGTCAACAATTTGATTGTAAGCTGTTTGCTTCATTTTGAGCCCCATGGTTAACATTTGTGCATATATAAAAGGCGAGAAAATATAGATCTAAATAGACTTGTATAACACAAATACCTGCTAAATTTTGATGTGCCATATGTGCACATTTCGGAAATTCATTTCTCATCAGTGCAACTTGAGGCCGAAAAGTTTGATAGATAAAAACATAATTCAAACAGCTGAAAAACATAAATCTAAATTTCCAAAATTATATGAATCCAAATCCAGCAAAGGAATGCTTTGCATCAGGGAATAGAACTTAGTTTTAAATAAATTTCAAAAATAAAGACGGCTGAAAATTTTGCTAAATTATATATTTTTTAACAGCAGAAAGTACTGTCTACTGAGTTATTGATACTCAAAGTTTGAGAATATGTAAATGCCATTTATCCAAGTGGCTTTAAAAAAAAAAAAAAAAAAAAAAAAAAAAAAAAAAAAAAAAAAAAAAAAAAAAAAAACACGACGTATTCTCCATGTTCTGCTTCATCTGTGGACTTATATCTCAATAATGACACCCAAGAAACGTTACAACTGAAGCTGTCCGACAAACGTGATGACTTCAATTTTTTGTTTTCTTTGCAGTTATATACCCGCTTCTCCTGCGTATGATGTGCATGTTTCACAGTTAATACGTTATGATAGAGCTTGTTCCCACTATGGGGACTTTCTACAACGAAGCAAACTGCTTAAATTGAATTGTTGACGCAAGAATATTGCAAGTCTAGGGCCTTGACTAATCAAGGCCCTTCAAAGTTTTATGGTCGCCATCACAATATTGTTGATAAGTATGTAGTCACTGTATCCAAACTTAAACTGGATATATTTGACTTACCATAGTACTTTGTTCTTTTCATTTTCAAAATTGACTTGTATGTGACGGGTGTAGTTAGCTAGACAGGAGGTGCTTACCCTTCCGGGGCACCCTGCCTCACTTCCATAATAGAAGTTCAAGTGTATAAGTAATATTGCCAGCTTTCGAAGTTCTTGGTTTGTTTTTGGGATTGTGATTTGGATAAGGACTGATATGTTTGTTTTTTTGTGATTACGGCCATAAAACTCTTAAGGGCCTTGATTAGCCTAGGTTTGCAATATTCTTGCGTCAACAATTTGATTGTAAGCTGTTTGCTTCATTTTGAGCCCCATGGTTAACATTTGTGCATATATAAAAGGCGAGAAAATATAGATCTAAATAGACTTGTATAACACAAATACCTGCTAAATTTTGATGTGCCATATGTGCACATTTCGGAAATTCATTTCTCATCAGTGCAACTTGAGGCCGAAAAGTTTGATAGATAAAAACATAATTCAAACAGCTGAAAAACATAAATCTAAATTTCCAAAATTATATGAATCCAAATCCAGCAAAGGAATGCTTTGCATCAGGGAATAGAACTTAGTTTTAAATAAATTTCAAAAATAAAGACGGCTGAAAATTTTGCTAAATTATATATTTTTAACAGCAGAAAGTACTGTCTACTGAGTTATTGATACTCAAAGTTTGAGAATATGTAAATGCCATTTATCCAAGTGGCTTTAAAAAAAAAAAAAAAAAAAAAAAAAAAAAAAAAAAAAAAAAAAAAAAAAAAAACACGACGTATTCTCCATGTTCTGCTTCATCTGTGGACTTATATCTCAATAATGACACCCAAGAAACGTTACAACTGAAGCTGTCCGACAAACGTGATGACTTCAATTTTTTGTTTTCTTTGCAGTTATATACCCGCTTCTCCTGCGTATGATGTGCATGTTTCACAGTTAATACGTTATGATAGAGCTTGTTCCCACTATGGGGACTTTCTACAACGAAGCAAACTGCTTAAATTGAATTGTTGACGCAAGAATATTGCAAGTCTAGGGCCTTGACTAATCAAGGCCCTTCAAAGTTTTATGGTCGCCATCACAATATTGTTGATAAGTATGTAGTCACTGTATCCAAACTTAAACTGGATATATTTGACTTACCATAGTACTTTGTTCTTTTCATTTTCAAAATTGACTTGTATGTGACGGGTGTAGTTAGCTAGACAGGAGGTGCTTACCCTTCCGGGGCACCCTGCCTCACTTCCATAATAGAAGTTCAAGTGTATAAGTAATATTGCCAGCTTTCGAAGTTCTTGGTTTGTTTTTGGGATTGTGATTTGGATAAGGACTGATATGTTTGTTTTTTCCTTTTAAAAGTAGAACAATGTATATAACCTCGGAAAACAGTACTGGCTTGTCGAAGGGTGTACTTTGTCAGTAAACAAGGAAATATCTAATAAATGTGACAAAAAGATTCTTAAGGAAAAGCATTAAAGATTAGATGCATTTTAAAAACAAATAAATCTACACCTTTCTTGGTATACAAATAGGAATTTGTTGACTCAAGACATATGTTTGAAATGTGATCATGTATATGGATGTATTAAAGATAACCTCAGTATCTTCAAATTAAATATTATGTAATACATTCATATTGATCTTATTTTTAGTGAAGTAATGGTAACATGTGTTGTTAAGTGTGCTGCCCTTTACCTTCAGGTACTGTAACTTATAACCCGTTCAATAAGATCAATATCTTAAGAAGGATCTATACATCACAGTAAAGCAAAATGTACATCAGTGTTTAACTGTAAGAACTTCATTTTTGGTGTTTTATCTTTTATATATATTTTGTTGCAAATTAAGACTATGTCATTGGTGGTTATCTTGTGACGTGTTCTTTGTCACGGAATTATTCTGACTTCCTGATCCTATTACAAAGACTTTGGGATTTTATTTGTTTTGCGATGTGTATGTAACGATCACCGTTTTTTAAAAGTATTTCATTCGAAACTTAGCAGTGACTGATTTTTATCATAAACAAATTACGTCTATGTGAAAATTATTTTACAATCTTGCATGGTCCGACCGATCTGTGTTGTAGTCATCTAACCTTGACATTTTAGAATTCTTACAGTGACATGATTATTCTATTTATTATTGCCTACTGCCTAATGTGATGATGTTTTATTTATAAAATGCATTACAATAATCTAGATAAAAACATCGACTATGCAATCATGTTTTAAAAACAAAATTCATAAATTTTGAACTGTTGTGTCGTGACAACACTTTTTCCTATAACATCACAATGTCATTTTTCGAATAAATCAGGCTATAATTGAGGTTAAACAAACTATTTGAGATAAATGATAGAGAAAAACATAAACCAAACAATCAAAAATTGAGTTTCTTTTATGGTGTTCGTATGAACCAGGCAATTTGTTACTGTCATTTGTCATTTGCAGGAAATTTCTCTAAACATTTGACTTTTCCTTTTTGCATTTTTGATTTTACTATCCTCCATAAATTTATTATCATCACAAAAACTAAGACTGAAACCTTTATTTCTGAGAAAATAAATAGTCGTGCATAATTTGATGTAATTAAATTTATTTATCATTATTATTTTTTTTTTTTTTTTGATATCAAAATTAAATGGTCCAGATATTTCCAAAGTCTGATGAAATTCTTCTTCAAATTCGCTGTAATTTTTTCTATTGATTTAAGTTTATTAATTCAGTTATTTCTTTATTTATTGATATTCAAAAATACAAAAAAGAATTCAAGTCACAGAAATCAAGTGTAAGGGGAAAGAGAAAATCACTCTAACATCTTAATAAAATACTTTCCATCATAAATTACGATCTTTACTATTATTCAAAAGACGTCAGAGTTGTGCAGTTAAATATAAAAGTGGTTTGTTTACTAAACACTGTATCATCGTACCCTACATATAGAAATAAACTTATAATATTTTCATTTCTATTTTATCATAAATATCTTTAATTATCTAAACTTTTTGTCCATCTTTTATTCAGATATTTCGCATATTTTAAATTTTCAGTAATATTGAACATGGAGACATATTAAATAAAAAAATAAACACAATCAACAATAGTATATTATAATATTATATTATTGATATATAACAAATACCAGTTAAATTTTAATGTTCCAGATGTGCACATTTCGGAACTTCATTAATAAATCTGCTAAATTTGTATGGAAAGGTAACTGCTAAATCAGGCACTAAATCGTGTGCCCACATGCATTGTAACTATCAAGATAAATTTCCGATATATATATATATATATATATATATATATATATATATATATATATATATATATATATATATATATATATATATATATATATATATATATATTCTAGTGTGAGAAATTAATGTAATATATTTTTATTTTTGTTTTATATAAATCAATGTATCAAACCATAAGTCTAGTAAAACTATTAGAATAATTTGGTAAGAAAAGGTAAGATAAAGTTTTTAAGATAAGGTAAGATTTATGTAAATAAAGGCTGTCATTCTGTAAATGTGCTTAAATAATATGAATATTTATATTTCTAGTGCTAATTTATCTTTTAAATTAATTTTATAGGTAACATATCGGCATCATTATAATGACAACAATAATAATACTAATAATAATAATAATAATAATATAATAATGTAGAAATATATTTTTTTTAATAAAATAATAGTTTATAAAAATATCACATAAATCATAGTCACATTAATCATAATAATAATAATAATAATAATTATTATAATTATAATAATAATAATAATAATAATAATAATAATAATAATAATGATGATTAAACTAAAGTGTCCCATCAATCAACACCAAAAAAATATCACAAATCCAAACAAAACGCATTGGCTTATAAGAAACTTATAATCAATTTTTACTTAATGATGACTTTTTAAACAATATAATCATCCAAGAGTTAACATTAAATACTTGAATATAACAACCATAAAAGCTGTACTGATGTTATAATAAAGTTTTTAAAAAATTCACCTTCCTCCATAATCAAATTTTAGACACCTTAAAAATGAAAAAAGCACGCTGCTAATACTTCTGAATGAAGAAGATTATAAAAATAGGTGTAAAAATCATAAAAACAAATAATTGAACTGAGAACAACAATAGAAATACAATTTGGCTTGAATATTAAAGGTTTATGAGAAGTACCTTGATGAACATTCCATATCCAACCGCATTTAATTTTTGATTGATTTTGTTGAACGTTTTTCTAAACCTTTTAGTATATTTTCATACCCATTTATGCATACACATGTATTTATATTTATATTATTTTCTCTTATATGAAACACCTGATCTAAACAATCACCATAACCTTATTGAGATACTAACGCTCGCGAGGTGACAGTTTGACATCACATACATGACGTAGTGTGTGCGAGGTCACAAACAAGGCATGTAAATATATAACAATACCTTCTTAATTTTGATAACTCCAACTTAACCCTAACCCAGACATAGTATTTGTCTTTGAACTATTGTAAAATCACAGATTAGTTTTGTTTCTTCTTTAATTTAGTCTTCAATGCTTACAGATCTCACTTTTACTAATAGTTCTTTTAACTTCAATATGATAATGTAATTAATTTTTTTATTTCTGATGATGAAAAAAGGTTTTTAAGTTAAGTTGAAGGATTTTTTTCATCGAAGTTTCATCGGAAGTGGTTGGAGCTTCTAGCCAGTTATATCGCAGATGATTGATTAAGACGGCGGAACCTCACGTCTGTCAAACCCAAAGCTATTCCAACAAAATGGTTTTTCCAACTGCCAAAAGTAGATAAGCAAGTAATGGAAATGTCAACCTAACAGAAACTACGATCCAGTTTTTGGTGTCTAAGAGATTGTAAATATAAGAAATTATAGAATTTTAGAATTATTATAAATGAAAGTTGCGCCATTTTCATGTTCTCCATAGCCTAATGGTAAAGAAAAGCAAAATTTCATTTCTTACATAAAATTGCGTCTATCAGGTAATATGTTTTGCAATGTAATTGACGTGACAGTATTTTTCAGTTATTTCAAATTCGCGTTTGCATTTATGTTTTGTTTTGTTTGTTAAACAATCGCAGTGTTCCTGTACAAAATGGAGGCCAATTATATCTTACTTGATATTTAATCAAACTATGTTATAATAAATAGTTTGCTATATATAGAACTTTTACACTGACTGATGCTTTTTTTTGTCTGCTTTCGGGCTATGTAAGTTTCGTTAAGTGACTAGGAAACACCTTAGAACACGTCACTTAATTCGTCATTTTATTTACTAGTAATTGTTAAAAAATCCTTAAGTAAGCGCTTTCATATTCGAGTACAAAGTAGAGATTCGCCATATTCATTTATTGTTTTTCCACCTATAGTATATTATATAAATATATATCTTCAGAAACGTTTTAAAAGTATAGATTTATAAGTGTTTAACTTAAAGAGATACCATGAAATGTACTAATTTATGATGACTGACTAAATAAAACAAACATACCAGTCCTTGTCCCCAATCACAACTGCGACTTCCATTTAACTTATACTATTATTTATTCCTACCTGTCCAACAGAATTTATCCTATTATTTTGGTTATATGGATTATTGAAACAAGAAATTTTATTTCAGAATGTCAATCCAAAAATATTCCTTGAAATATTAACACAATTTACCTTCATTATGTCGGACAAAAGCCATTTACCGATTGATCGAGGATGGGCATGGGTTATTTGTTTTGGTAAGTACTTCCTGTATTTTTGATTAAAAAGGATCAACAAATTAATACTAAAAACTGTATACCTGAAACAAAATGAAAATATATCAGCCATTGACGTTAATTATGAACAGGCATTAGCGAAATAAAATTATATCGTCTAATGTAAAAGTCATATAAAAATGTGTCTTAACTCCTTCCCCTTTCAGGTTTTTTTTTAAATTTACAAACTCGAATGTTAATTAGTGCCAATTGCGTCGGTGCACTGATCTTTTTGCCTCTCGCTGTCAAAGTAGAAATCCAATTCAGAAAGGACATAGTATTAGAAAGTTTGTCAATATGATTACTGCATGTTGGTTTTTCCTCAATTTCATATTTTTTTCTTCGACTAAATTATAAAGTTGTTAAAAATCATTACCTGGCAAACAACTATAATTTGATATGTGTAATTTGTTCTTTGAATTCCATTTACTCCTTCCTCTTTAGCGACCATGCGTACCAATTTGCTTTCACGCATTACTCTTTTGTGATTGTAAGATTTTTTTCTTTTTGCGCATGCAGTGAGACACAGGGGAATTATTACAAAACACTGCTTATTCCATCTTGATAGAAATTAACGTATACATCTGACAATTCAAACTACCTTTGAACGTTCGATCTGACTTTCTTGCAACTTTGTTCTCAGATAAGTTTTTATTCTTCTGAAAAAGTTATCTTTCTTTCTTGTCAACAGTCCCTTTTTCTGTGGGGTTCTGAAAACATAAAACCATAATACATTTTTATAACAGTGCCACAGGCGTTTGATGAATTGTTGTATACTGAAGACTTAATGATAACCTTCTAGACCGGAGCTATTAACGATTTTCTTTGATAATTCTCTGGCATTATTTTATCAGCTCATTATTTGGTACATCTGTTAAATGTAGTGCAATCGTTGCAGTGTGTAGTAGTACTGCAATATTGGGTGGGATTCATATTTAAGTAAGTTTGCATTAGATCTCACCCAGAGGCGCACTATAAAGTCTTTGTCTTGCGCTCATACTCCTTTTCTCTTATCAGTGTATTTATAATCAGCGTGTGTGATTTGTAGTTTAACATTTCTTATCTAGAAAATTAACGGCATTTACATTATTAAAAGGACTTTAGATTCAATAATTTTCAACTGTCTGTATTACGTGTTTTATCTATCAAACTTTTCGGTCTTAGTGTCACTGATGAGGAATGAATTTCCGAAATGTGCACATCTGGCAAATCAAAATTTAACTGGTATTTGTGTTATATAATAAAAAATGTTATCAATTAAATATCTTTAATTAATTTAGCCTGTACAATGCAAACACTTATGGTATCTGGTATGTTGAAATCCTATGGCTTACTTTTCGTTGCATTTATGGAGAAATACAACGCCAGTGCTTCTAACATATCACTGGTATTATCTGTCCAAATGCAAATGAGGATGCATAATCAATAAAGTCAATTTGTAACCGTGAAAAAAGTATTTATCAATAAACAATGCAATTATTAATGTTAATTTAGCAAAGCAATATATATATATATATATATATATATATATATATATATATATATATATATATATATATATATAAATATATATATACAGACAAAAATACGTTCTCTAGTGTATATATTTCATCTTTTCAACTTATGAAGTTTTTAACAATAGACACGTCACTGTCGGTAAATGCCTCTTAAGGCATTAAATTTTTATTTTTGCTTACTTTGTAATGACAGTTGGTATGATGGTAATTACTTCACGGCAACTGGTATTGTGTGGTTCATTGATCTTACCGTTGGCGTATTTTATATCCACATTTGTAGAAACAGTTCCTGTCTTAATGATCACGCAAGGTGTTGTTTTCGGTAAGTAACTTTCAATTTCTTATTTTGTCATTTGTTTGAGTGAAATAATTATCGTATGCGGCAGACTTAACTATATCTACTGTCGAAAAGGCTGATGTGAAGAAGACGAACCAGGTAATCAAGAAAGGTTCGTCTTGCAAAACACTTTTTATAGTTGAAGTATATGTGTTTACATTTTTTATTGCAAAGTAAATCGGGATAATATAATCGTATAAGAAATTAAAACATTCTTTTGATTGTTTGGGTCGTCTTTTTATTAAGCATGTTGGATATTTTGAATTAAATAACAAAGTTTTTTCTAAAGGGATTATCTGTTAGAAATGATCGGAAATACTTCTGGTATATTAATAATCGAAAAGTAAACCTACATGGTTTAAATTTCATTATAACTGTCTTATACACCCCTAATTCATTATATACTGACGTTTTCCAATAGAAAAAATTTAATCTGTGAATGTTATTAGCGGCGTGTTGATTCGCGAAAATTCTCTAGTTGATAAAACATTTAATGTCATTCGCAAACATCTTACAATATCTTGCCAATGAGAGAAAGTGTACTTTTGCGACTTTATAATAACTTGAATCTTAGAGATATATTTCAATTTATTTTAGGTATTGGTATTTCGTTCACCATGCCGCCAGGTGTTGTTTTATTCGGGCAATACTTCTAAAGGAAAAGAGGGTTTGCAAACAGCATTTTGAAAATCGGCGGAGGACTTGGAGCATTATTTTACGCATCATTTTTGAGATATTTAATCGAAGAGATTTCTGTCGATGGAACAATTCTAATCCTTTCTGGGTTATTATTCAATCTTCTACCATGTGCCGCCCTACTTCGTCCTCTTCAGTTTTATGATAGACCAAACCGTAGAAAATACATCGAAAACGAATCGAAAAAGCCTATGTTAAATTGTAAGGTATCTGAACCAAAATTAGATCAAATGAAGGAAGACAAATCATCTACGGAAATTGTTAGACATTGTCATGAAAGGGAAGTTATATACCAAACGGAAAACGGTTTTGAAGACGAATTCAAGCCTGACCATCACGGATCTTATGACATACTTTGTCCCACAACCAAAACACGGATGGGAACATTTTCCACAAAAACGAAATTTGACGGAATGAATGTAAGTCACGAGTCCCACCATCATTCTACGTTAGGAAAATTGGTCTCTTCTTTATCTAGTAGCACAGTGAGTTTCCATGACGAAATCAAGGATTTGGAGGGCCCTAGTATGAGTGTCACTTATCAAGAAACACAGACAGACTGTAGTGATCAAGAGAATAAAGACCAATGTTGTAACAATGTGAAAAATATCACATGTCGGCAAATAATGGATAAACTGCTGGATTTTAAACTTTTGAAAAACAAAGCGTTTTTGATTCTATTTTTTGCAGGACAGATGGGAATCATTGGTGTAAAATTGGCCAATACCTACATACCGCCACATGCCAATGATAATAAAATCGATCCAACAAAAACGTCACTACTTATTTCCATTACTAGTATTTCTGACCTGGTTGGAAAATTTATAACAGCCTTTGTATCAGATCTCGATAGAGTAAATTGACATAGATATCTTATACTAGCATTTTCAATGTTAGTCTTTTGAGTTGCTTCACAGGTTTTATCCATTCTAACAAACTTTACTTCACTAGCTATATATTGTGGAAATTATGGGATGATTGGTGGATTTTTCATTGCTATATTTAATGTAGTATTACAAGATTATGTTGGCATAGAAAATTTATTAGGTGCCATAGGATTCATTATGTTAGCTAACGGCTCCGTGTTAGCAGCCTCTGCACCACTGCTTGGTAAGTATATAAGTATAAATACTTTTTAGCAGAATGTTTTTTATATTTTTCAACATGATAAAAAAGGTGTGTATTATAATTCTTTTGTAATTTACACACTCTAGTCTTTGAATGTACAAATTTACATATGAAATCGTCATTTTTATTTAAATAATTTTTTTACCATGACTTTGACCAAATATAAAAGTAGTAAAACTAAGGCATAACTAATTACGCTGTTTTTAAATGTAGGTTTACATAAAATATTATTGCGCATTTATGATTTTTTCTAAAATTCAAATTGATAAATTAAACTCTTTCTGTTCTTTAATATGCATTACAAATAATTTATAGACTATTTATGTTATTGTCCTTAGATTCAAGTTTAAACGACAATTTAATTATCTATCTTGTAGGTTACCTGCGTGATCTTACTGGATCTTACACACTTTCGTTTCATGTTATGGGAATATGCGCAATCGTTGGAGGCCTTGCGCTTTTGATGGCACCTCTTGTTAAAATGTGTACCAGTGGTTAGCAAAAAGAGTAGGAAAAAACAGAACGTAACTGACACGCTGACAAGGCCTCAAACATATTTATTGGTTTTAAGCTAAACATTTATGATCTCTTGTATTCCAGAAATTTTTAGAGAATATGTTTTTTTAACTTGAATGGTATAACCAAAAGTTCCTTAAATACACCGTGCTTGAGTTTGTTGAGGCCTCAAACATAGTTATTGGTTTTAAGCTAACATACACTACGTGGTATATGTGAGAAGGACATTAGATTTGGAATTGTTTTACATTTTTTCAATCTAACCAGATTCTTAATAAATGAGAAATGACAATGGTTGAATTTATGATAGAATGGAGTTCTAAATTCCTTCTTAATACTAAAGTCATATAGCCTTAACGTTTTAACACAAACCGTATATAAAGAATGAAGAAGGTGATGATTCGAATCCCGGTATGGAAAAGATTTTCTCAAAGGTTTATCAGCTGTCCGAGAACAAAATTTTATACTTCTCCAAAAGTTTCTCAAAATTGCTTGAGTGTACCTCAGTGGTTTTTTTTCAAAAAATAGGAGCTATTAAAGATATTTGATGAACCAGATTGATGAATTTAAGATCTTTTTTTATCCGATCACTATGAAATCGAAGGTCATACAGAGAGGAATGCAATATTGAATAAAGTTTACAACTAGGTACGGTTTTGTTTTATACATTAAGTATCAAAAATAATATTCCAATGTTTGGTAATATTCAACAAACAAGAAGACCTTGCAGACTTAACTTTTAGGCAGAACAATTTTGAAAAATGAAAAAACAACTTGCCTCGCTTTAAGCAAGAGATTAATCAGTAATGAAAAATTATTGTAAAATTCACAATTGTACATTACAAATATTTTAATGGTACTTACATTTCCAAAATAAAACAAAATTAAATTCCAAAATTAAATACAGGTTGTTTTTATACATTTATATAGCTGATCAGTGGCGTACCAAACGTAAAAATTAACGTGTATTCTTACCGGTTGTCTACAAAATCTAAGATAGTAGCAAGTTTCGTAAATGTTTGATCATATATGTATGAGCTGTTTCCCCTAAAGCTTATTTATTTATTAATTTTAACATTGTAGCAAATTACATTATTATAGAATTATTAGTAGTGAAATGTAATGAAAGTTTGTGAATTTAGCAGTGTTTGGCTAATGATTTGAAAACCATTAAGGTTAAAACAATAAACTGTTGCCACAGAAATATTAATGTTTTAAGAACTTTGATACCTTTGACTATTTCTGATTTTTCGGCAGACTTTTACAATTTTTAAACTTGGTTGTATACAATGTACATAATACAAACAATATATTTATTTAGGAACTAAAGAATTTCATTTAGTTATAATGTATCAGGTGAGCATATAAGGTCCCTTGGGCCTTTTGTTAATTGAAGGCAAGTTTTACCCTCTTCTTACTGCTGAAAGGTCTTTCTGCAGTTGCAGTCGATACTGATATTGTGAGACAAAAATATACTATAGATGTTAGGATACATCTAGGGATCTATGAGGTTCAGACATTTGGCTACGTCATTATTTTGTTACTGCTTTGCAGGAAGTGATGACGACCGTACCCTTCATTGCTGTACTTCCTGTCGATACACATCGGGCTCAGAAAGAGAGACGTCGTGTGTATATTCATCGTTTATGTTGTGAATACCTTTGTCAGTAGCTTTCCTTGTAATGTTAGTAGGAAGAGGCCTCAACATTTAAAAGACCTTCACTTTTTATTAAACTTCTTTCCAGTTCTGATATAACATGTCCAGGAAAGTCAGACAAAGCGTAATTTACCAATACTCATTGACATCAGGTTTGCTCGATTACAAAGGACGTTGTTACCCTGCCCTACTTGGAGCTGAAGGTGTAATTTCATATTTGGCAGCTAGATGCACAGCTTCGTCATACAGGGCGGCCGACACACTATAATTAGCATTGTGGTTTGTAACATTCGAATTAGTATCTTTCTTTATCTCACTGCCAATAAAAGGTTACACCGGGGTCTCATATGGAAACCCATTATCTAGAACAGTTGTCTTTACTGTACAGCCGCACGGTAAGTTTAGTTGTACCTAGAGTATGGTTCCGTTTTTTTTAATCATTGCTTTGACCCTCTGAACATTCCAGACATAATCGCTGCTCTATCATATCCCTAGGCGCAAAAGAATTTAGCATCCGAACCTTTTTACTCTGTGTCGTTGACATTTACGAAACAAAGTAAATCTGTCTTTAACTGATACTTTAGAAACTTTATGAACAAGATACGCGATACAAATTGAAAAATGTTCATTCGTGGAACTCAACAGCTAAATCGTAATAATATCGCGACTATTGGAAGTGTTTATATATTTTCGAGACTATTTTCTCTGTACAACATATAATTTAATCCATTTTGAATCTTCGCAGATGTATATTTAAACTAAGAATTTGGGTTTTCCAAGTGGTTATTCCGAATGATTACTTCTTTGCATAGTATGATTAAAATAGCAGTAACGTTATAGCAATATTCTGCCTACCACAAAACAGATTCACATCGATAATTCGGCTAACATTATGACGTGTCATTGCGACGTCAATCTTTTGAGTGTTTTTGAAAGAAATGAATCTTTTTCGTCAGGGTTTTACTTGATTTGTGGTTTTCAGAATTCTAATGATATTTAACCAAATAACTTAAGTTAATCAAATCATATAATCCCGGTTAAACAAAGAGTTGAATGTTTTCACGCGTGACTATAAACAACACACACCAAACACAGTATATCCTCCGACACAGGGTGGGTCATTTAATTTTTCTGTCTCAGATCATCAAAGAATTTCAGACTAAAATGAAACAAGACTTTTTTTCTAATTTTTTAATATTTTGGAAGGCTAATTTCTAGTGTATGCTTAAGCATACAAGCTTAATTGTACGCTACGCCTCTGGAAAAACTTAATATTTCGGATTACATGTATTTGAAAATTCCTGAGAATATATTCGGTACAAACTGGTACATATGTTCTCTCTACAATATTATTGTTATAGTTTAATGTGGACGAGGTACGCGTTGGTTTTGTTGTAAAGACAAGGACAATTTAAGCTAGGGTATTTCATTTTTTATTGCTTGCTGTTGGTTCAATCGCATTTCACCGCAAGTTTTCTTCATTTTTATTTATCTATTTCGTTTCCTCGCAATTCTTTTAATATTCCGTCGGTAATTCATGGATACGAAGACAAAATCGTAATTTGGTTTTTTATAATGTTCTATGTTCTAGATTATGTCAAAGCGTCACACTTACATTTCTTTGTTTAATTTATTTATTCTTTAAAATCATTGCTCCTTTTTTTGCACACATGAAAGTCACCAAAACTTTGTAAAATTTAATCAAGAATGTTTTTTGAAAACACTTTTAGAATTAGGAGAAAAACAAGCAGTAAATGGACAAAGATATGAACACAGTAATATATATATCAAAACAACAGTTAAGGTGAGATAACTCTTATACTTGACTGTGATATAAACTCATACATTAGTGTTAACAACTTCATTTGATGACCCCCAGGAAACTAGCTTTCGACCAGCGATTAAACCAAATTTCTCACGCTAGGATTTGTTGAAATGGGAATCAAACCTAGGCGCCTGGTTATTCATTACCAAGACATTGTGATATTTACAGAAAATGTTAGACAACTTAACCAAGAAGATAGAATTTCAACAGACAATTTCTTTTACATAAATATACGTTTTTTACATTTCTGCTTGTTCAGAAAGCGTATGCTTTAAAAATTAAATTAAAATTTGTACTTGACACAACCGAAAAAAGACAAACCTGGAAATGAAAACGGACAACTAGTATTAGATTTTACCTCGCCACTATGTTGGGTATATTAAATAATAAGATATATCTACCAGTTATTTAGCATCATAATTCAGTACATATTGTATTTTGTTTTTTCTAATATACAATTTTAATGCACCTGGAGAAATAAATATGTTCAAGAAAAATATTTATTAGAATAATTAACTTATTAAGCACATTTATATCGATGACAACGAATTTAGTGTTATTTTTGTAAAATTAGTTTGTAAAATTTTATCAATATTTTAGCATTTTAACTCACTGTTTGAATTTAGAGAAGGAAAACCGGAAAGAGGATATAAATATTTTTTAAAACATAAAATTAAGGGAAGATAACTCTTACATTTCTACCTTAAGCTTGTTATGACAGTAATACCGTCATTTACACTGTCCAACCTTGATTTGATAATGTTATTTATTTTACACTGTGTTATATCTCAAGAGTGTATTTGTTTTATTTTTATCTATGGCGTAGAGATATGATTTGTCAATAACTCATTTTTATTTTATTATTATTATTATTATTATGAAAGGTTGAGTAATGTGGGTTTTTATCACCAGTAGATGTCAAAGTTGAAGTCAAACCTAGGCGGTAAGAGGTATTGTCATCAATAGACCCGATACCATTTCATAAAAGAGAATAAGCCATAATGAAAAAAAAATCAATGGTGTTGTTAAAAACTTATGAAAGGATATATAAACTAGTGAATCAGTCAATCATAAGCTTTAAATTATTTCTGGTTTCTGTTGATTCATATCGATATAGATAGAGGACATTTTATAAAACATTGGACAAACACTTTTGGTTTAGTTCAGTCAGTATATTTTCGTCAATATTGTAATGAATCGTTTTAAGTATCAACTTTACCGCAAGTAAAAAGGCAAATAAGTTTGATAGTCAGTTTCTTATTAAATTGTTACTGCTAACACGCAAATCAAGTGCAAACTACACGTTTTTGTGTTGTAAAAGCTAGCAATTTGTAGCTAAAACATGTACACATAATGCAAACAAGAACAAGACACATCAAAACAATCCTACTAAGAAAACAAAAGAAAATATTTGTATAAACAAAAGTGATAAACAAAAGGCACAAAAAAGAAAGTCATATGCACAAAAACTTCCAAAAAACACTTATTGCGACTTTTGACTACAAAACCGAGATTGGCACTGTATTTAATCCTACAATCAAATAATAGGTTTGTTATATACCAGTAATGGACTCTAGCATAGCAACTAACTGAACTATTATAGGTCCATAAATGCAAGCTTTAAAAAACCTTACGTTACCACAAAATTAATAAACATGCCAGTATTTGTATGTTATAAAAACAGGATTATAGATAAATAGTATGGTTTTCTACTATAGATGTTTGTATAAACGTTACCGAAAAAATTATTAAATGTAAGCTTGATTACATTCTCATAAAAATCAAGTTGCGTAGAACAAGTTCAGTACAAAGGAAACTGATTACCCTCCATACCCTCCGCATCTAGCACGTTAGTTACAAGAGCTTGTTTTAGAATAGAAGGTTTTCTTATTATACTTATTTGACAATTAAAAAACCCAAGCGGTAAACTTATTTATAATACCATGTAAAAGTATTTATATCTTATTCAGCCATATTCTACCTTGGCAAGTTTTGATAAATGTACTAATGTTTGACACAGCGAATAGTTTTTTTTAAAAATCTATTGATAAAAATTTCTTATCTGCAAGTATATTGAAGTATTGTATAAAGTTAAAGTTTTCAACTTATAAAATTTTGTTTGCATCATAAAATAACAATGTGTTTATTTATATTGAAACCAATGTTAATTAGGTCATGTTTGTACATTTTAACATCAAATAAACAACTTCACGTCGCAATAAGAAATACGTATTTATTTCAGTATCCTGTTTAAGTTTATGGGTACAAGATAACCTCAATATCTCTATATCAAATATGAAGTAATGCACTCAGATTTATCTTACTTCTTCGTGCAGAAATGTTAAGATGTGTTGTTAAATGTGCTGCATTTTAACCCTCAGATATTCTGTATTATTCCCTAGCTGATCTATGTCTTCAAACGGATCTCAATACTTCAGGTAAAGGAAACTTAACATCATTGATTGACTTTAATTTGTTTCAACTTTCTTTTTTGTAATTTTTTTGTATTGGTAGCAAGGTCTTTTTAATCCGCTATTTGTTTTATACAGTATTTTGGTAGCAATTGACAAAGAACAATAACCGTTATCATAATCATTGTAATTTGAATGGACATTTATCCATATTAAGACCTTGGCATGGGAGCCTTTGTGACAGTGTTTTATTACGAAAATATGCAAATATAATTTTATGATATATGTTTTACTACGGAATATTGACAAGAATACCGCCACAGAAATTTATCCATTTTGCAAGATTAGGCAGCTGTGCATTCTTCACTGGCATATTGAGACCATGGTGATCATTTTGTTACATTTGCTTTGTCAAGGAAACATTATGCAACATAATATATAGTTTTTACTTTGATTTTTGGATTGTGATTGAAACACGGTCTGGCATGTTATATAATCATATTAGAGAATGAAAGAAATTTGGGATGTCAAATACACCAGTATAAGATTGGATATATTAACTTTATATTTATCAACAATATTGTAATGGCGTTTTTAAGTTTTTATAAAAAAGTTTACATCTTTTTAAACTATTCCGATATTCATTCAAAATACATCATGTTTGGATTTGCTTTACCGGCCTTGACAAATTTTGGTGTGTGTTATGTAATTTAAAATGCCACATGGTACCAAGTTTCGTACTATGATAACATCTAATAATGGGTACATGTATTTAGAAGTAAAATTAGTACCCAAACGGTAATAATAAACCAAGCCATTGTTACCTTTTGGGTTGAATAACGAACGCAAGCATTACCAGATCATACCACAAAGACTATATCTTCTTGGAAGTTTATTTCTGTTGTGATGATTATGTATCAATCACCGTTTATGAAAGCCCCTGATTTAAACTTAGCGGTGATTGAATAATCACTATTTATAAATATGTATATGTTAAAATAATTTTCGATCTGACATGATTCAATAAATCAGAGTTGGACGTATCTGGAATTGATGTTTGGTGCACCTGACAGATATGCGATCTTCTGGCTCCTCATGTCAACCGCAAGCTTCAATGGAGCAGAATTAAAGTGTTCTATCCCGCTGAGGTTGTCATGCTTCCTAATTTACTACTGAAAATCATCTGTTAAATGTCTTACACAGACGTACAGGTCCATTTCCAAATCAAAATTTAAAAAAGAGGGAAGAAAACAAAGTAAGAACTTCAAAAAGGGACTTATTCAGTTACACAAATAAACCTTTATCAGGGAAGTAAGACCAGGTGGTCCGGAAAGGTAAACGACTCCTGTGTAGCTAGCTTCACCCGCCACCTGCAGAATCAAATTTTAGAATTAAAAGAACACAGAGTTATTGGGCCTTATATAAATAAAATATAAGTTTTAATATAGTGACTTTATACTTATCAACATCATTATTGTAATGACGGCTTTGATTAGGCTAGGCTTGAATTCCAGAATTAGCATTTATTCCTAGCTCACTAGGACAGATGACATTCATTTTTTACGGACTTTCGGATATTTAAAGTTAGTGCGTATGATTTTGTGGAGTTGAATGATTAAGCGGCAGTTTTCCTCTCTTAAAGGTAATATATACAAATTAAAGGTAGAGAGGAAATTATCGAAACTAGATTAAAATAAGGTCATTTTCAGGAGTTTTCATCTATAAAATATAAGATTAATTTAGCAATGTAACAAATGGTTTAATAGTCAATCACTTATAATAAAAAGCGCTGTGTTTTTACAACCTTGTTAAATATAACATTACAACATCATTTCTAGAATAGGTCAGACTCTAATTAAGGATAAACATTTTTTGGGGGGGATTTAATTTATTAAATTGAAAAAATAATAAAGATGTACAAAGTCAAAGTAGACATAAGTGCGCGAGTACTTCCACATTAAAGGATTTTTTTTGAAAGTCTTTCCGTTTACGGCGGTCATACTAATAAGCCGTTTCCGAAATGTGCACATCTAGCACATAAAAAATTTAACCGGTATTTTTGTTATATATATATAAATATATATATATATATATATATATATATATATATATATATATATATATATATATATATATATATATATATATATATATTATTCTCTTTAAAAATTGTCCAGGTACGGGTATATTTAGTTATATACTTTTAATTTTTTTATGCCTTAAGGACAAAATTTTTATTTTCTTTTTTCAGTTAAAAAGAAAATTTTTTTGTCGTTTGTATACTTTTGTATGATGCAGTGATACGGATGTAAGAACAAAAGTGATGGAAGAAACAAGTTCCTCGGTTGATCACGGTTGGGCGTGGGTCATCTTGACAGGTTTTTACTTTTTGTTTGGCTGACCGTCAACAATAATTTTATACATTTCAATATTATTTGGATGATATTTCAAACCTGTAGACATTTTAAACATATATGGAATTATATATTTAGTTTTGATTTTAACCTTATTAAACATAAACATACCAGACCATGTCCAAATCACAATAAAAATAGCCAAAGCTGGCCAATTTAGATAAACACGTGGACTTCCATTAAGGAAGTGAGGCCGGGTGCTCCGGAAGGAAAAAACACCTCCTCTCTAGCTAGCTACACAAGTTAATTTTATAATTCCAAAACAAGATCTAGCATAGATAAAATTTTGTAAAAAAAGAGTTAAACTACATTGTTACTTTTTGACAATCAAAATATGTATACCTTCAAAAAATGTCACTGTTTTAGCACGTATATATCGACTCATATCAAAATCAGTAATTAGGAGGTCGTGGGTTCCAATCCCGACCGGGTCTGACCCAAGACTTTAAAGTGGAAAGTTACTGTTCTTTCGCCAAGCACGCGTCATTATGAAAGGAAAAACACGCTACTTTCGGATGAGAACTTAAAATAAATGAGAGTCACGTGTCAAGATAGACGTGGCACGATAAAGAACCCTGCTGTATAATGCTATCAGCGCAACGCAGAGGCAAAATTTCTGCACTTTGCCTATAGCTGGCGACGTCTCAATATAAGTGTAATAATCTTGACTGGGACATTAAACACCATTACTCAACTCAACTCGTATCAAAATGTTACCAGTTGAATCTGATACATAACTATTTAAATTTCAAAATTATGGTGACACATGGCCATAATTTCTGATAAAATTTGACGTGAATTTAAAACAAAAAGGCAAAATTCATAAGATTTTACCTTACAAGATAACTTGACTGTGAATGGTCACTGAATACAACAAAATTGTTTATTGTATGGTGTTTGAAATGAACTACCGACGGACAAATATCCAGTAACGTATTGTACAAATGGCGATCCCAAATTAGCCACAAAAATGCTAATTTTATAATTTTAGTTTCGCGTTTGATTAAGATTATTATTGTTTCTTTACAGCTTGTACATTGGAAGCTCTTCTCCTTGTTGGATACGTCAGATCATTTGGAATATATTTTGTGGAGTTTCTGACTCTTTTTGACACCGATGCTTCCAGTATGACCCTTGTTATAATGATTCAGACGTTAATGGCAAGTACAACAGGTTTGTGGTTGGTTTGGATTTTTCACTAAAATAAAGCGTTATTTTATTTAAAATGTAGGCATTTATGAAAATCTGGTTATTCAAAAAAGTGATAGTTTGGACAATACTTTAATAATAAGATCATATCAATGTAGTTGTACTCCAGTGCCAGTCAGTAATTTGTAATTCGAATATGTGCCAGCCTTTTCTAATTTCTCTTGTTTCGCTGTTGCTGTAATAAACTTTTGCTATGTCGTGCTGGCGTCACACTCATTTGTTTTCCATTTTTACTTTTAATCCGACGACATTGACAGCTTTAATCATCACTTGTCGTTTTTAATGCTTGCATTGACAAAATTATTATACCTAAAAAGTCAGAGTTGATACACTTTAATGCATTGAAACATCTTGTCTACCTTATTCTAACCTTCTCCTCTCTCATGTAGGCAAATTCTTATCTACATTGGTCTCTTGACGTTAAACATGATTGAATTCACATAGATACAAACAAGTTTCATGGATATATTCAAAGGTTATACGCCGGAAAGATAATTTTAATTAATTGTTTGTTACAAGAATTTATTTCCATCTCTTTTATTGAGCAGACTGTTTGTGGTCGCATCAACTTAACAAATTGGTATAATATAGAAATAAAGTATTTTTTTAAAAAAGTACAAAGAATAACTATCGCTTATATATATTATACAGCAGTATATCAACTCCGATATGGTCATCTGGTGTAATCAGTACTTATAAATGTATTCAAAAATGAGCAGATTAGAACACTCGTAACCTATTAAAATACAGAAATGTTTGCAAAATAGACGTTTTATATAACCATCTGTATAATTGTTAACAATCTAATATTTTTTTCAGCTTTAATTGTACTCAATATTGACCCAAACCGTGTCAGCAGCAGAACTTTCATGATAGCAGGTTCTATTTTTATTACTATCGCTATAATGGTTAACGGGTTTGCTGAGAATATTGGAATGCTTATTGTATCAAATGGTATACTACTAGGTAATTACAATTATATTTGCTACCATTTAATTATCAGAGTGCCCTGTCTATAACAAGATCAGTTGGTTGGTTCGTCGGTGGTAATATTGTTTAATATAACATCAGCAATTGTTTAGCTAATCGCGACGAAAGCAAGGTAATAAATCTTTAAGGATTGATCTAAGAACATGTTCATGTATGCGCATGTGTTTATTATGGTATGCCCTGTGTGCACTCGGGACAACGCTTTGTAAAGGTGCAAGCTTACCGAATCAATACACTGCAGGCACACATGCCAATCATTAGTCGCATTGTTCTGTTACCTTGTGCAACAGGTGGTTCTCTGTCCCTGAACACCAAACCTCGGGCGAGAAAGCAATATCTCAAATTTGATTTCTTATGTAAGATCCGGCTGGTGAACCTCCGACCTCGCGTTCCTGAGGCTCTGTTTTACCATCAAATTAAATTATGTTATTAGTTGCGTCGATTGTTGCAAATTTTCTTTCTTTTATTTTTTAGGAATACCAAAATTAGGTCATTATCCGTCTTTTCTCTTCTGTTGTTTTTTAAATAAAACACGAACATACTTGTGTATGTCCAAATCACAAATTAATATTTAATCGAATAATGTATATAACTTACATGAGAAGGTTTACTATGGTTGAAAACCTTTACAACTGAACAGTATTATTGCTATAGAGAGTTACTGGTTAAATGTTTAAACAGTTTACATTTTTAAAAATAAACAGTTCCTTGCCACAGTGATTTACCAGACGTGCGTTGGATTACATTCATAATTAAACATCTTTGTTTGCGAATAAGTAGACATGCGTTTCGTTACCTATGTCAAAATGAGAATTCGGTGTTCTTTAGCTTTCAAATGGAATGAAAAAACTTAAGTCAATATGAAAATTTCGTAAATAATTTTTTTTTTTTTTTTTTTTTTTTAATAGGAATTGGCTTTGGTTGTACGCATGGACCTGCAACAGTGATGGTTAGCGTTTACTTTAAGAAACGTCGCGGATTGGCTAACGGAGTTGCCAACCTTGGAGCCAGTGTTGGTGGATTTGTACTTCCGTTGTTTATTCGATATTTGTTAGATTCATTCGGTTTAAAGGGGTCGTTTATAATACTCTCTGGAATAATGTTAAACCTGTTAGCTTTTTCTGGGTTGATGCGTCCAATAAAAGTTCATTCGGTTGTCAATAAAGAGGAGGAAACTATACCTGTTGAAAATAACAAAGGACGACTTCTCCAAACTGACGCGAAATTAAAACTTGAACACGGATTGCAAGACAAGCGTTCGCCTAACGAATCTACATGTGAATATAAAACTTCAGTATCAATGTTTAAATCTAATTTTAAGCCATGTGCCAAAGAAAGTGTTTCTTATAATAATACACATAAAGTCAAATTATTTTCATCATACCAGCAATTAACTTCTTTAAAGAAATCCAGTAGAAAACGGTCAATATCGGAGACACTGCCTAATTCGTGTCAGGAAGAACAATTATTTGAGAGTCCCATGAAATCTATTTCTGTTAACAGCGGGTTATTTGCATATGCATCTTCTATTCTGAATACAGAAGAATTTGAAGCAAGAAAAACAAACCTCAAAATAAATGACATGAACAGAAAATGCAGTTTTAAGCGAACGTGTGCAAATATTAAAAATCTCATAAATTTTGATTTGATAACCAATAGGCTTTTTATTTTACTATTGGTAGTTTCCTTTTTAAGCGTGGTCGGTTGTGCACATCCGGTTACTTTTATACCTCCACATGCGAAAGATCTGGGAATAAATGACCATGATATTGCTCTACTTTTGTCTGTTATAGGAGGGTCAGATCTATTAGGGCGAATATTGACAATTTTCATTGCGGATACAAAGTTTTTAAAATGTTCCCAATTGGTTGCTCTATCGTTGTTTCTGACAGGCATTTCGCTTAATTTGGCTCCTATACTGGAAGAGTTTTGGTCCTTGGCTATAATGGGCGGAGTTTATGGTGTTTTCGCGGGAGTTTATCTCACACTTTTTCCCGTTGTTCTCATAAACTTTGTTGGATTAGAACAATTTTCAAGTGGAATGGGCATTTTAGCTCTATTTCAGGGAGCAGCTCTCACAGTATCTATACCAATCATAGGTAAGCATTATGAGCTTAAAAAAATATACATGTACTATTAAACAGAGTTGTCTTTAGTTGTCTCTCTTTGCACAAGGAGCTTTACAAAGATTACGATGCTTATCATACTTTGTCTTAATTTCACTTGGTGTCTCTGAAAAATTACTATCAAGTATTAGTCTTTTTTTACAGACAGACTTTTTAAAAAGCACATCTTTGATTTATTGATATACTAAATATATAACACAAATACCAGTTTAATTTTGATGTGCCAGATGTGCACATGTCGGAAATTCATTCCTAATCAGTGACACTACGACCGAAAAGTTTGATAGATAAAAAACATGAGCCAAACAGTTGAAAACTAATGAATAAAAGTTCCAAAAGTATATTCACACCTCTATAAACCCCCTTTTTGTTTTATTAAACAACCTTAAATCGAAACTACTAGAGACGGACCAATGTAACAGGATCGGATCATGCAGCGACTTAAACTGGGATTTCAACCCTGATTCCTATAAATACCAATGCAATTTTGTAATGACTGAGCAATCTTCCACAGATATTCTCCAAGTTAGTTGTGAGTCTTACATAACATTTGTCAAAGATCTTTAATACACTGCCTGTTGTGTGTTTCGGCTTCTTCTAGCGATAGAAGCTTGCCCGTCTAATATCGAGATTTAAAAAATTTTAAATGCTCCATCTAGGGATTATTATTATTATTATTATTATTCATTGTGTGCGTCTCGTTTGTTTGTACTATTATTTATTGATATTTTGTCTTGTCCTTATGAATTAAGTTGTGCCAATGATATTATAACCAGGTGTATATCGTCTTGTTTTTGTATTTTGTTCTCTGTGTTCGCTCTCCCTGTTACCTTGTACACTGCTATTTTTATTCATCCTATGTTATATATTTTTAATTTCAGGTTTTCTTCGTGACAAGACAGGGACATATTTAGGACCGCTTCATTTACTTGGCACTTGTTCATTGCTGGCAGCAGGACTTTTACTATTTGAACCATTTGTCAGAAAGGTACAAGAAAAAAGAACTGTGTTATTAAGTACCTGTTAAACACATAGACATTTTTGCCGAATTTATCAAAGAGGTTGGTAACAGCTTTCTTTGTTGCGTCGTAGAAAATCTACATGGCTGAAGAAGACCATTGTATTCTTCCACGAGAGATCTTCATTTGTTAAGTCTTATATGTTTTTTTTTATTTTATTTTTTTTTTATTTTATTTTATTTTATTTTTTTGCATTTATTTCTTAATTCTTGCACAATGTTTATAATTTTGTAATTATGATTAGGGACATAATTCACTTGTTGTTAAGGACAGTTGAGCGTATTTTAAAAAAATCATTTATCTACTTGATTCGCGTCCAATCAAACCGTAGATTCTTTTTTCTTACAGCCATTTTTAGAACAAACCCCTCTTCCTTTTTCTCCCTCTTTCTTCCTTGCTCTCCTTATTTGTTTGAATATTGATTTTAATTTTTATTACATTATGTCACCTAGTTTTGTCAGTTTTAAAATTGCAAACAATTGACACTTTGATTTCATTTTGATTAAAAAAAGTGTAATTAATTTTGCAAACTCAGCTTAAATCAAGTTTTTCGCTCAAGCATTTTTTTTTTTTTTTTTTTTTTTTTTTTTTTTTTTTTTTTTTGGTAAATACAAATAAAACTTCCAAATTGTTTTTGGACACCAGATATTTTGTTGTTAGTAAATCCAGCTAGCTCATTATTTTTACAGGGTTGCTTAATAAAAATTATGCTTCATTATGTATCTTCATGTGTGATATTTATCTGAATAAACACATTAAATAAAACTAATTATCTCAAGAGTTGTTTGAAACATAATTTATGTTTGAAATTAGATAAAACAAGAATGAAAAGATAAATTTATGTTTTAATAATTTGTTCATGAATAATATATACGTACATGCTAATACTACATTACTTTGTAAACGCGGATTATTATAATTTTTTATATATGAATCACAAGTTTTTAAAGTGAATACTTTGTATAAGGCACCTCTACAAAAGTTATATTAATACAACCATTATGTACTGTTTTATCATATAATTTAGTTACTGTTCTTAGTCCAGAGTCTGGTGTTTTTACAACCGGTAGTGAAGAATTTTTTTGCTTTTTCTTGTCTTAGTTGTTTGTTTCTTTAATTTGTTGTTTTATATTATGTATGCTGTATGGCCATTGCAAGAAAATGCTTTTCATTTATAATTTCATTGTGTGTTGATAATATTCTATTGCTGAATTATGTTTTAAAACAAAGTTCTATTTGTTTAATACAAGTTTTAAGACTAATAAAAAGGATACATATGTAAAATAAGGTCTTTGTTTATTTTGAATCTGAAGTTACATCGATGACGGACTAGTTCGTTCAATTTTTCACAAAATGGTTTAACCTCTAACGTATTACCATTATGTATAAACAATAAAGTCATTGTTTCCCAGATATCAAAAAGTTATCGAATCAAAGTCTTACAATTAAAAAGCAGGTTACTTTGTTTGAAGGTTGGTTAACTACGTCATCATTAATTTTTATAAATGTTATGTTTATAACCAATTGTAGCCGTTAATACTACATTCTAACATACAATGAAAACTGAAACATAAGCGCAGTTTGACATGTTCATTTATTTATTTATTTATTTATTTATTTAGTTTTGGCAAATAAATGCTATGTTGATAAATAATATTTAAAAAAGGATGATGGAATGGGCAACAAAAACATATACTTGGCTTCATTAAACACAATACAAATTACTAATAAAACCGAAAACAAGCAGATATATTGGGACTACTGATTTTATACTGAAGATGACTCATAATTTCTTAGCTAGCCATGGTAATTATGATCTTTACAGATAAAAAAAATCATCCATACTATCATTATATCTGACATTTTCTAAAGCTTCCAATTATTTAGTACACAGAACATTAAGTCATTTAATCCATTGAAATCATTGAATAATGCATTCCTTCTGTAGATACATATATATTTCTCAGAATAAACAAAACGGGATAATCTTGCCTTTTTTCACTATACAATTTTGTTAAAAAAAAAACCTTTAAAAATGTAAAATAATAAAAACTTGTTATGTGACTTAATCTTAGCTCTGGTGGTATCTGCCAACACCTTTTTTTCATTTGAAAATTTCTCTTTTTACTATTAAATCTTAAGTTTAAACGTAAAAGGCACAAGAAATTAGAATATATTGAATATTTCGACCTTTAGAAACAAACAGATTATTGAATCGTTGGAAATGCAAAACAATACCATAATTTCAACATTCGAATCGAGCTGGACTCAAGGGATATAAACATGTCCATATTAAATTATTAATGTTTATCATTATCATTACTCTGTTTCCAAATATCCAAATATTTTTGTGACCAAAACGCACACTTTAATTTTAGAAATGGTTTACTTACCAGATTGCCACTGATTTTTTGAAAACAGAGCTTATAAATAATAGATCGATCAAGCAAGATGGAACTGAAAAACAATGACGCTGGCAGTGACACCAAAGATAAATAGAGGAACGGAATTATATTCAATGTCAGACTTAATTAATATTATCAAATAATCTGCGAATAGTTTTACAATGAAATTGACACTTAAAAAAGATAATTTGCATGTTTAACCATGTGAAGTAAACCTTAAAATTATATAATAATGTTAGAAAATGTTATATCCTTATGTCATTTATTTCATATCTCACTTACTTTTTAGTAAATGTGTAATAGGATTACTGACCACAATAGATAATCACAGGATTTACTCTAGGGTTCTGTTTTTAGCTCATTTGACCGAAAGGTCATGTGAGCTTATGGCATGGCGTGGCATGTATATGTGCGTACATGCGTGTGTGCGTGCGTCGTTAACTTCTATTGTCGACTTTTTCTCCAAAACTTTTGGACAGATTTCAATGATACTTGGTGAGAAGCATATATGGGCTGGTGCAATTCAGATTTCTATATGGCGTTGCCATGGCTACCAAAACTAGGTCAAGGAGACCTAGGGGTCCAAAAATCTTAAAAAATATTCTACTTCGAAACCGATGATGGGTGAAAAAATCTGATGTGATATTTGGCTTCTCTAGGGTCTTAAGCTTATAGTTTGTTCATTTTGTGACATTTGGTCGAAAATTGGTTACACGTTTTTGCGTTTAATTTTAAAATTTTTGTAAATGGTTTCAAACTGTTATAACTTGACTGTTTGAACAGACATTGAAATGGGGTTTTCAGTTTTGAATTTTTCTTAAAATGACCTTCAAAATAGAGTCAAGGTCACAAATCAAGGTCATGACCTTATTTGAGATTTATGCAGATTTAGGCAATTTTCTTGCAAATATTAAGAGATATATAAATTCAAAACATTGCTAAAATGTTCAGCATGAAAAATTTAACAAGGTACCAAGTTTGGTAACTGTATGATAATTTATGTAGGGGTTGTTGCCCCTGAAATGTTATTTTTGGCTTATAAATATTAAAATTGTGCATTAGCTTAAAAACTATGAACTTTTTGTGAAGGCACGTATATTAGACTATTTTAAGTATTGATATGACAATCATTTTGATATATGGTTCAAGGTCATAAGTTCTAAGGTCAAGGTCATAGCTTCATAAGTTAACTGAAATTGCTAATCATCTTGAAAACTATTATCTTTATGTATATACATGTATATTAGAATGTTGTAGGTATTGATATGACAATCATTTTATATATGGTTCAAGGTCATAAGTTGAAAGGTCAAGGACATAGCTGCATAAGTGTACGGAAATTGGGAATTATCTTAAAAACCATTAACTTTTTGTACAAGCATGTATATAAGAATATTGTAGATATTGATATTATGACCATTTTGATATAAGGTTCAAGTTCATATTTCCAAAGGCCAACATCATGGCTGCTTAACCATATGGTTAATGATTTGGAAATTATTCAATGTACTTTAGTTAAATCATGCATATGAGCTTTTTCAAATGAAATGTAACTAGATATTTCTAATAATAGATATTAATTATTGCGGGGTTTCCAAACTTTAGGTATTTTTTAGTTTTTTGTAATGAAGTTCTTTGCATGTTTTCGGACATTACCTCAGGTGAGCTTTAAGGCCCATGGACCTCTTGTTTTATTCCGAATTTAACAATTATATTCACATTCAACTCAATTCATTTTTACTTCGTTCAACTTTAATCGTTTTCGTATTCACATTTATCAACTACTGATATATATATATATATATATATATATATATATATTGCATGTATACTTATGCCAAATAACATTTAGGTTAGTCAAGGGACATAATCCTTGATTATACCCTTTCTGCACTCATATAAATCTTTCCAAAACCTAGCCTTTTCGAACCAAACACAAATACATGTATATTATTAAAACAATCAAATTGTATGTATACGTGTTTGTTGAAAAGAGTCCTGCTTAGAAGGTTCTTGCTTGCACCACTTACGTTAAGACCGATCTGTCCTCAACCAACACAAATAAAACTATATAAAACACCAGTACAACATAAACGCTTTTCATATATACGATATATACTTCACAGTGTTAACACGTCAACCACCGGCACGATCTTTATATTATTGAACTAATGTAATAAACATAAAAATAGAACCAAGGTTTTATATAAAAGTATTTATGACCAATATATATTTTGTATGGACGTCATATGTAGTGTTTGGATACATGACAAAAGAAAGGGTAAGTATGTGGAAAATACCTTTATAGACAGGTATGACTGGTAAAAGCTTAAATTGACAAAACTGACAATTGTAGCTTGTTTAATTCTTGAACAAGCAATGGCTCGTTTCTACACCAGACAGTGTTAATTTCAAATTAGTCCCAGTAAACATTATTGCTGACACCGACTGTTTCCTAATTTTCCAAAATTATCAGAGTTCTCTTTACAAATTGAATTTCCAGGTTGTTATAGTTTTAGTGGCATAAGAACTAAAACAAATTAAAAAAAATACAACAGAGAGGTTGTGTTAATACTCATATAATAAACAAAAATTATAACAAATAAATTAAATCTAATGAATGAAATTCCGAAATGTGCACATATGGCACAGGAAAATTTAACAGGTATTTTTGTTAATTGATAATTATTAGGCATAAAAATAATATTGGTTTTTATACTTTATGGAGACTTTAAGAAAGTAATGACATCTTTAAAGATTATTTAGGATCAAAGAACTGATAGACATTCACTATAAGCGCCCTTCTTTCAAAACTAATAACTTCTAGCCAGAATAATACTAGACGAAAAAGTAAATAATTTTTAAAAAAATCTTTAATGGATATATGCCTCAACACTTAGAAAGAATGTTTAACGCGTCAAATGAGGTTTTCATTGACCTTAATAAAACAATCTGCAATGTAGTTTCGATATTTTTTTGTTATAAAGCTTTCACTTAACCCATATAAAAATACAATAATACAGCCTGCTTTTAGAACCATTGTTAGCAAACAACAGAGTCATTTTACAATTTAGTTTCATAGACGTTTTCCTAGGATATCGCTTTAATTTACATTACTTTGCTGTTACTTTTTAATCACTATACGGTCATTCACAATTTTATACGCATTCTCACCAGACATTAAATATAAAAACTTAACACATTTCGGATAGAGATAAATGCATGATAGAGTTGCCATGACATCTGAAAAATTGCCACTTTGCAATAGTATTTTTGATTAAATAATCACTGTGACGCTATTTATCTGAATATACAATCAAACAATCTAAACAATTCACAATAAGTGTGCGCATGATGCATTTTTGAGTTTTGTTTATTATGATGCTCTTTTGGGATATTCAGAATGTAAAATTGTCTTTGGAATACGTATGTTGAACAAAATACCTGTGGAATTTTGATATAATATTTGATAATCTATCTTCTAACGTTAATGTCATTATTAAACATTGTTTGGTATATTCATATTTTCCCTTGTCAATAATGTTATATTTAGAAAATTGCTGATAATACCAATAACTTACAAAGAGGCTACATAAAAATAGATAACCGTATATAATTTCTAAAATTGTTCAGTTTTCTTTTGTTTCCTAAATAATATACAAGCTGTTTAAACCACATTTCTCGGATAGAATTATTGTAATGTCTTGAAAATATATTATCATTACTCAAATAAATGCAAAACTTATTAAAAGCTTACGAGCTGACTGTAGTTAGACACTTTTCTATATCTTATTAATCCATCCCTAACAAGTACCAAATTTATAAATCTTAGAAATAATGTTATTTTATTATTTCTTAAATTATGATTTTGAAAGTTGAAATGTCTAAAAATGTTACATAGATTTGTTATAAGCTGTGTCTATCTTAGCATACGGTAAATAAAATCTGTTGCTGTTTTGGCCCTTTTTATAATGCGTTTTGACTAAGCAATACATTATTTACAATATTTATTTTGCTTGAATATTACCCTAAAAGCTATCTCTTTTACTGATTCTTATTGCTAATAAATCATCATAATCTAACATCATATTTGTAGTTTCTGCATCACAATAAACGCAATTTAGATATATATCTCTCGGTTTTGATTTATGTTAGTCAGAAAATCTAATCATTAAGTCAATGTAATTAGTATATTTCGCTGTTTTCGCTTTGTTTTGATTTATATATAACGTAAATACGTGTATTAGTATTTACTATAATATGTTTTCCTTAAAAATTTGTTTGAAATATCACGATGGTTTATTGTTGCAAAATTAGCTGATTTTTTCATTGTTAAATGTGCGAAGCTGTTGACCACCGTTTGAAACAAAATGACTAAAATAAATACTACTGCATCACTTGTTATCATTGAAATAGATGTAAATACAAATATCCCTTTGAAAATGACAAAGTATTATCCAACTAAGACAAAAAACTGTTTTGCTTATTTAACTTAATCATCAATATCTATAAGACTTGATTATTAAAATAATTTCCCAAGTACATCCTCAAAGAATATTTCGACATCGACGAATTGCCAGAGTATAAAGTCTTAAATCTTTCACGACTAATATTTAATATTTTGCTTTGAAGGTTTGTTGCTAATTATTGTTACAGCATAAACGATAAATGTGAGAAACTAAACTGTATAAAATAACCTAAACTTGTAACAGCATAAAATGTTGATAAAATCAAAACATTTCTATTAAATAGCCCTTTTTTAAAAAATGAAAACGTATTTGTATATATAACAAAAATACCTGTTAAATTTAATGTGCCATGTGCATACTTCATCAGTGACACTAGGGGCCAAAAGTTTTATAGATAAAAACATAAGCCAAACAGTTGAATATCAATGAATCTGAAGATAAAAAATTGTATGAATCCAAATCCAGCTAAGGAATGCTTTGCATGAATGAAAGAAACTTAGTTGTAAATAAGTTAAAAAATTAAGACGGGTGAAAATTTTACTACATGGTACATTTTCTGACATCACAAAATACTGTCTACTTAATTAAGGATACCCTCGGGGAGTTTACCTCTACAGCAGCGGTACCCGCTCAGGGGTAGAAAATATCTCACAAACATATTTAACATAATTAAAATTCAATACTTTAAACTACACTCTCTTGTTTGTTAAACATATTTATTGCCTGAAAATTTTACATGACAGGAGTTTAAATTAAACTCAATACATGTTTATAGTAATTTAATTTACTGTGGAACTGGTTTTACAGACATGGAGAGAACTACATGATGATATCCCATGATAAGGTATCTCGAGCATGGGGCAGTACATCTTAAAAGTATCGAATTTTTTTTTATCATTTTTCACTTATTTATATAACTCTTTTGTTTAAATTTTACAAGATTTTAAAAGACATATTCATATACAAACTGTAAATTATCTTCCCTCGATCAAGTAATAAAGTAAAACAACATAGTTTGTTGTATACAATATGTTCAAATTTAAGATATTGTATTTTGATCATTATCATACCTATATATTTTTCTTGTGTATATAAAAAGTCTTGATGAATTATCAAATACTGAAAATCAACATAATTATCTATTTAATCATTGACACTTTACATTGGCAGAATTCTTATTACGAAATTGGAGTAGCTTTACGTTTCTTAACGACCTATTTACTAATATCAATGTCATGCTTACATTATAAAAGGTTTTAAAATTAGCATCTTATGATTTAATTTTATGTCATTATCGAAGCAAGATTCAAGCAAAGTTCAAAAACAAAAATAAATTTTTAGCAATTGAGGCACAAATGGTTGTAAATGTCAATAGTATAGTGTACAACAACCAGCAGTTACAAACTTAATAGCCTCCTGGGTATTTGTATTTAATAATGACGATGTGACATTTATTTTAAAGACAAAATTTCAAATAAATTGCCAGTGTTAATACAGTATTACCCGGATATATTGAAGTTGAGGGGACTTGGGAAAATAGTTCAATATATCCAAAATTCAATATATCAAAGTACATACAATAGGCCATTTCAAAAATAAATTTTCATTTATTAACTCAAAAATTCAAAATACAAAATTTTTTATCAAATCTGATTGGTACAAACACATATTTTAATCAAATTATAACTTAAAGAAGTCGGTCATTTTTAACTGTTTTTCTCTTTTTCTACCAACTTTGGAAATAAATTCCTCTAAAATATTTAAAGAATTAAAGACTTTTTCGTCAGAATCTGTTTGTCTCTGTACAAAACATTTTAGTTTATCAACACATTGTTGTGCTTCACTCTCCGTTATAATTTCATCTTGCATTATGTCCGTGTCATCATCCTCATCATTGTCACTCATATTTTCATTTATTAATTGTTGACATATCATGTCATCGGTCAAAACCTCTCTGGTAACCAACGCATCGTCAATGTGTACAAAAGCATCAAATGTTAGTGTCTCAGACGTAGGTAACTCAAGAACTGTTCTGAGTTGTGCAAGGGGTATGTCATCATCAGAATTGTTATCACTAGCACTGTCTACGGAATTAATTTCACGGTCTAAATATTCCCTGATTTTGAACCCCGATTTTACAAAACATTTCTTAATGCACGACTCACTAACGAGAAACCAAGCTTTGTTAATCCAGTCAATGGCATGTTTGATATTCAGAACGAAGTCAATTTTCTTGTCGACGCATTTAATTTTCTCAGAAATGAGCATTTTCCGATAGTGAACTTTGACAGAATTGATAATACCTTGGTCCATGGGCTGTAAAACCGAAGTTGCATTTGGAGGGAAAAAAATAAGTTTTACTGATTGTAAGTTATCGATCTTGGGGTGGGCGGGACAATTGTCTATAAACAATAACACGTGACGTTTTTCCTTAGTGAACTTCTTATCGAGAGTGCGCACCCAAGTAATGAAAATCCCACTGTTCATCCACGCTCGTTTGTTGGCTTCATAGTGAACGGGGAGGCTTTTTACATTTTGAAGCAGCGAGGATTTTTAAATTTACCAATAATTAAAGGCTTTAATTTTTCTGAGCCATCCATATTAGCACCAAGAAGTACAGTTATTCGCTCTTTACTTCGCTTTCCTCCGTGACATTTGTCACCTCTCAGATGTAAAGATTTTGACGGCTCACATTTATAAAAAAGACCAGTTTCATCTGCGTTAAAAATATTTCTGGGTTCGTACTCTGATATAAGATTTGGCAATTTATTTGATACCCAATCATTCACGAGATCCAAATCGACACTTTCACTTTCGCCACACACATTTTGTAATGAAATTCCTCTACGTTGTTTGAATCGATAAATAAATCCGTTTGAGCTTTTAAATTCATTTAATCCCAATTTTTTGGCAAAATCATCGGCTTTATTCATCAGAATTTCATCACTAACTGCAATATTTGAACTTCTGACATTTATGAACCACTTATATAAACACTCCTCAATTTCATTATAATTTCTAGATCTAAAACGTTTACGTTTTGGTGAAAACTCTCCTGATTCGTGAGCCTGCAATATTACATCCTTTTGTTTATAAATCATTGTCAAAGTACTCGGTTTTATCCCAAAATATTTTGCTATTTCAGACTTTGATTTCACTTTTTTGTCGATTTCGTTTATAAGTTCATATTTTGTAATTAACGACAAAGTTTTTCTTTTCTGTGGCGTGGATGCCATGTTGTTATTTAAGATTAAATTTAACAACTAACACCTAACAAAAACATATCATAATTTATTTACCTTGAAAAGTACTCACTACATTCAATACTTATCTTTTATTATGAGTTAAAAATCAGTTACTGCGACCCCGTATATAGCCTCAACAGAATGACGGTAACCAGCATGATTTCGGCTAAACTGATCACACTTCCGTACAAAATACTACTTCAATATATCCGGGTGAAAGTCATAGAATTTGCTCTTGTGGGGACCAAAAAAAGTGTTCAATATAACCGGGAATTCAATATAAGCGAGTTCAATATAAGCGGGATTTTTTTGTCATAAAAAGAAGGTGTTTTGCAGGGGATTTTTTGTCATTTCAAAATATGCGGGAGTTCAATATATGCGAGTTCAATATATCTGGGATATACTGTAATTGCTTAGATTATTGAAAATCGAAAAAGTATGTTTTAAATGTCTAGACATTTCAAATATGTACATGATAAAGTTGAATACATCAGTTAATAATTTGCAAAAATGAAAGACATTTTACAAATAATAGCTATCAAAACTGTCAGTAATACAATTATGTATGGTCAAATATAAACACATGACACGACGCAATTATCCCAGTCAGGTGCCTTACCGAATTGAGGAAAAAAAATTAAAATTATTTTAATTTTAAAAGATCATTAAAACATTACAATTTCAATGTTTAGTTTTTATATTGACAAATCTTTTTGGTTGTGGTGCAGTTAATTTAAAAATAAACAACATTTCAAGTTTTAGAAAATGTGTTACAAACAATATGTAAAGCACTTGTGTACCACAGGTTAACTAACAATTTTTTTTATGTAAAACACCAGCCGCCGCTAAAAAGATGTGCATATTCCGTTTTAAAATGAAGATGGTGGACAGTTTCTGTACATGTAAAGAAACATTAAAACACTTTAAATGTAGGTTATTAAGCCTTTACTGTAAGAACAAGCCTGTTTTAAAAATAGTTCTCACTAAAAATATAAAAAAAACACTTGCCAGTCCCTAAATTCGTTTCATATAAGGCCACATGATTCGATTATATAAATAATTTATTTTCATTATTGTTTCATACAGTTTTCAGTTTGATTTCCGTAATGATCGCTTTACTTAAATGCCATGCAAACGTAAACATAAAAATTATAAATTCATTTTATCAATGTTTCTGATAAGGAAGGCCACTAATTGTTGAACCCATTCAGATTTAAAATTTAATACACTGTATCGTTTTGGATGCAAAACGTTTCGGTGTCATTTGGATTGTCTTTCTATCTTTAAAATTTTTCACTGATAAGGAATAAATTTCCAAATGTGTACATATGGAACATCAAAATTGCACAGGTATTTTTGTTAATTATTTACTACCCCGAGCGGGTACCGCTGCTGGTGGAGTAAAACGTCCGAGAATATATAGTAGGCAGTTCTTTGTGATATCAGAAAACGTATCTTGTGGCAAAATTTCAGTAATTTAAATTTCTAAAATGTTTTTAAAACTAAGATTTGTTCCCTCATGCAAAACATTTCTTGGCTAGATTTGGATTCGTATAATTTTGAAACTTTTATTTTCAACTGCTAGGCTTATGTTTTTCTGTCAACTTTTTTGGTTCCTTATGTAACTGATGAGGAATAAATTTCCAAAATGGGCACATATGGTCCGCCAGAATTCAAATTTAAATTAAAAGCCTTTTTCGAAAGTACTATTGCATGCTATTTGTATCAAATCTATGGGAATCTTTCCTATTGAAAATATTGTTTCTTTGATTTATGCAACAAAGATAACCAAAGAGGATGTGTTAATTTGTATTGTTAGACTTGAGAACATCTGTATTATTAAATATTGCTGACCATTTGTACATACATGGATAAATAGAATCAATTGATATTTAACGGAATATTTTATTAACAGATATATTAAGTGTATTAAGATTGATTTGTCTAACTTTTGCTTTTCCATTTGTAACAAAATTGTTCTTCATTTTATAGGACTAAACGTTATGTTGTCTTTTTCTTGCAGATTTCTAACATATTACTAATGATGCTCGGTTTTTTGTCATCAAAACGAGAGATGTTTGGAAATGTTCAGTTCTTTTCAAAGTCAGATATAGGAAGGATATAATTGTGACCACGAATCAAACCATAAAGTAATTTTATTTATGCTGCATTAAGTTTACCAAATTTTGAATTAAAAATTAAGTTTCCAAAAATGTTTTTATTAACAATATTGATTGAGATTACAAAAAAAGAAATTTTAAAAGAAATGCAGAAAAAGGTATATATTTAGAAAGGATGAAAAATGCTATCGAAGATTTGCGTAATATATACAACACCAAACAAACAGCAAGTGTAAATGTTAAACGATGCTGGAGAATGTAAGTTATTTTCAACAAGTATTCTGAGAGTATTGCAAAAAAATACATAGTCCCCTACCGGTCGCATATTTCACTAATCCCATAGTTTTAGGTAAAATGTACCTTAATATATGGTACAAAGATTTATAGTTATAAGTTATACGTGTTGTTCAAGATGTAAAGCAAAACTGGATGATAGTAAAATCAAAAACAAGCAATGGAGTTCTCAAAAATTATAAGTTTAATCATGAATAGGTTAATTCTTCCAAAACCTTCTAATTTTTGACAGTGTGTGGAAAGAGAATAATTTCTAGGTCAATTGTAATGCAATTTAGTTTTAGTTTTATAATTTATCATAACACATACATTACAGGAGGCACTAATCTAATAGTTCTTGATATGAAGTGTAATAGTGACCTGCATACCAAAAAAACAATTAACTGCAAGCGTGTAGAAAAAAAATAACGGAAAACTGAAATTTAGCGAATTGTCAAAGTTCAAAGGGCCATAACTCATGTAAAAATTTGCGGACCAAAATGAACCGCTAACTTGATCTGTAACTCATCATGGTAGAGTCACATACCAAACATTAGTTCCATTTCTGCAAGCGTGTAGAAAAAAGTGCGGAAAACTAAAATTTCTGTTAATTTTCAAGGATCAATGGGTCTTAACTCCAGGATAAAAACAGCAGATGGAAACGAAACGCAAACTTGATCTGTAACTCATCATGGTAGACTCAAAAATCAAAAGTCAGATCACTCCGTAAAAATTAGCAGATGGAAAGGAAACATAAACTTGATCTGTAACTCATCAGGTAGAGTCACATACCAAACAATAGTTCCATTTCTGCAAGCGTGTAGAAAAAAAAAGAGCGGAAAACTAAAATTTCTGTGAAGGGCCATAACTCTGGTAAAAATTAGCAGATGGAAACGAAACGTAAACTTAAACTTGATCTGTAACTCATCATGGTAGACTCATATACCAAAAATCAGTTCATTGTCTTAAAGCATTTAGGAAAAAAATGTGGAAAACTGAGGCGTAACAGACAGACGGACGGACGGACAGACAAACCTAAAGTCCCCTTCAGCTCTCGCCGGTAGGGCACTAATAAACAATGAATATTTCAGCAAGATCTTGCTGCATCACACTCTTCTGAGTCAGCAAAGACAATATTCTATTGACAGGGTAATTAATATTTGCATTTCCAGGAATCAGTTAAGATTTTATAAAATTGTTTAAATTTACATAAAATCGAAAAATTGTTTATTGTATCTCAATACATTGTTATAAATTTCAAATTATGATAAAGAAACAAATGTTTTCAACGATACATACATATATTGATAACACCGTGTAATAATGCAATAACAATAAACAATATTGTCTTGTCACAGATAACAATTTACAAATATAACGTTTTACTGTCAATGTTGACATGTAAAACAAATCGATATTCAGTTTTGACCGACAGATGGAAATAGATATTGTCTGGACTTGGCAACCCTATGTTAGTCATTATATTTATATTTATTTTTCTTATCTTATTTTCATTTAATCGTCATTTACTGATAGGCTCTAAATGTTATCCTATAAATGATTTTCATTTCCTTTTCGTAGTTCTTACTTTGCTTTTAGAATTGTGATTTGAAAAGTACTTTTGCGTTTTACACTTTGGTATTTCATTGTTTCTCTGCAATATCTAGTCTCTCAAGCAAATATAGTTTATTTGGTAAATTAACATTTAAACTTATTTATGCCAGTTCACTTCATATATTATTATATTGTAATATACTTGAATTTTTTCTATGAACAACTTACTTATGAATAAATTAATGAAATGTGCACACACACACACACACACACACACACACACACACACACACATATATATATATATATATATATATATCTGTGTGTCTATGTTTGTGAAGATGGTAGGCAGCGGAAAGAAATAAAAAAAATGATGTCAGTAAAACATTTGATTAAAACGACAAAATGTCGTAAGCCAGCAGTAATAGTAGGAAAAATCTTAAAGAGTTGACATGTCTTTAAAAAAAGAGATATAGCGGAAAAACTCATCAACCACCATTCTTCAAGCAGAATGAATGAAAAACAATTAATATAGTTTTTAACTTCATGTCGGTAAGATGACATTTTCCGCAGCATTCTCTTAATAGTAAAGAAATAAAAGGTTATAAATCCGTAATGACTCCCACTTTAAATCATAATAAAAGGATAAGTAAGAATAGTTAACAATTTGTTACAAAATCCCTTATGTAAGACAATAGAATAATTTTACATTATCTTGTGTAGTGTTGAGAAATCAAAACATTTATATACAGGTCCATTGTTTATAAGGATTTATTGTCGCCGTCTATATGTCAATTGTAATGTAAGTCATTTTTTATTCTGATGCGGTAAAGGGAATTTGTGAGATTAGTATGTAGCGATGTTATGTGAATTCTCCTATTACAATGTTTAAAATGGTTTTCAAATTAAAATAGTATATATATATAAGATAAATATATTACTGACATAATTGATCTTAATTAGCTTTGCTTTTATTATTGTTTTTACTGTAAAAACTATTTTTGCTACTCATTGGCAATTTTATATACCTTAATTATAGTTAAACGTGTTAATTTTCTGATACAATTAGGGTAAGTTGGGAGAAATGCATTGAAATCCTTTGTCGTTCATTAATTTTGGCGCGTTTTATGCAGATTCAATAACTATTTGTTTTTACTGAAGGCAACTTAAAACCAAATGTATGAAAATATTATCTGCTAAATATAAAAAAAATGAGAAGAAAACGAAAATTCAGAAACTTCTGTCCTTTTCTAGAAACCAACTTCGGAGTTTGTGAGAATTTTAAAGTTCCTATTCTACAGAAAAAATCTTATAAAAGATCCATTTTCGGTAAAAAATTATTAAGGCCTATATCCTGTAGTAAAAGTCCACAGTGTAATTCTAATACGATGTGAAGGGTGTATTGGATGGTATGTTTTTTTAAAAAATAAAATAAAAATAATCAATAAATAGTAACCTGACATCAGAACAAAATCAAGCCTCTTACTAAAAGTTCTCTTCATCCTGATATAGACTTTTAATTATACTTGAGATTTAAAAAGTGAAGTTGGAACTGGAAACTATGTTAATTGTTGTTACATATGTCAGTAACGACCTTTCGATTGGTTAGTTGAATAGAAGTTCAAAGTCATTTGTTATCCATTATCTGTATCTGTTACATGTCTTAGCAGATGTCACCATGTAGACAGTTAAATAGTAAAAGAAAAATCTTTCTTTAAATTACGTTCTTCCTTTACTGATGTTTAAAAAATTGTGAAGGTGACACACACACACACACACCAAACACACACACACACATATATATATATATATATGAAAATGATTAACATTAATTCTGTAATATGGACATGATTATATATTTTTTTAAAATTTTATTTTCATTTAATCGTGATTTACTGATAGGCCCTAAATGTTATCCTAAAAATGATTTTCATTTCTTTTCGAAGATTTTACTTTGCTTTATTAATTGTGATTTGAGTAATTTTGCGTTTTACACATTGGTATTTCATTATTATTTATCTGCAATATCTTGTCTCTCTCTGTGTGTAACCTGGTAACAGCTGATCATTTGATGGTCATTAAAATCTCATTTCCATATATATATATATATATTTATATATATATATATATATATATATATATATATATATATATATATATATATATATATGTGTGTGTGTGTGTGTGTGTGTGTGTGTGTGTGTGTGTGTGTGTGTGTGTCGTTTTGTGTTACTGGTTAAACTGGGTATTGTCAGGTGTCTATTTTCGATGCAAATTGTTGTGTTTATATTTCTAAGATACAAAGCAGTTTTGTTATGTTATTCATTCTTTTAAATAACTTACATAACAACAATGTTCTAATTTGTCGTCTATTATACATCGAGTTTATTTGCATAGAAATTCTATAGGCAGCATGTCAATATTTAAATATAAATTCTTAATTCTATATACGATTAGATCAATATTTGGAAGTAAAATTATTTTTATTTTTCTACGACAAAACAGCGAAAAGTTTTTGCCATAAAAAGTACATGTTGGTGTAGGGTTACTTTTAAAAAATTGTTCTATTTTACTTGTAGTTAAAGTTCTTTGAATCCCTTCAAAATTAAATAATTTATTTTAAAACTTAACAGCTATTTTATTTACATATTTAACAAAAAATCATAAAAGATTTATTAATCAGATTCTTAATTATAAGACCACTGCGGTAGGACAGCTGGCAGAGTGCTCACTCCATAAGTGGAAGGTCGTGGGTTCGAAACCCGATGGGGTCTGACCCAAGACTTGAAAGTGGGTATTGACTGTTCTTTGGCCAAGCACTCGGTATTACGAAATAAAAGTCACGGTTCTTTAGGGTGGGAACTTAAAGTAAACGAGATCCCATGTCACGATAGGCATGGCACGATAAAGAACCCTGCTATGTAATACCATCAGCTCAACGCACAGGCAAACTTTCTGCACTTTTGCCTATAGCTGGCGACGTCTGGATATAAGTGAAATATTCATGACTGGGACTTAAAACACAATTATTCAACTCAACTCAACCTATAAGCAATCGACTTTCATTGTATAAGGTCTATGGGCTTGAAATTCTAAAAGGTCTAGCGCGAAGTTTCTCGAGGTACATATAAAATCAATTAAAGTTAACTGCTAATCTATTCGGTTTTTATGTGAAAACCAGTTCAGTATGATGCCATTCACTTACTTAAAAATAGCAATTGTCTATCCTATGTTTTCCATGTTTTATTTTTTGGCTTTCGCAGACAGTCCAGTAAAATTTGAGTACCGTACAAACAAGTATTATGAACAATGATTAAATATTTATTGTTAACATGTAACGCACAAGTAGAGTAAGAACTACTCGTAATCCCTTGTGGGTTGTATTGGTCATATGATTTAATCTGTATATAATGAGATTGCAGGAGAAGTGCTTATATATATTATCCAGCGGGACATCTATATTACTTGTCGAAACTATAAACATTCCGAGTTTATAATGATTATTCATTACGATGTGTTAATAGTGAACTAGAAAGCTTTAAGTAACAACTAAAACTTGTGTATATTTAATAATGTTAGAATATGTAATGAAACAAAGGAACAAAAACTTTGGAAATTTTGATGGTGGATACTAAATGAATATTAGAAAGCAGTTTTTATACAGAATTGATGCATAAATCCATAGTACATTATAACATAATCAAAAAGCATTTGTCTTTGTGGTCGGTTGTTGAATCGTAATGACATAAATACTTTATCGTTATTATATAGCTCTCTATGTGGCCTTATCATGTCAAACAATCATTTAACACTGATGTAAATAGCTGAGTGCTGGTGTATATTGTCATTGTTAAACTTTCTGAGCCTAGGAGGATGGGAAACGGCTTGCAAATCAACCAAGAAACAGAGAATAAAATGAGAAATTTTAAAAATTCATATTCGGTTATTCATTTTTATCTTGCCTTATGCGTGTGCGTTGTTGGTGCTGTCAGCAATGTTCTGAATGTAACAGTATTAACGAGGAGAAATATGAACACATCTACCAATTTTATGTTAACGATTTTAGCTATATCAGATGGATTATTAAATGTTATATATATACCGTTTTTGATAGTTCAAAGGAGTTTTTCGTATGAATCGGAACAATTTATTTACGCATATGTTGTACTATCATTGATGTTCCACACGGTCTCTGTATGGATTACCGTAACTCTAGCTATTTTCAGATATATAGCGATCCAGTTTCCGTTTCAACAAATTCGTTGTTGCAGTAAGAAAAGAACAAAGATTACAGTTGCTATAGTAATATGTTTATGTCTTTGCATCTCTATCCCAAATTCATTCAATTACAAAATAGTTGGTATGGTAAATGAAAACAAATCGACCTATTATTTAGATCTAAGCGACCATTTAGTCTTTGGAGCCAAGTTATCAACAATTACGTTTTGGATTGTTGCAGTAATGGTAAAGTTTATTCCCAGTCTGCTTCTTACTGTTTTTAGTGTATTGCTTATACTGTCATTGAAAAGATCAAACAAACGCCGACAAGGGGCTATGTTACAGAGTGGGTGATTCAACTTTCACTAGCAACTGGTAATGTGCCTCAGGTACAACACCGTATTAACAAGGGAAATGGAGCTACAAAATTGATAATAACTGTTGTTGTATTATTTGTCTTTACAACATTGCCACAAGGAATACTAAATCTTTTAGCTGGTGTAAGTGAGACTGTGTTTTATAAATTTTACGCATATCTTGGAGACCTAATGGATGATTTGACACTCATAAACAGTGCTATTAATTTTTTGATTTATTGTATAATGAGCAAAAAATTCAGTAACACATTTTCGAACCTTTTTTGTAACATATGTACATGCTGAAAGAAAAATCCTTCTAATGTTTCTAGATGGACATTCCCAATCGAACCTGAAATGATTTAGATTTCGATTGATATTTTTCTAACGGATTCTCGTAGGAAACTTGTTCTCTTCTATTTCACTTTCCTTAAAATTAAGCTTGTTTCTAAATTTAAATAATGTTTGACAAGAGGTTGTAAAATTAGTTTAATTGTTAATTTGTTATTTACAAAAAAATAGTAACCACCTGACTGGATTTAAGACACTTTTACCGCCTAGTTGGAAACATACAAAATGAACTGTTATGACTTGTTTCATGATTAATGATGAATTGACAAGTGTTCTACAAATAATGTACATTTTAGCTTCTTTTTAGTATTTAATTCAAAAACGATTAAAACTACTTTATATCACAAAACAATTGCCGGAAACAGCTGTCGTGATGGCTGCACACTGAATCTGAGTTACCCTAATTAAAGTTTTTCATTATTTATCAGATTTATTTTGTATTATAAATGTGCACATCTGGCACATCAAAAATTAACTGGTATTTGTATTATATATTTATCTAATAAAAGATGAAAAATTCAAAAGTAAAATTCAAGCAGTCTAAAGATAGTCAAATTAGTTTACTTTATTTTACAATTCTCGTTATAGGCTTCTCGCTATTGTTTCTTACCAAAATTACAAAAACCTCCTTATAAACTGTAATTAAGGTGTCATTTTATTTATACATTTCAAACACCTTAATTATTTAATGTAGTTATAAGCTCGTAAAGGTATGTAAATAATTAAAATACGACCAATCACTGCTACAATGCGTTCGATCGTTGTTGGTATTTTTGTAATGCTCTAAACTAGAGAATGGTCACATGATTAAGGTCAATGGTAACATTCAAATTGGCAAGGAATAAATAAATATATCCGCGAAACACCGTATTGTTTACACTTGGAAAATTACACAAGTTAAAGTTTTTCGTAAAACCAAGTTATTCCGGAAATATTACGTTTAAATATACCACAAATAATCTATAGAGTATTCATTGCATGGTAAGCTGGCTAAAACTGTTGCTTTAAGTGAAGAATTTTTTTTTTACTTTGCACATGTAGTTTTGAATTATAATTTAAAGTAAAGGGTTAAAATTATGATACTATCCATTGTTCCTTAATATTTATATTTGGATTAATTATAATAAATATAACAAACATACCAGTCCGTGTCCACATCACAATCCCAAAAACAAAGTAAAAACTTTGCAAACTGGCAAAATATGTTATACACGTGAACTTCCATCAAGGAAGTGAGGCCGGGTGCTCCGGAAGTGTAAGCACATCCTGTCTAGCTAGCTACACCCGTCACATGCAAGTCAATTTTGAGAATGAAAGGAACAAAGAACTATGGTAGGTCAAATATATCCAGTATAGTTGGAATACAGTGACTACATACTTATCAACAATATTGTGATGACGACCATAAAACTTTTTAAGGGCCCTGATTAGCCTAGGCTTGCAATATCCTTGTGTCAACAATTTAATTGTAAGTAATTTGCTTCGTTGCAGAAAGTCCCCATAGTGGAAACAAGCTCTACTGTACCGTATTAACTGTGAAACATATACACCATACGCAGGAGAAGCAGGGATATTACTGAAAAATTGAAGTCATCACCTTTGTCGTATAGCTTCAGATGTAAATTTCTATGGGTGCCATAATTGAGGTATAAGTCCAAATATGAAGCATAACATGGAGAATCTGTCGTGTCTTTTATTTCAAGCTCACTTGGATAGATGACATTTAAATATTCTCCAAATTTGTGATTATTTAGAGAAAACGTCATCTATATATCTATATGTGAATGATTTAGCGACAGCCTTTTCTCCAGATTTGACAAGGTTCTCTAAAATTCTGATTCATGTGAATAAAGAAACAAATCAGCAAGCAAAGGTGCACAGTTTGTGGCCACTGGTATACCGATTGTTTGTTGAAAAATAATATTGCCATAAAGAACAAAAATGTTGTCTATCAAAAACTCTAACATTTTGTTGGTGGTATCTTTAGTATATTTTTGTTTGCAGTCGGTATGGTGTTTTACAAAATAACCAGAATCCCTTTTGAGCACTAGAAATTTATATCTTGGTTCACCGTTTTTGTAAAAGAATGAAAGTGAATGATTTGTCCTAGACGTTCTTTCAATTTAGCATGAGGGATAGTGGTGTAAAGGGTAGAAAAATCAAAAGTTTCTATACTTTTTACCGAAGATAGAGTCTTCAAGTAGTTCTTTAGAATTTTTGAGAATCCATATTTGGTTGATGCCAGATGTAGAATAGACTTTATCTGAATACGTCTGAAAGCCATCTTTGACGACTGTCAAAATTTGTGTTAGAATACCTGTTAATGATTTAGAAGAACATTTAGAGGAAACTGCTATATATCTTTCGTTGTATGGATTTTTAAGAAGTTTTGGAATCCAATACAAGTAAGGCAGGTCAAGTTCTTCCTGTTTTAAATTGATACCAAAAGACTCAAGGACTCCCTATAATGGAAAGAACTTCATCTTTGGTAAAATTAGTTTTGGTATAAGTAGGATTCTCCGATATACTTTCTAAACCTAAGCTCCTTAATAAGACATTCAACATAGAATTTCTTACAAACGAAAATAATGTTATTAGAAGCTTTATCAGCCGGGACAACAACATACCTGTTATGTATGTCAGTAAGGATTGCAGAAACCTCAGGGTCCCTGAGCACTAAAGAAGGTTTTGTACCCATAGACCCATTAAGTTTTGCACTCCTTGACTTGCCACAATTGCTAATTGTCCTTATCCAGTCGGATAAAGTATCAAGCTCTACGTCTTCTAATTTAGCCCAACCTCTAGTATACTCTTCAACAGAATCCATAATAATTTTGAAATTCTGTCCCCAAGTGAAAGGTTGAGCCTCCCTGTATTTAGGGCCCTTTTAAAGAAGACATCTTAATTTAGTATTCTCAATTATATTGATATCACCTGTTACTACATGCCTAGCTGGTTTATAAATATATGGGTACGCTGAGCAGGAGCAGGTAGGTGGAGTAAAGTTATGAAAGTTTAGGCACTGCAAAGTTTGTTTATATGTTAAAATTTTGGATGCAATGGGTTTATTGTAGGAGTAGGAAATTAGAGTAGGCGAGTTATATTTGAAATAGATAGGGACTTTAGATTGTACTACTTTGTTAAGTAGTATATTAGAAATATTAATAGCATCTATGCCTTTGTTTGGAAAATGTAATTTAAGAAATTGGCGAACGGTTATCGTCCTGTATATTGTGTTTCTGAGCAGGTTTAAATAACCTTTTAAATGCAATATCCATGATGATAGCGTTAAGTTTAAACTCTGGTGTAATAAAATCTGAAGTAGTCTTGTACATGCATTCTTCTTGTAACTGATTTAGACGGGAAAGTGGTAAAAAGTACAGTTTGGTTCGAATATGGTGTTATCCGAGAGGTTTCTGAATGAATGGTAAAAGGTTAGAAAAACTAACATCATGGACATTGGGTTTATTGTAACTTCGATGTCCATGTCTTCTTTTGTTACGTGTAGTTCTGTTAAACAGGTGTAAAACATTAGCATTCTTACAACCTGGGCTAGAAAGGTTTCCTACTCTATTAATTTTATCATTGCATCCATATGGTGATGCAGTGCCTAGTTGTAAAATTATGTATTTTATGTTATATGGATTTATTAAAGTAACATTATTCACAGCACAGATACCATTATTGAAATTCAAAGTATCGACAACATTTTCATAAAATTTAAAGGACATGTAACTCGTTTAAATGCAATAATTTAACATTTAAAGTCGCTATAGCTGATTTTAATGAAAAGATGTTTCCAAAATTCTACAGAAATAAAATTTGGCATCCAAGAAAGTTTGAATCAGTGATCTCAATATCTGTGTTTAATTGGATTTTTCTCCTTTTGAACTTACAACAAATTAACTAATTACGATAAAGTTTAAAAAGGTAAAGGAATTGCTTTATTGGCTATTGCTAGAAATGTAATTTAATCCGCTTTAAATTACTAATGTAAACTTAGATTCGAAAAATACTTGAACAAATTCTTTAGGGAGAAAGTCTTTTCGTTTGCCAAATTTATGATTTACTTCACGTACCCGGATTCGTTGGCGACTCAAAAACTGCCTCAATAAAAAGTCAGGATATGACTTGAACAAAGATACAATTCACCGTTTCAACAGCTTAACTGAACTATTGCTTACTTATTGATATTAATTAAATATTTACGTATATTTGCGAGGTTAACGGTATATGCGATTCATAAAACTCCTAATATTTGAATTAAAGACCAGATCATGAATTTATTATTGTTACTTAAACTCGTTTACTCAAATATAAACTTTTCGTTCTGTTATTTATATGATTTCATAACAGTTTCGCATTGGTGAAACCCGTGAATTTTATACAGTCATTCGAAGGCTCTGTCTCTACCGCAGTTGACGTGTTTTTACTTATAGACTTCTCCTTCTCTATCATGTCGTACAAAGAAAATGCCACCCATACCGAAGAAAGTCCTATGGATATTGGCGGTCGTTCCAGTAATTTTGAACTTTAATCTCCGACGCTGTCGGGCTGTTTAAAGACATTAGTCGGAAAAAAATTGAGTTTTTCCATTCAACTCAAACAAGAACAATCAGCACGTGCAGAGACCATTAAGAAAATATTAAAAGATAGTAGTCTGCTGAAACTAAAGGGTCAAGGAAACCAAACACAATTTAATTTCAACAACGAGGTTTTGGAGGCATTGGATAAGTTCGAACGTCGAGCTTTTGACTCCAGGGATAGTCAGTCTTTTATCATAATTTCAGATATAAGGACCAAAATCAATCTACGGAATAAACACATCCGCATCGCAGATTCGTCGTCTGCAGGCTGGAAAATAGTAAACAAATACAAAAACAGCGATAAAGCTGATAACTCTGATGATGAAAAGAACATGACACGTTCATCTCCATATCCATATGCTTCTAACAGAATAGCCACTGCTTCAGCTGCCGCAGGATCTCCATTACAGCTTAATTTCTTAAACGGCAAACAATAGCCTTTTGTCGTCAAAGGATCTCGCTACCAGCAGACACCAAAACGTCAATCACAACCATACGACATGTGTTACCAATGTTTCCAAACAAGCCACAGGAAATGTCTATACCCTGCACTCAACACAACGACCACAAGCAAGTAAAGAACCTGCCAAGTTAATGATAATTTTATTTATACAATATTTGAGTGTTGTGAGAGGGAATCTAAAGTAGAATTAGTAAATCAAATAAGATTCTTTGAGAAGCTAGATTTGAGTCATATTAACGGTTAAGCACATTTTAAAATTTCTGGAAAGAAATCGATGCTTTTCTGCTATTTTAAGTATAGTTGAATATAGCTATTAAATACCATTCACTTCAGATCCTCCTACTATGTATTTACCTTATAACAAATCAGCTTTAGAAAATGCAGATTTTGTAACTCAATCTATTTCATATCTTATAAGTTCCGGGTGCATTGTGCAGGTTCCTTTCAGACCATATATTGTTAGTTCTCTTAGTGTCGCTCAGAATAGAACAAAACAGAGGCTGATTTTAGATTTAGTTCAGCTTAATCATTATGTCAAAAAGGATAAGATTAAGTTAGAGGACTGGAAATAGCTCTGAATTATTTTGATAAAGACTGTTTTTCCATCAAATTCGACCTAAAATCAGATTATCATCATACAGATATTTCAAAATATAAGTCTTTTCTGAGTTTCTCATGGGACAGTAATTATTACTGCTATACTGTTCGGAAATACGTCTGCCCCATATATATTCACAAAGACTTTCAAACCAATTTTGAAATATTTAAGACTGAACAACATCAAAATTGTCTTGTTTTTAGACGAAGGTCTTTGTTTTGCTTCCACTTATCCATAGAGCAGGCTTTGTCTTTAAAAAATGCTTTTAAAATACAGATTTTAAATAATTTACAGATAGTCAAAATTGTGTCAGAAAAGTACAGTAAGGCAGTATGAAACCTTCCTTACATAGTCGTGCAATGAATGTATGTTCAGTCTGTCTAAAGTATGGTATCTCTATTGATATTTAAAGGGTTCCAAGATATCAAAACATGAAAGCAAACTTCTTGAGTAAGATCACAGATTATGACGATTGGGGCGTTTCTACTGATTTTTTTTTCATTTTATTAGTTCTTTATTTGGTCTATATACCATAGACAGATTCGCAAACTCCAATAACAAGAAAACTATTAGATTTTACTCCCCTTTTTGGAATCCAGGTTCCGAAGCCGTAGATTGCTTTACACAGAACTGGGCTGGTTATAAAAATTGGTAAGTTCCACCCATACATTTAGTTATTCGGGCATTTAGACATTTAGTTCAATGTAGAGCTAGGGACACTTTAGTTGTTCCAAAATGGCCTTCTTCGCCATTCTGGCTTTTTATCTTTAAGCGCGGTTTTTATAATATCATGCTTATGTTACAGATGTTATAGAGTTAAGAAATCAACATGGTATATATGTCCAAGAAATGAATAAAAAAATGTTTATTCGGATCATCTGAGTTTAATGTGCCTGTTCTGTTGGTAAAACTTGACGTTTCTTATATATAGTCGCGTTCCTGGTACACATTTTATGTGTATTATTTGTATTATTATTATTTAGATTTTTGTATATACATTACAGAGTTTTATTGTGTTTACTGTTTTGTTTTTATAGAACACTGGTGTATTGCAGTTGAATTTATATAGATCCTGGTACACTATCGATTGAATTCGTGTTTTATATGACAGAATATTGCGAATCGCGCGCGCAAAGAATGTATATTGTTGGTGTATTGCAGACGTTTTAAAGATCCTGGTACCTTATTTTTATAAATAGCCTGTGTACTGCAGATGTATAGCAGGTCCTGGTACACCTCTTGCCAAAGCTTATCGTAAAACAAACTTAATTTTTATATAGTTCTACATTTTTCAGATTTATTTTCGATTGGTAGATGTACTAAAGATACCGTTACTAGACAAGACCCTAATTTACAGCAACTCTACGACATATTACTTACATATTGCCTTAACTCCAAAACTAAGAACACATATAAAAATACAGGTATGGTTTTAATTCATTTTGTAAATGGTGCAAGAAATTCAATCCAAGCGTTTGTTGCATGCTTGCTTCTGAAACTGACGTTTCTCTGTATCTAGTACATTTAGCACAGACTTCCAAGTCATCTGTTGGGCGCATTCTCTTGCTGGCTACGCAGACCCGTACGGGTCGTCATTGGAACAAAGTGTGTAAGAAGGTGCACTTGGAGATACAAGTCGTCCTTGTAGTTAAAAAGGAGCCTTTATCTCCTCAGAATTTAGCTTCCTTGTAGATTTGTATGCAAACCTGAGTTCTCTATTAAATATTAGAATTTACTGTATGTGTTTGATTGCTTTTGCAGGAATATTACGTTTTTCAGGACTAGCTCAATTAAAAATTATTCAGGTTAGAATATTCACTACTCATATGATTCTTTATATCGATGGCAGTAAAACTGATATATATAATGAAGATAACGACGTATATATTTCTATAAAGTCAAGCAAACCTCTTTCTTATACAAAAACTAGGGAATTATTTTGTCAGCTTTTCAATCTATAGGTTTAGATAAAACTAAGTTCGGGCTCCACAGCCTAAGGTCAGGGGGCGCCACAGCAGCAGCCGTTTCTGGCGTCAACGACAGATTTTTTTTTTTTTTTATAAAAAAATTATCGATGGAGCACAGACAAGGCTAAGGACGGATACGTTAGAGAAAATATAGAACAAAAATTGTCAGTTTCTAAAAATCTTGGTATCTGAATGCTTATTTTAATTCTCTTCTTTCCTTATCGTTGACGTAACTGCACTCACAGAGCGCTTCATATCCTATATCGATGTATAGTTTTATTAAAAAATAATTAATGTTCGTTTGAGTGGAACGAATCAGACCATAAATTAATAAATTATTGTTACTTAAACTCTTTTACCTAAATATAATTTTTTCGTTCTGTTATTTATATGATTTCATAACAGTTTCGCAAGGGGGAACCCCGTAAATTTAATACAGTCATTTGAAGGCTATCTCTACTGCAGTTGACGTGTTTTACTTATATACCCACCCACCCTTCCTGAAAGAGTTTCTTGGTTCTAATTATATTTTTCTTAATTGATACTAATACTGTAAACCGCTTTATACTAGCGCAAAGACTTTTAGCGATTTTAAGGTGCCATTCGTATTAGCGCAGTTTTATTTTAGCGCCGTTTTATCATGTTTGGGACTCCAAAATTCACGCCTGTACACGACTATATAGTAAATCCTAATTAAGCTATCTTTATATATAGATACTATGAAATCTAGTTTATATACCTGCGTAATTACCTGTAAACAGGGGATGAGTAGTAATAACTAAGTAAATGAAGTCATACATTATTGTAGACCGTTTCCGGAACCGTTAGTATTGGAAGTTGGTGAAATTTTAGCGATAGTATTATTTTAGCGGATTGATTCTTCCGCCAATTGCGCTAAAAATAACTGCCGCTAAATTATCACGGTTTACGGTATATTATTTTTGTATTTTGTAGATATCTTGGAATGTATTTAGAATTCTTATATCGGAGAATTAGTTTTTTATTTGTATATATTACGATAATAAACGTAAGTGCACTCACAGAGCGTTTCTTATCCTATATTGAATTACATTTTATTTATAAATAATTTATGTTCGTTTGAGTGGAACGAATTAAAACATAAACAGCTTATACCTTTACCTCAGAGTAGATTACCACTTTATCCCTGATGATCCAATTATAGTCATATCTTTAGCACGTCTAAAGGCGCAGTTAATTAGCACTAGGAAAATAAAAATGGAAACAAATATTTGTTGTCTTTTTTTACCTATGAAAATCGCCAGAAAAATATCAAGTAAGATATTTTTTGCAATCAGGAATTATGTCTGTCTCGGTACTAATATAATTTGGTTTTTTTTTTTGGTTTTTTTTTGTCTGCTTAGAGCCATTTAAAAAATTATAAAAATATAAGTTCTGAAATAGATATGCATTCCTTTCGATAATATAATTGAATTTCGAATTTCAGATTTAAAAAAAAATAATAATAATAATAAAAATACATTGTAATTGATCCTAGAAGAATATTTATTATCGTAGTGAGTAAAATATTTGACCTTGCTTTTTATTTATTAAAACGGAAATGGCATAGAAAATCAAATCTGTGAAAATGGCAGCCATCGAAAAAAATCAACGAATGATCCCAGTAAAAGACAGGTTAAAATAGGCAAACATCGTTAGTCAAACAGTAACAGTGGGTATGTTGACATGTTTTGAAGAAAAAGAGATATAGGGGAAAAATTCATCAACCACTATTTTTTATGCAGAATAAATTGAAAAAGTATTGAAAAGTATTTTGACTTCGAAACAGTTAATATTTAGTACATATCGGTAAGATGACATTTTCCACAGCATTTTCTTTATATGGAAGAAATAAAATGGCTAAAAATCGCATTGACAATGATTTTAAATCTTATTAAAATGTCACTAAGAAAAGTTTACAATTTATAACAAAACGCGGAATCAAAAGAATAATTTTAAATTATTTTGTGGAAGATTAAGAAATCAAAATATTGATATGCATTTCCATTGATTATAAGGATTTATTGTCGCCGTCTATATGTCGATTGAAATGTAACACAATTTTTTCTTCTGATGCAGTAATGAAAATTTATGAGATTTTATGTAGTAATGTTTTTTAAATTCTCTTATGTCAATGCTTTAAAGGGTTTTGCAATTGAAATGGAAAATATATTACTGACAGGATTGATATTAAGCGGGCCCGCTTTTGTGTTTTTCTGGTAAAAATAGGGTTGGTTGTAAATGTATTTGAATTCTTTGTCGTTCATTGATTTTGGCACCTTATGTACATATTCATTTAACATTTTTACTTAAGGCAACTAAAAAACAAATGTTTAAAAAAAATAATCTTCGCTTAAATTGTAAGAAAACAGAGTAGAAAAACGTAAAATTCAGAAAATTATTTTTCTTTTCTAGAATCCAGCTAAGATGCACTTTGAAGTTTGTGAGTTTAAAATTTTAAATTTCCTTTTCCTCAGAAAAAAAAAACTTATACATAAATATTTTAGGTTAAAAAAAAGCCTATATCACCAAGTTAATGTCCCCTGTGTAATTCTTAAAAAAACATAATACGATGAATAAGATAAGATATAACAAAATAAAAAACCAAAAATTTTAAAACAGAAAAATTGAAAATGAGTTCATAAATCGTAATCTTATATTCAAAACATTATCAGGCCTCCGTAAAGTTGTCTTTTTCCTGATATAGACTTTTAATCATATTTGATTTACCATCAACAGATCCAAGTATTTTTGGAAAACATGTTAACTATGTAACATATGTCAGTAACGCCATCTCGATTGGTAAGGTGAATTGAAGTTCAAAGTCATATGTTAACCATTCTCTGTATCTGTTACCCATGTTAGCAGATGTCAACATAAAGACAGTAAAATTGTAACAATGAAATCCTTCTTTAAATCAAGTTCTCCCTTTACTTATGTTCAAAAAATTGTAAAGGTGATATATATATATATATATATATATATATATATATATATATATATATATATATATATATATATATATATATATATATATACCTGCTCATTTTTGATGTGCCATATGTGCACATTTCGGAAATTTCTCATTCCTCATCAGGGACACTAGGGGACGAAAACTTTGATAGACAAAAAAAAAGCCGAATAGTTAAAACACAAACATACCATTCCTTGTCCGAATTACAATCCCAAAAACAAAGTCATTTACTGCTAGCCTAGTGTCCGTAGAACCAGCAGGAGACCATTTTATAGAGCGCGACGTCTCAGGCTCTCTAGTATTATGTAGTTTGTTCTGCATAAACAAATGTGACAATAATAATTCTAAATTTCCAAAATGATATGAATCCAAATCCAGCTAAGAAATGATTTGCATGAGTGATCAATCCTTATTTTTAAATTAATTTCCAAAATCAAAACGGTTGAAATTGTGCTAAATGTATATTTTCTAACAGTACAAAGAACTGCCTACTGAGTTTTGGATACCCTTTTACTCCACGAGCAGCGGTAGCCGCTCAGAGGTACTAAATTTATATCACAAATACCTGCTAAATTTTGATGTGCCATGTGTGCACATTTCATATATATATATATATATATATATATATATATATATATATATATATATATATATATATATATATATATATATATATATATATGTATATATATATGTGTGTGTGTGTGTGCGTGTGTGTGTGTGTGTGTGTGTGTGTGTGTGTCGTTTTGTGTTAATGGTGTAACTTTGTATTGTAAGGTGTATGTTTTCGATGAAAATTGTTGTGGTTATATTTTCAAAAGTTCGAACGAGTTTTTATTTATTCATTTTTTAAATAGGTTACATCAACAACTTTCGATTTTGTCGTTTGTAATATAGTGAGTATATTTGTAAAGCTGAAATTCTCAATGCAGCATGTCAATATTAAATATTAATTCTTCTTTCTTTACACGACAAAGATCAATATTTTGAAGTAAAAAAATGAAATGTACAAGATCTTTTTCTTATTCTTTACGACACAAAAGGATAAAATTCAACCCATAAATAGTACATATTGGCTTAGAATTACTTGTAAATTATTGTTTATTTTGGATTTAGTTATAGTTCTTAGAATCCATCAAAATATAATAATAAATCTATATAAAATTCTTAATCGGATTCTAAATTATAAGCAATCCATTTTCATTATATAAAGTTAAATGGCTTTAAAATTTTGGTAGGTCAAGCAGAAAGTTTCTCAAGTTATATACAAAGTCAATCAAAGTTAATATCTGAAATATTCTACGGTTTTGTTATTTTAAAACTAGTTAAGTATGGTGTTATTCTCTACTTAAAAATAGACTATACTATGTTTTGCTTAGTTTCTTTGGGTTCACAGACAGTCCAGTAAAATTTGAATACCATAGAAACCACTAACATGAACTTTTCCATTAAATATTTATTGTTAACATTTTGTGTTTACATGTAACGCACAAGGAGTGTATGAACTACTCTTATTTCCCTTGTGGCTTTTATTGGTCACGTGGTCAATGCTTATATATACTATCTAGCGGGACATCTACATTATTTGTTAAAACTATAAGCATTCCAAGTTTATGATGATTATTCATTACATAATGTATGTAGTAAACTCGAAAGCTTTAAACAACATTTTAACTTGTATATATTTAATAATGTTAGAATATTTAAAGAAACAAGGAAACAAAAACGTCGGCAATTTTGATGGCGGATGCTTAATGAATATGAGAAAACTTTTTATACAAAACGGATGCATAAAAATCATAGAACATTATAACATCGTCATGAAATATTGTGTCTGTGGTTGGTTGTTGAATCGTAATGACAAATGAATACTTTATCGTCATTATATAGCTCACAATATGTGACCTTATCATGACAAACAATCATTTAACACTGATGTAAATAGATGTTTGCTGGTGTATATTGTCATTTTTAAACTTTTGAGCCTAGGAGGATGGGAAACGGCTTGTATATCAACCAAGAAACGGAGGACAAAATAGGCAATTTTACAAATTCATATTCGGTATTCCATTTTTATCTTGCCTTAGTTGTGTGCGTTTTTGGTGCTGTCAGCAATGTCTTGAATATAACAGTATTGACGAGGAAAAATATGAATACATCTACCAATTTTATTTTCACGATTTTAGCTATATCAGATGGATTGTTAAATGTTATATATATACCGTTTTTGATAGTTCAACGGAATTTTTCATATAAATCCGCACAATTGACGTACGCATTTGGTGTACTAGTACTGATGTTTCACACAGTTTCTGTATGGATTACCGTAACTTTAGCTATTTTCAGATATATAGCTATCCAGTTTCCGTTTCAACAACTGCGTTATTGCAGTAAGAAACGAACGAAGATTACAGTCGTTATAGTGATTTGTTTATGCCTTTGCATTTCTATCCCAAATGCATTCAATTATAAAATAGTTGGTATGGTAAATGAGAACAAATCGGTCTATTTCTTAGATCTAAGCGACCATTTAGTCTGTGGAGCCAAGTTATCAACAATTACGTTTTGGATTGTTGCAATAATGGTAAAGTTTCTTCCCAGTCTGCTTCTAACTGTTTTTAGTGTATTGCTTATAATATCAATGAAAAGATCAAACAAACGCCGGCAACAGTTATGTTACACAGTCAGTGATTCAACGTTCACTAGCAAAGGTAATGTACCTCAAGCACAACACCGTGTTAACAAGGGAAATGGAGCTACAAAATTAATAATAACTGTTGTTGTATTATTTGTCTTTACAACATTGCCGCAAGGAATACTGAATCTTTTAGCTGGTATAAGTGAGACTGTGTTTTATCGATTTTATGCATATCTTGGAGACCTAATGGATGATTTGACCCTAATAAACAGTGCTGTAAATTTTTTGATTTATTGTATAATGAGCAAAAACTTCCGTAACACATTTTCGAACCTTTTTTGTAACATATGTACATGCTGGAAGAAACAGTCTGCTAATGTTTCTTGATGGACATTTCCAATCAAACTAAAATGATTTAGATTTCGATTGATATTTTGTAACAGATTCTTGTAGGAAATTTGTTTTCTTTTTTTTTAAATTCCTTAAAATCATATGTATTATATCATTTTTAAAGTTAGCATAATGCTGGACAACCTGTTGTAAATTAATAAAATTGTTGGAGTTTTACAACAGAATAGTAACCGCTACACTTCTACATTGTCGTCTAGGGGGAACGATATGCGTTTCTTAGATACAATATTCCAGACGAAATGTCACGTGACTGTTATACCAGTTAAGGCACTGAAGGTCATTTTTCTCCCTTTGCTTTGCTAGAAACGTGTAAACAGTGAACCACTGGGACTGGTTTTTGATGAAGAATTGAAACGTTTTCTACCGGAAATGTCACCAGTATTAAAATTCAAAGTCTCCGCCACAACATTTTACAATTTTAAGGACATGTAACTTTTTAATCAGTGATCTCAATATCTGAATTTTATTGGATTTATCTCCTTTTTGTATTTACAATGTCATTTGAGCTACTACTTAATTAACTAATTACCATACATTTAAAAATCAATTGCTAGAAATATAATTATTTAGTTATAGTGTTTTTGTCTTTTCCTTTGCCAAATTTACGAATTTCTTCATCTACCCTGTTTCCGGCAACCTGTCTCAATATTACTGTCAGAATGAGAACTGGTGCAAACACACAATGCACCGCTTCGCCAGCTAAAATTTATTGGTTATTTATTAATATTAATAAAATATTTACGCATTTTGTGAGGTATACAGCGTATGCAATTAATAAATCTACTAATAGTTGAATTGATGACCAGCTTAATAGCTGATAACTTTACCTCAGAATAGATAACATCTTTGTCCTTGATGATCCAATAATCGTTGTATGCCTTCAGCACGTCAAAGGACGTAGTTAATTAGCATTAAGAATATAACAATGAAAACAAATATTTGCTTTCTTTTCTTTTACCTAATGAAATCGACAGAACTTTATCAAATAAGATGATTTATAGATGCCTTAATTCTTCTGTATTTGTTTTGTTTCGGTAACCTCCGAGATTTTAAGCGTCAAAAGTGACATAGTTTTATTATTATTATTATTATCATTATTATTATTATTATTATTGCAACTTGGGTAGGATTATTTCTCTCTCGAAAGTATTAGAATTTGCGTTATGTGTCTGCTTTGATGTAGCCGTTTAAAAATTATAGCAATATTCGGCGTAATACAGTTCTGAAATAGATAATATACATTTCTTCCGATAATATAATTGAATTTTGAGCTTAATATTATTTTGAAAAAAAAGATAAATAAATAAATAAAAATTAGAATTGATTATAGAAAAATATTAATTATTTGATCTTAAGATAATAATAACAATAAATAAACATTCAAAAAAAGAATAAATAGTGAATACTCTCCATAAGCTACTATATCTATGAATCTAAATAATATTTAGATTGTATATTTCAGGCAATCATCGACGGATAATGATTGCATATAAGCAACATAGCTGTACAGCCTATACAACGTTGAAAATAATAAATCAGTTTAAAGTCAATAACATTAACAAAGTAATTTCACATTCATATAAATGTTGGTTGTTCAGCAACATATGCTTCAATAACAGATGCTATTTTATAGTTGTTACAGACAGCAGGTATTTTTCATTTTATTTATTTCTGAAAGATTGTAATGAATTTAAATGAAATACACTTTCATCTGAATTAAAAAATAAAATATGTATTAAAACATCCCATTTCACTTTCTTCATAAGATATTATGTAGGAACCGCCTTTTCGTTGTATGATATCAGTAAGAGCTGATACAGTATCATGTAAAGACCTAAAAAAAAAAAATTTCAAATGTAATTGTAATTACACTGAAAAAATATAAACTGTATTAAATACTTTTGGGTAAAGGCATTAAACTTCAAAATTAATGTTCATTTCTTTTGGGGGGTAGGCATAGATAATGATTTTTGGTACAATCGTATAGCTCATGTGGACCTAAGATATTCCAAAGAAGGAGGAGATTATTAGTTTTATTTGTGGAAAAGTTGGTTTTACGACAACATTCATGAACTAATCACCTTAAGATAAAACGAGTTGAGAAATGGTGTTTTACGCCAAAGTCAGATTTTTTCACAGAGCTGCCAGTTCTGAGAATGTGGAGGAATCTTGAGTGCCCGGAAAAGATAACTAACTTCGCGAAGCACCATGACTAACACGTAAGCCCTAAGATCTGCCCAACAAAATTTGAACCTAGGCGGCAAGACACTGTGATTCGTATACACGTACTTTTGAACACACGGATACCGATGCTCCTTTCGACACATTTTAGAGAATTATCAAAAAGTTACATTTCTCCTCTTCATTAAGTTAAATATTAATGTATTTTACGATCAAATAAATACTAAATTGTATATATAATATGATAAATTACCGTATTTCACGAGACTGTTGTTCCAATAAAATTTTCATTTCTCTGATGTCCTCTGAAACTGTTTCATGGTCATTCTGTAATTTGACTAGTCGGTGTTTTGAATCAGATATGCTGCAAAAATATTTTTTAAATGTAAATTAGAAGAAAGAAATTTGTAAACGATTCATGAAAAGATGCACACAGCCACTTAAACCAATAACACAGCATATGTGTGCACGCAAGTTATAAAAGAAAACGGAAAAATGGGACTATTCACTCACATGATAAATTTTAAGATTTTTCAAAATATGATGCTTTTTAACCTTTTTTCCATGAGGCTGCCTTCAAAAAAAAGATCATAGGTATATGGAACGACTCGTCGATTATTTTTTGTCTTTAGAAACATTTAAGTTCAGGTTTTTGCTCTTAATATATATTTTTATTGACAAAAAGCTTCTTTGCTTTACAATTCAATAAAATTATTCTATGAAATATTTTAATGCGATCAAAACAATACAATTAAAACAATGTTATTTCAAAAATTTCAAACTTTTACAATTAGATTTATAGTGAAACAACATTTAATTAAGGAAGAAAACTTTTAAAAAGTTTCAAAAAATCTTAAAATATTACATACATCTAAAACGCGTTTTCAACTAAATTACGAAACAAACCAGCATTAAAAAATCTAATACTTCAATTTGTTTTGTGAATGAGTTTCCTTTAAAACATTTTACTTGTTTTAACACTTCTTTTTGATACTTTGATGAATGTTCATGTAATTAACTGAATTGGCCAACTTTCTACTGTAATTTTGACCTGGGCTGGTATGTTTATATTTACTAAAACTAGGATTAAAATAAAAATGTAAATTTGATACGACTACCTCGTCCAGAAAAACTAATGTAAAACAGTTCATATTTTCTGTACATCATTTTTTTAACACTTCCAAATGAACATTTACTGATAGATATCTTTATTTTATGTGCAAGTCGCGAATATTCACAAGTTTTAATCACTGTATTCATTTTGGAGACATAATGAAATGTATAATTTACACAAATAAGTTAACACAAGCACGAAGCGCAAAAATCAAAAACTCTATCACCACCTCAATTGTAATGATCATCACTGTCATTATCATTGTAACTTCTTTTATTATCATCATCATCATCATCATCAATAGTCGTCATCATAATAAGTAAAATCGTCAGTATTAAAGAAGTGTCATCATCTTTAATATAACTTTTTTAAACTTGCCTTTCTTCTACTTGATTCATCCTTGTTGTTGAAGCCTCTTTTGACGGAAACGTTTTTCGACTTCTGATGTAAATAATTCTCTACTGATTCCTTTTCAAACAAACAAATAGCATTAAACTCTTCTTGCTTAAACCGTTTTCCTAAAATTAAAATTAAATAAGTAAAGCCACAAACTTGCATAAACTCTCTAAAATATTTGAATATTTATATTTATATTGACACAAGGATATTGCAAGCCTAGGTTAATCAAGGCCCTTAAGAAGTTTTATGACCGTCATCAAAATATTGTTTATAAGTATGTAGTCACTGTATCCAAACTTATCTGGATATATTTTACTTACCATAGTTTTATGTTCCTTTCATTCTCAAAATTGACTTGCACTTGACGGGTGTAGCTAGCTAGACAAGATGTGCCTACCCTTCCGGAGCACCCGGCCTCAATTCCTTGATGGAAGTTCACGTGTATAACATATTTTGCCAGTTTGCAAGGTTTTTACTTTGTTTTTGGGACTGTGATACGGACAAGGACTGGTATGTTTGTTTTATTGGATAAATAAATAAACTAATATTTGTTTTGTACAAATAATCATCACTGATCATGATAATAATACGATATTGCAGTAACATTTGAATAATGTTTTTTATATTGTTTCCAAGAAAAGATTCAGGAATGTAGAAAGATAAAAAAATAAAAAAAATATCTTACATTAATTACGTAAAATTTGAGTATCACATTAAAACCATTATTTAGCGTCATATAATGGCTGAACAACATTATCCCCAGAAGCTAGTCAATATAGCGAACAGATGATTTAGCTTCGAGTTTTTAGATATTTAAAGCATATAGTTTCAGTAAATAAATTCTTAAAGTATACTTACTAAATGCGTTACGCCTTACGCATTTATTGCTCATTTGAGAAGCTAAAGACAATACAAGTCTTATCACGTGACTGATGACAATAAAAGGTGGTACGAGGACAGGACTATCACAGTACTTGTAAACCATTCTGCAGCGATGGAAACGCCATATTTGTCTAGAATTTTCTTGAACTTTATTAAATGTATGTCTATAAACAAAAGAAATTATTAGACTTATCCACTCAGTCGCATTTTTCCAAATTTCAAAATTTTCACTTTGTTTTGTTTTCTTTTTTTTGGACATGGACTGGTATTATTATTACTATATTATTTACGTTTAAAAGATATAATTCCTATGGTATCAATTCGACAAATGAAAGCGTTAACAATATTTGAAAGAACATACTTTACAAAATGATTCTCAATTACAAACAATACTCATCATCTTGCTGTTAAAGTTTGAACTAAAATATGTAGTAAGACAATTGTTGCTTATTTTAGGCAACTAAATATAATTCTTATACTGATTTTTGTCAATTTTTAGTACGTTTACATAAAGTTTTTGAGATGACTACCTTTTTAACAGAAAATGATAAATCGACTTTTCGATTAGTCTTCTCTATATTAAAGGTCATTTAAAGTTTAGCATCAGTTGCTTAGAATCAGCAAAAAGCTCCAATTTTGACCATATATAATCAATTTACTTAAAATTTGCACGTCAACAGTCGCATAATTTTATAACCAACAGTCTATTAACATGTTTCTCTAGCTATAGTTATGTCTGTATATCATACATTGTTGGTATGATAATAATTATTTTACTGCATCTATAAACATACTGGATATATTTTAAGTGCCAGAGTTCCATGATTCTTTCATTTTCAACATTGATCTCAAATATGGTGTATGTAGCTAGCTAAATAAGGGATTTTTTTCTTTTAGAGCATCCGGAATCACTTTCCCAGTGGAAAATTTCCTTTTTTACTAGCTTTTGGGAATGTGATTTAAATGATTACCGGTATATATTATATTATATACTAGTATATAAAATTGGTTACATGATTTTTTAAAATACTAAAATGTTGTCATTCCAAAATAAAGCCGTAATTGAAATAAAGACTTCAATACTCACGCAAACATAGCAATCACCAAATTCACTAAAAGTATATTGGAGACCAACATGTAAATTCCCAGAAGAATGATAACAAAAACACTCTTTTCCGGACATCTTGGGAGAGTGCCGTTTCTCCATTCCGTTTCATTAAAGCTACATACAGAAGGTTCATTTCCTTAAAAAAAAACCCAATTTTTAATTAAGTTTGCTCATATTTTATAGTCATTGCTAATACCAAAAAAAGGGTTGTTTCAGCAGTTAGTTAAGTTTACAGCATTTAAAATATATAATACATCTAAAAAGAGTAAATAACTGATTACTTGTATTACTTAAAAATTATATCAGCTTATGTCAATGAATGAAAATTCTATTTACAAATACTAGCTATAAACAAAGTTAAGAAGATTCAGAAAATTTTTGTTACCTTCCATTTTTCTATAAATAATTCTCCATATATCTGGAAATATGGATGAAACATTATGTTATTCAGTAAATTGAAGTCGATGGGAGAATTTGGATACTGGTTAGCTTGATATGCTATTCCAAAACTGAACATAAACACGATGAGCAGCAAAAAGAAACTCAGCAAATCCCTTAACTAAAAAGAAAAAAGAACATTTTCATTATTTTATTGTTGAAAAAAGACGTATAATATCATTAATGTATTTCTTAGCTTAAAAATACATCATTGCAAGTGAAATTATTTGGTTAAATAATTTTTTGCCCGAGACAAACTTTCAACTTTTTTATATCAAGTCAGCCAGTGTATGGGGTTTGAGGAAACTGGAATACACGAAAAAAAACAGACGGTCTTCGTTTAGCAAACTGGCAGTATTTTTATGCTGAGGTCTGCGCAAATAGGGATTTAAACCTAAACGATGAATTGTTTGATAGCCCTGCATATGCTTTTTAGACCACTTGGCTACTGATACCAAGGCATTGGGTACAGAACATGACCAGTTTCAAGAAGGCACTAATACTTAAATCGATTTCCACAATGGAAAATGAACTACAAAGAATAAAACCATTATTTCTCATGCCATTTTCATATATGGCAATTTAACTGTTTTCTGAAAGTTCTGATTGTAAGGTTTACTACATTAGAATGTTCGTCATATTCATAACATACAATCGAAGAGAACCATCTATGCTCGTGAAGGTGGAGTATGGTTTTTGTGAATTTTCATGTCAAAGTTTAATTCTAAAGAAATTTAATCAAAACATTTCTTTAATTTTTCATGTATAGTTGCTTAACCTTGTACCATAACAAAAAACACTGAATTTACATTTGTACAACAGGCATAAGCGTTTACTTTTTTCATGTCGAGGACTATGGTGGCCAAGTGGTCTTACATTTTTCTGTTCTTTATTTTTAAAGTTTTAATTACAATAATGATTAAAGTTTAAGGAATCAGTCAGTTTTCCTACCGAATGCCGAAATTTGTCTTCGGACAAATTCTTCTTTCATGTCAGTCATTATATAAGGGAAAATCTTTAACTAAGCCTTTATTCAAATTAATTCACTGAATTCCCTTCATGCCTGCACTTAGTTATACGGTTCCGCAATTCATAAGTAACAAATGTTGAACTACATAGGAAATAACGGGTTCCTGATTCACGAATCGGATGAATATCAAACACAACCACCATAAAGAATAATAGCATGACAATCATGACAATAATATTCATAAATTTTCTTAAAACAAAGGTTTGTTCGCTTTTGTAAAGCATTCCTTAGCTGGATTTGGATTCATGAAATTTTAAAACTTTGGATTCATTAAGTTTTAATTGTTGGCTTGTATTTTTTATCTATCAACCTTTTCGGTTCCTAGTATTATTGACTGTTCGATATGTGCACATACGTCACATCAAAATTAAACAGGTATTTTTGTAAAATATACATACCATACGTCGAATCATAATAACTTTTGGTCCGAGATCCTCTGATATGAAAAGTGATTCCAAAAACCTCAAAATATGAAGAATCAGAGTCAAACTAAACGCAATCCTAGCGTAAACAAAATATTCTTTTGGTAGTGAAAATCTTAATATCATGGAAATAATAATGGCTACATCATTGATCAAACTAAAAGTATTCCACTCCTCATGACTCCACAGCTTTATTTTATACACAAAATGATCTTTCTTTGCAGCCAGGACCTGCAAAAAGAATTATAATAAGAGATCATTAAATAGAATCAAATAAAACAATGGTTCTCGATTAAGAAATGAAATAAATTAGGCAGCTATGTGACAATCAAGAATTCCGAAAAAAATTAAACAAATGCATTCACAAATTAAAATGAAAAATATTCCCTTTTTCGAATAAATAAACCTCGACCGACGAAACAAATACCACCATGCACATGAAGTTAACTGTACAAATTATGTTGTAAGGTTGATTTATAAAGCCATCATAGTTCAGTAGGTTGAGCATTTGCAGAGGGGGAAGTTCTTAATTTACACCAATACAGCAATGGCACATACACTTGTTTTATTGTTGATACAATCATATTTATATCGCCTACTTGAAACACTTCATATTTATTTCTAAACATTACTTGTTTGTAACAAAACGTATGCAAAAGCGGTCCCTGGAGGAACGCTCAAGTATTTTGGTTATAAAAGCACGCCTTTCTTTTAAAACTAGAGGACACTTAACATATTAAAAAGCAAACAAGTCAACAATTCGTACCTATTTAAGTAAGGTCAATCAAGGCTCATTATTCTTATTGTAGCGTTAATAAACTTACATATAGTGTCACAGCCATTTTCGAATCGCACAACTTTCAATGTACAAATTGAATTTTAAAATTGCAATGTAAATTGCATTTATAATTATCACTGTAATTGCATTTTAAAATATATAATCATAAACAGTTTTATACTTGTCTGAATTGCTCTAGCATCAGTGAAAACACGTATGCATACGTAATATACTCATACACAGAAACACTGTCGATGTTGAATCTTGCCATCAGAAATATACTGAATATTCCGAGAAATACCAAGTAAGAAATCTGGAAAATACCAAACGTAATTATGATTAAAGAATTTTTATAGAATCTTTGTTGCAGTCAATAGAGTATAATCTGAATTTATCCCATTTTTTCAAAGTAAAACTGCAACAGGATTACTGTCTCTGTCGACAAAGATACTAAACGCTTAAACTGACAATTCGAGTAAGAAAGCAATTCCTTATACAAACGATCGCTAATAACTTGATACAAAAGCTATCAAATGCATTTATGGTATTGGTCAACCTCTAAGAAGCATGTTCACAATACACAAATTTCTATTAACATAAAAAGTGTAAAAAATATTATGCTGATTGAAGTGTTTAAATGAATTGATGAAGTTTGCAGAATACGATCTAACAAAACTGTATTAAAAATCGAGAGGAATTAAAATTTAGAAGTTTTCTAGCAATACTTCATTCGGTGAAAAACAAAAATAAAAACACATCATATTCATGTTTTATTGAAACATATGAAAACAAAAAGAGGTGATATATATATGCTGTATTTCAATAGTCTTTACTTACAACGTTTGCCCAGTATATTGTTATTGGTGCAGAATAAAAGTAGAACATAGCACGTGGAAAACTAATTGACTGTTTGTTACTACTGCCAAATATTGACACATTGTATGATTTCATCTTGGGTTCTTCAAAAACTGTAAAACCATCGTCTCGTTCGCCCCATTTTCTTTCAGCTGTGACAAATTTAATGAACGGCAAAAACAATGGACAAAGCATTGTTAAAATTATCTAAAATAACAATTAAAGGGAAAAAATAAATAAACTTTTTTGTGTCATACATTACTCAAAAGCCGGAATAGATCATCGTTCTAAGAAATTTTCCTTGAAATACTACCTTTTCCAGTTCATACTTAAGGTATTTCATATTTCACATTCGACTTTAACATGTAGGTGTTCATTAAACACGTTTTATACAAGATTTAGAATTTTTAATTTTTTATCATTATTTAGGCCAGTGTTGCCTCACAAATTTACTCTTAGGGAATAAAAATAGAAATATTAAACTACTATATAGTGAATATATACAGTTGGATTTCGTTATTTTTAACTCGAACAACTCAATTTTAGATAAATATAGAAGTACCGTATGTTATATGGTTTTAACAATTACGAAAACCAAAAAGCAAATAGTACCCTGTCTATAATCTGCATCTATATCGGAAAAATGACAGATCGTGTATGTTTGAAATTGAAGTTTTTTACATCAAGCATCAACAGTAAGATGATTTGTGATTTTCAAAATAAAAATTTACCTGAAACGTTGATATATGCAACGATATTTTTCCTTTCCACAATATCCTCAAAATTGACTGACAACAGGAATGACTCATAAAATCAACTCTGTAATTATTTTCTGCTAGAAATAGGACTGTAGTATTTCCAAAACATTCAGTTTTTTGTAGTAGTATTTTTCTAGCAAGATCCTTGTCGTTGTTGTAACATTCAGTTAAAACTCCAATTGCAAGATTTTCGAAAAAGCTGTAAATACATAGATTTTGTGATCATATACAATGAAGGTAGTCTCAAACTAATTGAAATTGAAGTTGTTTTTGGATTAAAATTTATATTATATTAAACAATATAATAGTTGTTAAGTCAGTCATGATAATTAAAATTGTGATGAAAAATGTTTGATGAATCTAACCAATGCTGTAAGTAATGTATAAAAACATGATAAACAAATAATATACAGAAAATAATTTTGCATAAAAAATTCAGAAATTTACGATAGCCAAAGCAAACAAGAACACGCAACAATGCTAGCCACGGACAGAATCAGCTTAACAAAAAAATGCAAGAAATTGAGGCATTTTAGACCTGCGCTTAGGTAATATCCAGTGGTTTTGTAATTTTGTAAAAGTACTATTGTAGGACTCAGTCACAATTTAACAAATAATAATCCATATATACGAATATTTCAAATAAATTTTCGGGTTTTATTACCAAAAACAAAGCAATTACTGTACGTACAGTCTAATATGTAAGTTTGCAATTTTCTCTTAAATTTAGTTTACAACTGGACACCAGTCAACTCAGCAAAAAATTAGAACAGAAATGTCGGTGATTTTGGGGAATTTAATTTTAGACATCAAACTTTATTTATCTCGCTCAAGCGTTGTTTGTAGAAGCATTTTGTTTTTCAAATAATAAAATTCGATAAAAACCATTAAAATCACAATATAAACCAAAAGGTACTATGCCAAAGCTTTTGTATAAAGACGAACGTTTTACCATTAATATGAATGACCCTTAAATATTGCTAAAATATCAGTTTTGACGTTTGTACAACATGGAATTAGTTAACAGTTTTTTTGTTTCAAATTAACTGGAAATTTTTTCTTCAAAATCACTTATCTGTTAATATTAAAACATTTCATCCGACAAACGTCTTAAATGATTTACTTTATGAATAATACGAATGAAGCATCAATTTATTATTAGCAGTCATGTGTAAAAAGTGCAGTTTTCTGGTAATCTCAATGTCCCCTCCAATAGTTGTCCTGTAGTAGCATTCTAGAAAAAGCATTAACTTTACTTTTTAAAATATATACATTCTTTTTTTATTTGTAACTCATTTGTTAGATGTTAGTGTTTCGTCTGAATTCTAGAAAGGGAGATAATTATGTCCTACGCAATTGATATGTGGTAAATTTGAATGTGATTCATCCATTTGTTTGCCATATATTAGCGTTAAGTACATCATCGTCAAAACAAGTCAATATGATAAGATTTTTGCTTTTAAACGTTTGGTTGGACCTGTGTAAGAATATTTAACAATCTTAGAAAAACAAACAATAATCTGATTTTATTATTAATAATATTATTATTATTATTTTTATCAGTAATTTGATTCACCATCATCATCATCATCATCATCATCATCATCATTATTATTATCAGTAGTAACAGTAGCATATTGTTATGAATAGTTATGTTGTTTTAGATTTAATAATAAAGGGTAAAACATGTGGTATATCTTATATCAGTACATTAACCCACTATTCTTTTAGACAACATTGGTTCGGAAAATGTAATGAATTACTATTATTATTATTATTACCTAGAAAAATACTTAGGATTATGTACTAAACAATGTTACAATAATGTACATACATCGGCGAAATGTAACAGCTATTTTATTTCAGTAGTTGTTTTTTTTTTCATACGCTACCCATCGTTATTTCTTCGAAAAATTACTTTATGATAAAACATGTTCAAAAAAATACCTCATATTTACTGAATATGAAAAAATTGGCATGGCAGAAATACTTTGGGTTACAGAATAACAAAACTTGTAGCTAAGAAGAAAAGACTTTGTGTGGCAGGCAGAATTACCTCAAAAACTTCAATTAAAAACTGAATCACAATTACAATATTACAAATCGAATAAAGAATTGCAAACCTTGTATTTTGTGAAATTAGTTCACTTAAATCCAAATCTTCAATATTCTCTGCATATTTTGCCATCTGTCTAAACAAACTACTAGCAAGCAATGCAGCAGCTACAATAAAAACATAAAGTTTACAGAATTGCATATGATAATAATAATAATAATCTCAATATTTATATTTTTAATAGGTATTTAAACAACACCATAAACTTTCTTTGATACTCTTCCCGATTGATTTCGAACTTCTTTGTTGACCTCATGTTTTTTAGTAGTTGTATCTGTAAGTTTTATCAACATTCAAGAATTGACTTCGCAGTTCATCAGATTTGCTAGTTTTAAAATCTGGTTCATTCCTTGATAACCCAGGAAAAAATGACAGTCAATTCTTGTATTTATAATATTTTTCATAACATTCTTTTTACAAACTTCTCGAATGCGTCATACAAATAAGAAAGAAAAACCGGTATATACCGAATCTGTCGGCATTGTAAACATTCTAGGAAAAGCCAATATGTCAATCAAAATAATTCCCACCTTCTCACTGATTGTGTGACGTAATAGACGGCTTAAAACATAGTACGCTGGAAACAAAAGAACATTTCATACAATTTTATTCGAATAGACAAACAAAGTTACAAATTCATATTGATTGTTAAATTACAGCTATTAAACGTTGAATTTGTCAAAAATCCCGATTGTAATGGATGACAGGGTATTGGAAACACCAATGCGCGACGTTTTGTTGGACTGGTTTGTGCACAGGTCTGAGCATGGAACCATCACGTGATTATCAGTTGCTGGTAGAGAAGAAGAAGCATGGTCAGATGCAGAGGGAATTACGGCAGAAGTATTACCAGTTACAGTTGATGAAAGAAGCGTCGCTGCGAACTTAAAGCATGTTTTTGCATGGTCGAACAGTCGCGAGAGTAGCTCCTGACAGAAGTCCTCATTACGACGACCGCTCATAAACATTATCTGTCAGATCTCAACACCGGCATCGCTCATAGCTTGTGTGGTAGTGGCCCGCAAGCAGTGCGCCGTGTAGCGTTAGAACACCCTGACGATGGAAATATTTTTAAGTATACAATAAAAATCGAAACAAATATTTTATTTATTTATTTATTTATTTAAAATTCAATATTTTTTCTTTCATTTTCAATGTATAATTAATTAAATAACACTATAAAATGTGATGGCTTGAATGTTAAAAATAGATTGATAAAAGTAGGTTACGGGAATTGCCTAATGTTCTAGATTTTCTACAATGAGTTTGAAAAAATATTTATTTTGCTATAACGTGAAAAAAAACTTGAAAAAAAGAAGGAAATATCGAAGTATGTACGTGGTTTTGTGAGATAAAAACAGATAGCTAAAAATAGGTCAGTTAGGGAAAAGCCAGAATTGGTATTCATGCGCGATGTGAAAAACCGATGTTTATGCGAATAATGAAAACAAAAATCAAACTGGGTTCAACGTAGAAATTATTTTTATATTGTAAATATTCTGTATTAACATAACCTTTGATTGCATCTTTAAATTATCCAGATCAAAAACAAACAATTCGGTCAATGCAGGCTATTTCGTCTTAACATTACTGTAAAAATCTTTGATACCATCTTTACATGGTATCGCCTATTAATCTTACACAGACAATTATCCGATACTATTTGTTATTCAGACGATTCTGTGATACTATATAAACGAAATATAAGATCTACCGTGATACACTCTTTGACGGATTATTTTGTAATATGTCTTTACTTTATATGTACTCGTGATAAGATATATTACTCTTATAGACTATTTTGTCTTATGTAGACTTTGCAGTAACACCATGGTACATTATTTATGGACTTCTTTGTAATATCCTATAATGCTTATTTCATATAATTTGTTAAATAACACATAATGATTACATCATTTTACGTACTAGATAATCATTATATATAAAACATTTGTTACTTTAATTCTTCTTCATTAATAAAAGATTGCATGGAGATGCTACCTACCGATGTTGTGTCTTGGAAGCATTTTCCAGAACTGAAATGCCATTTCTCTTCTATTTGTCAGTATTGACCAGACAAATAAGTTTTGTAAGGCTGTTTCGGAGTCCACTTTTTTAACCAGATCTAAAATAGAAATTTAAAGACACTTTTAGTCACCATCCAATACAAACTAAAAGTATCTTCGAGACATGTTCTAAAATATATTACTCTATTGTTTTAATTTAACCTTATGTACATCAAAGAGAAGGAACATTCGCACCACATTTGCTCAATTTCTTTTTTATAAATGGTGCTTGTTCTTGGCACATATTACTTGAATTAAAATATTTATGGTTATGCTTTAAAAACCATGTTATCGTTAATGATTTTGCTTACTATCAAGCCTAACATAGAAGTTTTGACGCGTTTGCAATTAAATATACTTTTGTGCAGTAAGTTACTGATTAGATTGTCACATTCAACCTAATTGCAAAAGGTAAGCTATAACGTTTAAATTATAAGCTTGTTGAAAGACATTGTTTCAGAAATGCTTAGTTTAATTATTAACAAAAAATAATTTGCTTCATAGAAACATAAAATAATTTCTTTAATATTCCGTTATGTATTTGAAACATTTTTTTTTGCAGAATCAGATATTTAAATTCCTAAAAAGATTTTTTTCTTGAAGCTAAAATTGGTCCTAATCTTTATTAACCTGCTTTATCCAATATAAAAAACAAACAAACCGGTCAACGTAAATAAAGTTAAAAACATTGCAAACTGGCTTGTTCAGTAAAAAACATTTTCGTCTACCAGAGAAGTTAGACCGGTTGCTCTAGAAGGGTAAGCACCTCCTGTCTAGCCAGCTACAACGACGTGCGAAAACAAATAAATGAATGTAAGGAACATAAAGCAATAAGGCGATAATCATATACAGGATAATTTGGATACAACGACTTAATATTTATGAACTATATTGTGCTAACGGCCATTAAATTGTTTGAGGGCCATGATAAGCCGTCTTGCAATATGTGTGTTTTAGGTTTTATTATTTTTACAAATATCATAAATAGGTGACTTATTTCTACACAAACACATAAATGCTGTTTGCTAATTGGTTTCAAACTGTAGCAAGACTGACGAATATATAATAAATAATGTTGAAGAAATTTTTGACTTAATTTTAATTCAACCGAAATGAATGGTCTGTGGACTATGTAAGTTTTTTGTAAATCAGCATCATTCATCGAAATCATTAGCATCAAAACGTTCAACATTACAACAGCTATATATTTCACCTTTTTCTGAATAATATCATCCTGATTAATTGGACTAAACTGTTCCTACTAAAATTTAGTATTACATAATTACGAATGTTGTCTTACCATTTGTATTAGGTATATATCCCATTTGACATGTTTGATTCCTTGTCCTCCAATGACCAACATCTAAAAATACAATAGCGTGCATAAATAAAGAAATAATAATGCCACTAAATAATTTTACGTTACGTCTGATCTTATTGTTAGTATCTGCAACCAATCATCATAATATGTCTATTGATGTTAGCGTCATGTTATAAACAAAACGTCTGATCGTATCGGTAGTATCTACAACCAATCATCATAATAAGCCTATTGTTGTTAACGTCATGTTTCGTTTAATAGATGTATAAAGAGGCTTCTGGCAGCAGTTTAGCAGACAGTTTTGTAATAAGTCTAATAAAACTCTTGGCAATTGGTACAAACATCTTGGATATATTTTGTTTTATTTTGTTGAAAGTTTTATCTGATATCACCTCAATATGTGTTTTGTTTCATTTCATTATGCTTTTGCAACTGTATCAAAGGTTAGCCATAATATATGCCGAACAACAATGCTTTGCCTCGCGTAATTTTGATGATCAATACTGTATAATATAAATAAGTTAGTCATGTAAATAAGCAAACATGTTGTAATTGAATCAAGAAATGCAAGTGATTCTTTTTATAATAGCTAAAACACATTCAAGTAACATGAACAACTATTATATATCACTAATGCAAAATAATACATTTAACAAAGCTTTTCTACAAAACCAACATCATTTACGTACACAAAACCTTTTCTAATCAAAACCTAATCAATCATTGATAGGTTTTATATCCTTTCATTAATTTCATTATGACAAATTTTCTATTGTATTTACTTGCAAAAGCATAATCATTATAGTTAGCAATTTTTTTCAGTCAATACCTATACAACGTCGTCGATCCGAAAGCTATATGTTTTCATAATTATCAGTGTAATCATAATATTTATAATACTCGGTGTTCTCAATTATCAATTATTGTTTTAAAATAATTTATTTTTGAAAAAGTCTTGAATAGGTTTTCAAAATTAATTATTTAGAATTCATAGCTTTATTACCTCTATGAGGATTCAAACTTCTGTCTTTCAACAACTTTTCTATAACCTTGCCCATGTATATTACCAAGTCTTCGTGTTCTGAATAGAACTCCCTCATCGGCTTAAACGTCAAAACTCTATACCATGATCTCTAAAATATGCCATAGACTGTTTACAACTATGATGCAAAATTAAATCAAAAATTCAGTTACTTAAAAGCAATTGGCTTAGAAACTACGATTAATTAATAATACATCACATATCACTGTTGATGTTTCTTGATCAAGTTTGATATAAACAGGACAGGTTCTACGTTTGAAAGCACTTACAGATACATAAAATTACAAAATCTACCACCAAGTTCTGTATTTATTAACAAGTATGTTAGAAATTTACTATCTGAAAATCAAAGAGGTTTTAAACACTAAAAATACAAACTTTTTGCAATTACATTCGCATATTCAGAGAATTTTGTTTAATTATTGTTGACCAGAATTGGTGACATTCTCGGGCAAAAGATATATATGTGTGTGTGTGTGTGTGTGTGTGTGTGTGTGTGTGTTTGTTTGTGTGTGTGTATATATATATATATATACTTTCACTTTCTGATTACGCTTGTTTCGTAATAGATTGAGGATTGAGGATTGATTATTTGTTTTTAAAAAGCAAAGAAATTATAATATATCCTTAGTTTGATTTCGAATTTTTTTTTACAAAATTTTATTATTCTCAAGCAATTTATCTTTTGAGATAAGAGTATCAAGCAATCTTCAATGAAGTACATCAAGGAAGGTAAACCATTTCCTTATAGGGTTCTTTTAAAACATCCATTATAACCAGAAATATAAAAAATACTTTGTTCAGCGTTATTTGCTTTGAATCTGATCTATCAACCATTTTTCTAAACCTTGTCAAAGTATTTTACAAATGAGAATATCGTGATCTTTAACTCTTAATCACTCGTTGAAATGAGTTCTCTAGTTATTCCCCTTCCATTTACAAATTTCGTTTTGTAATTTTATTAAGAAAAAACATTTTTGATTAAAAAATCTTGCATTTGTCCATATAAGAACAAGAGAAGATAGAAACAAAAAAAGAAACAACAGGAAAGAAAAGGACAAACAAAAGCGTGTTTTTTATTTTTAGTATAATATAATTTTACCAGTAGATGTGATCTTTACAGACAGATTTGACAAAATATTCAAATATTTAGCTGTAATTGCGACATCATGTTTACAATACTTTAATTTTTAATGTTAGTGTGTACAAAAAAGATCACACTCTTAATGGACATGACATGTACATGTGCAAATTTGTGTTTACACTATTAAAAAAGTACTTAAAAAATTACATGTATATGCATGGAATAATCTAGTTATTTAAAAAACAAATGTGGTGATAAATTGTAATATAAATAGGTATATTTTTATTATATTCTGCCATACCAGAGTGTATGTGTGAGTTTGTGTGAGTATATGAATGTGCAAATGGTGTAATTTGTTATTTATTTGTAAAATCATGAAAAAATTTAAATTAATATATATATATATATATATATATATATATATATATATATATATATATATATATCTATATTTATATATATATAATTTTACCTGAAATGGTGATAACATTTTCAAAAGCATATCAGTGGTTTTATCTGTGTGTCTACTGAGCAAGCACTGAAAAAAAAAATAAAACATGATTTTACAGTATCTCATGAAATATGGAGGTACGATTATAATTTTTAAAATGTAGTTATTGTAAGTACCCCTTTAAATTACTTCAACCAAACCTGTGTACCTTCGGCGTAATATACAGTCCAGTGTTCATAATCAGCCTGCATTTGTCAGAATTGTTTTTATATAACAAAGATTCCATCTACTTAGTATTTCCTACTAAATCAGTGGATAAGAAAATACTTGAATCATTTAAATTTGTTATGTTTTATCTGTTGTAACGTGAGTGCTGGAGATATCTAGTCACTTCTGTTGAAAGAATTGTGGTCATATTAATAAAGCCAATCATTGACTTGATTAATGAAATCTCAAAAAAAGAAGTGCCTTTGATCAATAGTTTTGCCAGGTCAAACGTCGGGAAATTTGTAACCAAGGTCAAAATAAGTCTGTCTGTTCAAGTCTTGATTTCAAAGTATGAACTTCTAATTTACAAAAGCAATATAATACATAAATATCATTTTTTAAGTAATGGTATAATATTAACTGACATATCTCATAATTATCACTTACATTAGCATACAGATTCCACAAATTTACGTTATCAACATATCGTGAAGGCTCTATCCCATGTTCTAGGAAATATCCCCACAAATTCATGTTTATCTTGTACAAGAGCTTTGACCATCAAGTCATCAATGTCACCCTGAAAAGATACAAGCAAAAATTTAATATTCTAAAAAAGTAAAAAAAAAAACTAAACGCATTGTTTGACCGGTCTTAACTGGAGTCGGATACCTCCAAAATCATTGCATGTTTAGAACACACATGTTACAAAATAAGGGGTATTGCCAGGGGCACAATTTAGTTCTAAATTTACTCCATCATCTGTCCAAAATTTGAATTACATATTATTTGTTTGAATATATTATTATCATACTGTTTTGTTTTGCTTTTCTATCATATTAGTTGACTGTTGCCATATATATGTACATATTTGCCAGCTGCAAAAATTGTTTTGTATTCTCATATTTGCTATTAACTTGTGTTTTTGTTTTTGGCTGTGTTTACTGCTGTCAAATACATGTTATGTTTTAGCTGTTTTTCTTTTGTTTAAACAACATCAATAATATTAGTAGCTGTCTGTTAGATTTAACTTTACCGCATTGCCTTTGTTCAAAACATTTTTGTGCAAGTGAATTTTGGTACATTTTCTAATGTTGTATATACTAGTATTTAACAAAATTGCTTGTTTACCTGTTTAATGATGATATGCCATACGTGTGCAGTTTGGAAATTTATTTCTCATCAGTGAAACTATTTATCACAAAAATATGCAATTAAATAATGAATCAAAGTACAAAAAAGAGGTCGAAATGGTGTTCTAAGAAAATAACTGCTCTACCATAGATATACAAACAATCTAACAGATTACGGTACCTGGATTTGTCAAAACAACGGAATTCGAAAACGCATCCGAGTAATTACGAAGCAACAATGCGTGGAAACAAATGAAACCCAAGTTCGACATAATAGGTAAATCTTGCATATATTTTCTGTTTTGCTGTATAATAAGCTTACCAATCAAATTATTCAAATATACTTAAAACAAAGCATTTTGAATATTTTGTTGTTTTTGTTTTACCTTAAACTGTTCAAGATTTTTGGTGTGCAATATTTTATTTTCTACAATGTCACATCTGTTCCAGGCTAATGCTAATGCAAGTTTGGCTGTCGTGTTGGATTCTTTGGCTGAAAAAAAAATTAAAGCACATACAATATTATGTTTGTAAAAAATCGGATTTGCATGAGCTGATTCTAGGATAAATTACAAATGAATATTAAAGATTATACAAAGATTTAGATACTCTTTCTACACAAGGTTAAGAAACTACAATTTACGAATACTTCCAGTGACATGAAACTGGTAAATTACACATAATTTTATTAAGTTGTCCTCTTTTTAGAGTCCAATTAAAAGTTTTAAATTACGATTTACTGTCGGAACTTTGAATGGCGGTAAAAACCAATAAGACCAGATTGTTTTAAATGGTTATCAGTCAATTGATTAAGCGTTTGGTCTATATGCGCCAATAATATACATCTTCGTTAGCTGCATTAACAGTAGCAAGCATATCAATAAATATCAGGAATAAAAATATGTTGTAGCTTGATTAATTTACCAGTAAACCGTGAACGTTTAAGGCAAAGTTTTGACAAACGTTCGCGTTGTAAACTTCCGGCATTAACGTTTTAGAGGGGGTTCAATTGACGGGATGTTTTATCCAATTAACTGTTCTGCACAAAAGCAAAGAGGTACCGCCGGGTACCCTGGCAGAAACAATCGATATCAAACAAAATTGTATACACGTATTTGTAAGCAATAATTTTATGTCAACAATGTTTACCTTTCAGAAGAGCATCTAATAATGCACTCTGGAAATCCGCTGACTCTGCATCATTTATCTTATAAACGTTTAACTAAAATAAAAAAGGTAAAATACACTGTATTTTTGGACAGCAGCGTTTAACGGGTCATTTACGTTCAGCTGTAAGACAAATATATTGATTATGTACTGAATTTTACAAAATGATTAACTATTTTTTGCAGTGGCGTATAGAAAAAAATTAAACTTCTTTAAAGTTTATTATATTTTACTCTAGTATTGCTTTAATTGCAGTGCTAGGTTAGTGTCTAGTCATGTGCGTAAATGTGCATTTTGTACCATATCAAGACTGACCTCACGTATTTTTTTATAAAGATTTTTGTCTATAATTTGTGTAGCACAGTCTGTTGAGCGCATCTTTTCGGAACCCTTTTCTTTTATATTTTTGAATTAAATTTGCCTTGAATAATATAGAAATAGTTATTAAAGATGATATCAGGAAACCAATAAATACTGTTATCTCAAGATGTCTTGGATAAAAAATAAATATTAAGACATCGTAACATTTTGCAAGTGTTTCTAAATTTCAGTGTGTGAAATTTTACTTAGAAAATGGAAGTTACCAAGCGTCTGTATCTCAAGCTTAATATGTCTGTCATACAATCTATGTATGCTTCAAAAGTGTCTTCTGATATTTTTAATCCTGTTTTCTGGTCGTAAACCATATCAGCAACTTCAGTCTTGTCAAAACTAGAAGAAGATGACGTAAGTTTGTAGTATAAGTTATAAGATATAACAGACACTGTAAAGAAAATGTAGTGGAAATGTTTTTGAAGTGGTTACTCTTCCGGAGCAGCTGGCCTCACTTCCCTGATATAAGATGACATGTTAAACTTTTTTTGCCAGTTTTCATAGTTTCTATCGTTATTTTTGGATTGTGAATTAAACATAAACCTGCATGTTTGTGTTTGATTTCTTGTCTCGTTACTTTTGTCCTTTAGAAATATGACAACTAATAGGAACATAAAATTGCGCATTCGTGCAGACGACAAAAAAACTTTATACACTCTGCAAACGACACGGAATAATAGATGAAAAATTAATAATAATGATCATGTGTAATGCAAAACGTACCATTTTCGGTTTTTAAGATGTGTTTTCACTAATAAGATGTTGCATCAAACAGTTTTGAAATACAATATCGCCTTAAAGAACTAAAAGAAAATATTTTAGATGAAAAACATGTTACCGGGCTGGCAAAACACGACAAACAACGATTATAAACAATACGCAAAAGAAACAGGTACATAAGACTTAGACTACAGATTAAACTTCTCTTAAAAAAAAAAAACATTTATGGATTGGATTTTAAATATTCTAAGTCTTTATTTGAGTGTCAATTACGACTTGATTACTGATATAAAAACTGTTTTCATTTTTAGAGAATGGGTAACGTACCCTGTTCTGGCAAGATGGGATAATGAGGTAGCAATCATATCAGCGGTTCTTCCAGAACCAGCCAGGACAATCACTGGGATACCTACTTTTTAACAGCTCCAGAATACCACAAGCAGTGTGGAAACCACCACCGATCACTATATGAATAACTGGTATTTTGTTGCAATCTAAAACATTAAAGAGATAGGCGTATTAAACAGCAATGTTAAAATATAATGCCTAAACCGTGTGTAGTTTGATGTAGTGTGCAACAGTGTTCATGGCGTCTTATTGTACGGCAAAACGCTGCAAGGCTTCCAATAAAAATAAAACATTCAAACTTTTTTGTTGAGACATGATTATTTTTATTGCCCGGTTATGCGAACAGTTAAAAAGAGAGAGAGAGAGAGAGAGAGAGAGAGAGAGAGAGGATAGTGTGTGTGTGTGTGTGTGTGTGTGTGTGTGTGTGTGTGTGTGTTTCAGATTTACTCAACTGAAGCAATTTTGTTAAAAATATAAGCTAATTTATCAAGTAATTTTAAGAACGTTATATTTTACTATAGCCTTACAACCAATTTGTATCAATATCGCACTGATAAAAGGTTAAAGTCATATATAAAGACTAAGGGTCATATCCATACCATACTGAATAAGGAATATAAGTTTTATTATATATGTGTTAAACATCTTATCTTATTTCATTAAAGGGAAATCGGTGGCCCAGTTGTCTAAAGCGAGCGCTAACGGAATACAGTGTCTCTCACCATTTAGCTTCTAATCCCGCTTGGACAGATCCTAGTTTTAGAAAGGTTAATCAGTTCATTAGTCGAAATTTAGTTTTATTTTCCTCCACCATCCCAGAACTGAGAACCTCGATAAAATTGAAAGAATCTTGACTGGAACGTAAAGTAAAACACCATAACTAAACTGTTAACTATACGATTTAATCAGTTATATCGACCTTTTCTTTAAATCAAACTTACTTAATTTTGAGCTCCGATTTCCAAAGTAAACATGGATGTGTATCACTTAGTTGATTTTGAGCTCTGACTTCCAAAGTAAACATGGATGTGTATCACTTAGTTGATTTTGAGCTCTGACTTCCAAAGTGAACATGGTTGTTTATCACGAAGTTGATTTTGAGCTCTGATTTCCCAAGATAAGATGGTCGTTTATCACTTACTTAATTTGAGCTCTGATTTCTAAAGTAAACATGGTGTCTATCGCATTACTTACTTTGAGCTCTGATTTCCAAATTAAACATGGTTGTTTATCACTTACTTTTCTTTGAGCTCTGATTTCCAAAGTAAACATGGTTTTTTATCCTCTTACTTGATTTTGGGTCTGATTTCAAAGAAACATGGTCGTTTGTCACTTCTTGATTTTGAGCTATGTTCCAAATGTAAACTGGTTTGTTATCATACTGATTTGAGCTTTGCTTTCCAATATACATGGTTGGTTATCACTTACTTGATTTTGAGCTCTGTTTTCCAAAGTAAATAGGTTGGTTATCCCTTACTTGATTTCGACAGCTTGATTTCCAAAGTAAACATGGGTGTTTTATCAGTCTCTCTAAAGAACTTCTCAACGGAACTTGGCCATCGAAGTCAATCTTTTTCTCCTATGTTTTGTTTCACTGTCAACCATAATAAAAGTTGGTATGATTGTGATCAAGGCTATGTATTCCCATCAGCGGCAGTATCGAACCTCTGCTGCATCAATACTCTGTGATATGTTTAGCTCCATCAAGATCTTCGAATGACATCTCTCATTTTGGTTGGCTTGTTCTACAAAATGAAAGAGTTGTCTAAAACAAAAAGAATATCCTCGACCACTTTTCAAGTCTATGTAAATGCAATGGCAGCAATCCTGAGTCTTTAGTTAATATGTTGAACATAATCTTGATGTTATGTGTATTGATACCAAGTAAAAAAACCTATAATTCTTTGGGTTGGGATATGTAGCATGGCGCTGTTAACAGACTAAAAACTTATCACTATATTTCTCAAAAACCGGTTTGTTGGGGTGTAACAGGAATTACAGTTACAATGATATTCAAGAATTTACTGAGTATAAACATAAATAAGTGCGATTTAAGTAACAGTGTTATATGTCACTTCAAGTTTTTGGCCATTTATACCGAAGAAATCAGATCTTTGAGAAGAAACCCCCGGAGAAAACAACCAACCTACGTCAAGCAAAGGCAGTCCTTATCCCATTGTTGAATCCGCGAAAATGGAATTTAACCTTTGTTATAAAAACAATGTGATTTATAAGCTTGCAATTTAGAGCACTTGGTTACTAGCAATTACAGAATTGCTGGAGATTAACCACCAGAAAATAAGCATTAAACAGGTACATTCAACTCATAAATAATCTGTGAAGTCATAGTGACGCACTAGTTTTAATCATGCTCTTTGAATTTTTTGTGGTACCTTGATTCAATAAAATGCCTTTTGGACATACCATTATAATTGAAGAAAGGGAAAAGGTATTTTTTTATTCTAAGATCATCTTCTTGTTGTATAAGTAAAACATTAACTTAGTTCAAATTAAAATAATCTAATTGATACATATTTTCCAAGATTGTTCAAACATGAAAATTCTTATTTTAGTCTGATCTGTAATTACTTTTTTAATTTATAAGCTATAACGTATGATTGCAAATAATACCAAACACAAACTAGATAACAGAAAACTGTAATAATGCTGAAATTTAAAACATACTCGAAATGCTTTCTTATTCTTTATGAAGCCTACTATTGGCATCCCAATTGTGACAATGCGTCTCCTTCCTCTGCTAGTAATTAGGTGGTCCCTAACGGCTTCACCAACGAACTCCATAATTCCTCCATTGCATCCACCAGTTATTATCCAAGCACCTTAATCAATATAAACAATAATTGTAACACTGTCTGAAGTTCCTAGTTGCCTGAAAATTAAAATGGCCTCGGTAACCAAGTTGACTAAAGTCCGCGCATCGTCAATCGCTGCATACGTTCGAATCAAACTCGGTACAGATACTTTTGTGTAAATTCTTTTGCATCGATATCTACAAGCATCATCGTATATAAACATCGCTTACCACCAATATACTGGTACCAAGCTAACCAGCAGATGCATACTGCAGATTCATAAATGACATTTCTTGTTCGAAACAACAGCAGTGAGATACTTTTGTTTTGAAGGTATCTCCTCGCAACAACTAGTAACGTTAAGCAAAAAGAACTATCACTCTTTTCACTGTAGGCGATTTAATAGCTATAAAATTCGGGAAAGGCTGTCTTTAACTTATGCTCTTAACATGTGCATACAGGCGGATAAATCCAAATCGATACCCATTATGAATGAATTCAAAATACAAAAATTGTTTTTACCAGTGGTTGTGGCAGTTTCAATGAGTCCACGTTTAAACCTCTCTTTTAACCTCGGCACCATCTGGAACATTTTTAATCCCCCAGAAATAGATATTACTAAATCTGGCAGGGACAATTCCCATTCCTCGATTAAAACTTCCCAAATTACAGCTGGATCAGTTTTGGTTGTAACTCTTATGTACTGAAACGAGAAAATAATTTAATTTGTAATATCGGGGAATAATTCATTTGGCATAATTTTGAAATTTATGACATTTGCGCTAAACATAAAAATACTTTTGGTGGCCTAGAGTTTTATTGCTTAGGTTTTGTATTCCATTGTCAATAATTTGGTCCAGTGGTCTTGGATTTATAATTGAATATTTATTTTTAAGAATTCATATTTCAGAACGCGCATAACATTATTTTCCAAAGAACTACCTGGGCTTATGAAAATAGTCTGATATATTTGAGATACAAATAATATATATTTACTAAAATTAAAAGACGGTAAATTTGATAATAACACATTTTCGGCACGGAAATTGCTTATCTAAAAATCACATATAATCAAAAAACTATTAACATGTTTTATATTTCAATCTATCACGTGACTATGATTGAAACTGTAATGAACACTTTTGTGTTGTTTTTGCCACCCGTTACGATTACTTCAAAATCTGAAATTAATTTTTTTTTTCATGTAAAAACAAAAATAAACAATTTTCACAAACTTGTCTATAAAATCTGTTTCTGATTGAAAATTCGAGAATTAGTTGGCACGGTTTTCTACAAGAATGAACTTTTAAGCGTTTAAGCCCTGTTCACCAAATTTGTTGGCCTATCCAATTATTAAACTTGACCACTTTGTCACAGATAATACTTGTACCTAGCAAACCAGTAGAGGTTTACAGAAACGCATTTCTTGTCAAAAAAGGGTCGACTTCTCATCAAGCCTATTAAAATGTAAGATTATCACCCTCAGAAAGAAAAATTATCACACACACACACACACACACACACACACACACACACACACACACACACACACATATATATATATATATCCTTATATATGTACTTACCGGAGAACTTCCGCCAACGTGATTTTCATATCCCGTAAATTTGATTTCTCCATAATCCAAAATGATGTCATCCTGATATTAAAAGCATAAATAATTAAAGTTTTATCAATATTTATGAAATAATACATTCAAAGTAGCACATAACAATAGAGAATCAACTAACATCGTAACATTCATATTCGAAATTTCCCGGAAGTAATTGTTTAATGTGTTTCAATGAGGTCAGTAATTAAACATGTCAAATAAAGAGCATGAAATCAATAACTTTTACAAAACCAACATAAATGTTGGGAGAACCCTTAGATATAATTCAGACGTTTAGTTATGATCGCATTTGCAAATTGTAAAAATGTGTGCCATGATGAGGTTATGGATATTTGTCTACAGTAGGATGTAATAGCCAAAAGTTCACAAATATGCTAATCGTTCACATAAAATGTGAAAGAAAATACAAAATGCGTTTAGTTGAACGTGCCACAAAAAATAATCAAACTCTGTGTCATCTCCGGTCTGATAGGAAACGTTCATCTAGAAAGTCTTGATTTTTTTTTTTCAATAGGCACAGTGCCCTTCACAACAACGGAATTTATGTGACCGATTTGTCTGAAGTGCACGCTTACGGATCGCAGTGGTTCTCGTTGTCGGATCTCGTTCTTGTCGATCATAGTGTGATTAAAGTTTGTGAGTTTGCTTATCGAAGTTAGTGGTTCTCTCCAGGTTATCCTAGCGGTGGTTTATTAAGTAGATCTGCCCAGCTTGCATATACATAAGGTACATTTAAAACAAATTGCACACGAGTATTAGTATCCCTGTTTCGAGTTGTTTAACCTACCCCCTTCTTTGTCGTTGAGGTCAGAACTTTAAAATTTACCAATCTGATGACATTTCTTTGTAACGTATCAATTAATTAATAAGATAATCAATCAATCAATCGATCATCATCAAACAATAAATAAATCCGTCAATTTATCACTCACTTTATCCATCCATCCATCAAACATTTATTTATTTATATATAATTTTATTTATTTATTTATTTATTTATTTATTTAATCATCTATTTCTTTATTTATTTAATCAATTGACCAATCAATCATTTTTTTACATTTATTCATACTTACCGTGTCTTTGTCACAATAAAACCCTTCACTTAAAGTTTTATGTGTAATTCTGCGTCTGGGTGCCTGCATTGGCTGAGTCTGGTCACGTGATGTATCCACATTTTCATTAGTTCTATCAGATACACGCCCACTGCGCTTCTTTATTTCAACTCGTGGTTCATCTATTGTTTCTACTGACACTGTATTTATCTTAAATAGCACTCGGTCGTCAGCTTTCTTTTCTTTGTGTTTGTGTTTTCTTTTCTTCCTTTTCTTTGGTTTTTCTGGTACTGGGTTTTCATTTTCTTCTATGTCCCATCCACCTTCTTCATCTTCAGCTATCTCTTCCATTATTTATAACCTAGATATATCTTTATAATAAAAAGAAAGAAAATGACCTGAACGTGCGTGTTACAAAAGTTATAGACAAAACATTACGGATTCCAGGTTTTATAGCAGATTTGTATCAAGTCTTCATGCAAGTAACTATAGTGAAACTCATATTTCTGAATTCCTTCATATCGGCACTTGTAGATATTTCGAAGTGTTGCCAGGGAAGACTGTAACAAGGTCGGTCACTGCTCAGTATGCTAATAAGCTATATTTCAGTCCATTGCTATATATATATATATATATATATATATATATATATATATATATATAATAGTTATTTCTCATACTTGTCGCTTCAATTTCAAATCCCATTTTAACCCTTTTGTAATAAAAATTGTAATAAATAATTAAACAAATAAATAAATGTTTGAGAAGAGAAGAAAGTAGAAAACGATTTATTAAGTTTTAATATTCTCAATTTTTTTCGATCTTCCAAATATATTTATTTTTAATATAGATAACTTCCTATCACGATCTGTGAGATTTATTTCCTATGATGTCATTCCTGTTAGCTGTAAACAAAGGGAATTGAAGATTTTCAATACAGAATATATATATATATATATATATATATATATATATATATATATATATATATATATATATATATATATATATAACACAAATATAACAATACAATGCATCTACAAGAAATTACTAGACAATATTTGCTTAAACAACTAACCCGGAGGACTGACCCTCTTATTAATGATTTTAATAAATTTACATAATTTATTAATAAATTTACATAATTTATTCAATACAGCCAGTTTTGTAACTTAAAAAGCTGATTAAACTTTGGCAGTATTTGGTCTATTTCAAAAATAAAAAGGAATTTAGATATTGCGTTCTGGAGAGAAAACATTGCTGTTCATTATATAGTGATATTGATCTGCAAGTTCTTTACCACACAGATTACACAGTCTCTCATTTTAACCCTTGACTTGTCTCTATTGGTAATATATGACTGGGACATATAAACTTACCTAAAATAACTTTGTTACATCAAGACAAGTTAGATTTTAGGTAATATGGTAATTACAAAGCTAAGGAGAAACCAGACATAAATTGCATTAATTGTCTGTCATTTCATGATATCCAAATGTGTTTGCAGTGATGTTATTGATCCCTTATGCTACTATTCCACAAAAACCGAGAATTCCACGGATCGCCACGAATTGATATATTATTGGATTCGTGATGATTCGTAGACTTTTGTCAATTTTCAGATCGAATTCGTGACGCTGTACGATTCAGTTACGATAGAGTTGCGGATATTCGTGGGATTCGGCTGCAATCACACGAATATATGTCAAGAATTTACTACGATTTACAAGTATCTATTACGAATGCTTCACGAACGTTAGGAATCAGGTTAAGAATATGCCAAATGCAGTGTGCGAATCATGTACGAATAAAAATGAATTCCTGACTACTCTTGACAAATTGTAGGATTGTCCTCCTAGATAGCTATTCCTGGAGACTCGTGACAACTTCGTAGCAGATTCCTGGTCAAGCCACGAATTTCACGAATCCCCGATTGAGTTAAGAATATCTAAGAATGTCGTACGGTTTGAATAAGATTCAGTTAAGATTACTGAGAATATACTTCGAATTTGTTACGAACGAACTACGAATTTTGGAATTCGGGAATTCGTGGCCAAAATTTGGAAACAGCCCAAAACTTTTGCCACGAATTGTTGATTGCTCAAGAATTTAGATCAGATACGAACTTTACGAACTGATAACGACTCAACTACGAATACAAAAATGTAACAATTCGTGGAGATTCATGGGATTCTTTGTCTTTGTATAGTAGCATTACATCTTGGAATAGTAGCATTACAGAGTCACAAATAACAAATTTAATGAAATTCTGTGTTTATTGTATCGTATTTCATCGTTTTGTAGTTTTTATTTACTTAATCCGTTTTTTTTACGTCGTAACCATGTTCAAAATTATATCTCCCCACCCCCCACCCCCCCCCCCCCCCGAAAAAAAAATCTCGTTGGGAAATTACTGCTGTTTGTATATATATTCTAGCGTTTATCGTTGAACCAAATGTAAAACATTGTTCATTAGGATCATCATTAAATAAATCAGCACCGTCTTAATTTTTCTAAGAAAAAACTTTATGCAGTCTTAAGGAACTGATAGATGTCAAATATGATTAATATGAGGGAGAGAGCGAGAGAGAGAGAGAGAGAGAGAGAGAGAGAGAGAGAGAGAGAGAGAGAGAGAGAGAGAGTACATGACAAGTTTACAATGACAACATCAATACATAGACAGTTGATTAAATAAATTAACATGCTATATAGCGGTATAATATATGGTGATCAACAACGTGTGTGACAATGACATATTAAGTTATAGTACTTACGTAATTATCATGTATGCCGTGACCCTATCTTAAATGATTTCATATACGCTGTAATATATATGATCATGTTGATTCTTGTAATTGATAGACTACATTATATCCGGAAGGAAAAACCAATATACAACACAGAATACACAACCTGGTTACGATATAAACAATAATATTGTGACTTCAACCAAAACGGTTTGACAAGAGTTACATCCCTTAGATTTAATGTCAAAGATCGATGAAAGATATTTCAAGTTCTATATTCATTTAATTATTTTAAATATATATATATATATATATATATATATATATATATATATATATATATATATATATATATATATAAATATAATAATAATAATAATTTACATAAAATAGTACCGTATGTGGCCTAAAATTGGGTATTTAATAAATATAAGATATATTGTCAATTCTCATTATTTTTATATTTTTCAAATGACAACTTTTTTACATTAAGTTATTTCAAACAAAATCAAAAATTTAGCACATGTAACTGATAAAAAATGTTGCAAAATTACCATGACAGTAATTACATAAATCAATGCTTAATGGTATTTAAAAGCCTAAACCATTCAAGACCCTTCTCTAATTAAATGTCCGACTCATGATTTTATCTGTATTTAATTTTGGGTGTTAAATTCAATTTACATGTATATGGAATGTAAAAATACGTATAGTTGAATTTCAAACAAATAAATAAATAAATAAACAGATAAATAGTCATTTTTAAAACCCATTTTATATAAAATACACAAAAAATGGAGAAAGAATCATATAAATATTTCGGGTCCCAATTCACTTTTCTTCCAATGCTACACGGGTTTGTAATATCTAATCTGTCATAGCTAAAGCCAAGTTTATACATTCAAATATCTTTCTATTTAAATTCTTAAGAACACAACTTGTCAAGAAACATAAAACAATTAATGGATAATGGATGGATAAATGAATAACAAAATAAATTAGATAGGGATGGATGGATGGATGGATGGATGGATGGACTGATGGATGGATAGATAAATAAATAAATAAATAAATAATAATAATAAATAATAAATAAATAAGGAAACAATGAATGAAAGAAAGAAAATCAATAATTAGTTGGATGCATGAATAAATAAATTAATTAATTAATGTCTCTAATAGACAAGATTTTCAATAAAGTAGCTTGATGATACTCTATTCATTACCCCTACTCCAGAATAGAATAAAGGAAAATCACAATGAAAACTATTTATCGTGACATGTAGTGCACTAGTTATCGGGTTTTGCACAAATCCCTGGGTGATATTCCTGATATAACTTTAAACAGAAGTCCATGAAGTAATTCATGGACTTCTGCTTTAAAATAGGACCAGATACCGGTTTCACATTCATTCCTTAACTAAGATTTTCCTTAATTTAAATCTGGCAACTTGAAACCATAATAATTTTGTAAATTGTTCATATATCCAGAAATTTAAGGTGCCGTTTAAAAAATGCCTTCAAGCTTTTAACAACTGTGATTTGTTTTATCACGAATGTTGATTTGTAACTCACAAAGAGATTGCCAAATTTTGTTGAATTAAAGTTAAGGATATTAATCTTATTTTCTAAGTTGTGTCACTATTTCAATTTTTTTACTTGATCAATGCCGGATGAAGGCTTGGGAATATTGCAATTGAAGATACAACAGAATAAAAAAAAAACAAAAACCACCATTTATTATCCATCAATACCGTGAAATCGTTTTCTTTTCACATATAACCAATAGCGGTTGTCTCCCCTTATATGGTCGTCCAAAATATCACGATTTTACAGATGAGTAACGCCGAACTAAAACAAATTAAGATTTTGGATGGTGGTTCAGCGACAGAATTAGTGAGGCTAGGGATAGATATAGATGTAAGTTTGATAGGTGTATTTGTAACATGAGATCTGCTTCTAATGATGTTCTCAACGATCATGTGTACAAGTGTGAAGATCGAGTGGTATAATTCGGCATTGACCTGTTATGTCTCGGTCTTAAAACTAGTCCATTTAGAATCTTCGGAAACATATAAGGTGTCATATGTAACCACCTTACAAAAATTTTATATAGGTTTCCCAATACGCGAACGATTATGATCTTCATTACTATTTGTTACGACGGCGGTTAATGTGAGGCGCCTTAGCTCAGTGGTAGAGCGCCAGTCTAGTAAACTGGAGGTCGAGGGTTCGAAACCCCCAGGTGCCTGAATTTTTTTTTTTCTTACACGTATGAAAAATGCAAAAATTCTACAATGAAATAAAACAAAATTTCTCATTTAATGTAAGACAGCATTTTGGACTTTTTGAAGTAAGCGATGTATAACATTGAAGAGACGATTGATCTAATAAAATAACGTGTTAACTAATGGACATTATATGTCGCTGGGTTACCATAGCGCCTAATTTAAAATTGTAATAGTCGAATAAGTTTCATTTCATTTCATTTCATTTCATTTCATTTCATTTCATTTCATTTTATTTTATTTTATTTTATTTTATTTTATTTTATTTTATTTTATTTTATGTTATGTTATGTTTTGTTATGTTGTTATTTTATTTTATTTTATTTTATTTTATTTTATTTTATTTTTTTTTTATTTTATTTTATTTCAATTCATTTTAATTTGTTTTATTTCAATTCATTTTAATTTGTTTATTTTATTTTATTTTATTTTATTATATTTTATTTTATTATGATTTATTTTATTATATTTTTTTTATCTTGCAAGAATTTTATAAGAATTCAGTAAAAAAAAAAAGGAGAGAGAGAGAGAGAGAGAGAGAGAGAGAGAGAGAGAGAGAGAGAGAGAGAGAGAGAGATTATTTTCAGTCATGAACACTACATGAAATACGATGTGTGTGACATCAAAGAAGTGCAAATTTTGATAGCCGATTTTAAAAGCTCAACAGAGCTTATAATTTCTTAATTTTTGTGTATTTATTATTTGCATTTCGATTTAGATTGACAACAAGTGACGTCATGTGGCCTTTTTTATTTATAGTTAATATAAATGCCATTATTTTCCATTGGAAATACGCAGGGCGTGTCAAATTATATATTTATACGTATTTTTTGCATTTAGAGAGACCCATTATGGTCGGCAAGACTCCTGCATACCAATCCATCCGTTATAAAACAGGTACACAAAAAGTAAGTGAAATTAAAAATCACCAACACTACCGCGTTTTTGTTACCATGGTCGTCGTCATCATCATCATCATCATCATCATCATCATCATCGTATTATTATTATTATTATTATTATTATTATTGTTATTATTATTATTATTATTATTATTATTATTATTATTATTGTGAACATTATGTATAGGGATATCTATTAGAGTATGTAGGTATTTATATGTCAATCATTTTTATAAATGGCTCAAGGTAATAGGTTCAGACGTCAAGGTCATAGCTTCAAAAGGAGACTTAAATAGTTACATTGGAATTATCTGGAAAACTATAATGTTTTAATTTATACGCCCGTCATTATTGACGGGACGTTTTATGACGTTGTCCTGATGGACGGCTGTCTGTTAACAATTTGGTTTCCGTCAATTTTCAGACCCACGGTTTGTCCAATTAATTTCAATCTCGGTCAACTTATACCCTGTGACAAAATATTTCATATGTCAAAGCTTGTCGTGCATTTAAAGGCATATTGTTTGTCCAATTGATTTCAAGCTTTATCAAGCTAATCAAGAAAAATGTCAAACGCTATCCATTTTTTTTTGTGTGTGTGTGTGTGTGTGTGTGTGTGTGTGTGTGTGTGTGTGTGGTAATATTTCCTACTATTACATATTTACCCTGCCTTGCGCTGCTCTTGTTTGTATATGTGTGTATCTTAAAATATTGTAGAAATTGATATTTTTGATATTTTGATAGTTTTAATATGATTAACGGTCATAGGTTAAATGTTCATGGTTATAAATGATAAGAATACTTTAACGGTGAATTATCTTGAAAACTACAAATGTATAAAACTTCTGTGTAGGCATGTATATTTGAAAATTGTAGGTATTGATATTGCATTAATTTGGATACATGGTTCTAGGTCATGGAATCAAAGGTCAAGGTCATAGCTGCATAAGAATACTGAAATGATGAATCATCTTGAATTATCCATAGCATTTTAGTTGCTACATGCATTTTAGCTATTTATAAATGAATTGTCCTGGGTCCTAACACAAGTCCATTGTGCTTAAAGAAATCGAGACATATCTTCAGGTGAGCCAATAAGCCTCTCGTTTAAATATAAATATATAACTTGGTTCAAATTTGATTAGTTAAACATTATCAGAAAAGACCTACAAAGTATTTATTTCAAACAATTTATATACTCCTCCCCCCACAAATAATAAAAATAAAATAAAAATATAAACAGGCGAAAAAAACAAAAACTGATGATTTTTTGTTTTCTAAACAATAAAAGAAAATATTTTTAATCCTACAGAAGTATATTATTTTGAAAAAGCATTACTGATAAACGGGCCGCTGATAAACTGGTTAAAAAATAGTTTGATTTTTTCAGTTTTCTAGACTCTGGGTCAGAAGTTGTCGTCACTGCCTCCTATCAAGCCTCAGTAGACGGGTTCTGTAAACATGCTAAAGTTACAGAGGAAAAGGCCATTGAATTAATAAAATTAAGTGTTGAATTAGCCAGGGAAGTTTGTAATGAGGTCACTGCTCAGTCAGGTAATTAGCAATCATATGATTTACAATTTGGCACATAGGATGATACATTGCCTATACAAACGGTATTAGCGTACAGCTTCTTCATAAACCAGTCCTTGCTTTCAATTTAAAGTGTTCAGAAAAGCTAAGAGGCATAAAGAATTAAAAACATCCCCGTGTATTACTGCTAATCTTTCACGACCAGAAGTGTACAGTCACCGCTTGTTATGGGCTATACATAAGTAATTTGGAAACTGCCAAGTGAATTCTTAACGACTTGATGTACGCCTCCAATCAATCTAAAGTTATTTGGTTTACATAATTAGTAATGATCTTTGCCATCTAATATTGCAACTACCTACGTTCATATTGTTCATTTCAATAAGTTTTAACAAATCTAGTCTGTGGATACTTAATATCTTGTTTCATTATGAGACATGTCTTGTGTTACAAGCTTGAGGAAATTATATAATGTCACCAATTAATGTAACATTCCCTGTGAGACATGTCTTGTCTTATAAGCTTGATTAAATTGTATATTGTCACCAATTAATGTAACATTCCCTGTGAGACATGTCTTGTGTTATAAGCTTGATTAAATTATATATTGTCACCAATTAATGTAACATTCCCTGTGAGACATGTCTTGTGTTATAAGCTTGAGTAAATTATATATTGTCACCAATTAATGTAACATTCCCTGTGAGACATGTCTTGTGTTATAAGCTTCAGTAAATTATATAATGTCACCAATTAATGTAACATTCCCTGTGAGACATGTCTTGTCTTATAAGCTTGATTAAATTGTATCATGTCACCAATTAATGTAACATTCCCTGTGAGACATGTCTTGTCTTATAAGCTTGATTAAATTGTATAATGTCACCAATTAATGTAACATTCCCTGTGAGACATGTATTGTCTTAACTGCTTGAGTAAATTATTTATGTCATCAATTAATGTAACTTTCCCTATGAGACATGTCTTGTCTTATAAGCTTGATTAAATTGTATAATGTCATCAATTAATGTAACATTCCCTGTGAGACATGTCTTGTCTTATAAGCTTGATTAAATTATATAATGTCATCAATTAATGTAACTTTCCCTATGAGACATGTCTTGTGTTATAAGCTTGAGTAAATTATATAATGTCACCAATTAATGTAACATTCCCTGTGAGACATGTCTTGTCTTATTAGCTTGAGTAAATTGTATAATGTCATCAATTAATGTAACTTTCCCTATGAGACATGTCTTGTCTTATAAGCTTGATTAAATTGTATAATGTCATCAATTAATGTAACTTTCCCTATGAGACATGTCTTGTGTTATAAGCTTGAGTAAATTATATAATGTCACCAATTAATATAACATTCCCTGTGAGACATGTCTTGTCTTATAAGCTTGATTAAATTGTATAACGTCATCAATTAATGTAACTTTCCCTATGAGACATGTCTTGTGTTATAAGCTTGAGTAAATTATATAATGTCACCAATTAATGTATCATGCCCTGTGAGACATGTCTTGTCTTATAAGCTTGATTAAATTGTATAATGTCACCAATTAATGTAACTTTCCCTATGAGACATGTCTTGTGTTATAAGCTTGATTAAATTGTATAATGTCATCAATTAATGTAACTTTCCCTGTGAGACATGTCTTGTCTTATAAGCTTGATTAAATTGTATAATGTCACCAATTAATGTAACTTTCCCTATGAGACATGTCTTGTGGTATAAGCTTGAGTAAAATATATGTCACCAATTAATGTAACATTCCCTGTGAGACATGTCTTGTCTTATAAGCTTGATTAAATTGTATAATGTCATCAATTAATGTAACTTTCCCTATGAGACATGTCTTGTCTTATAAGCTTGAGTAAATTATATAATGTCACCAATTAATGTTACATTCCCTGTGATACATGTCTTGTCTTAACTGCTTGAGTAAATTGTATAATGTCATCAATTAATGTAACTTTCCCTATCAGACATGTCTTGTCTTATAAGCTTGATTAAATTGTATAATGTCATCAATTAATGTAACTTTCCTTGTGAGACATGTCTTGTCTTATAAGCTTGATTAAATTGTATAATGTCATCAATTAATGTAACATTCCCTGTGAGACATGTCTTGTGCTATAAGCTTGATTAAATTGTATAATGTCACCAATTAATGTAACATTCCCTGTGACACATGTCTTGTCTTATAAGCTTGATTAAATTGTATAATGTCACCAATTAATGTAACATTCCTTGTGAGACATGTCTTGTCTTATAAGCTTGATTAAATTGTATAATGTCATCAATTAATGTAACTTTCCCTATCAGACATGTCTTGTCTTATAAGCTTGATTAAATTGTATAATGTCATCAATTAATGTAACATTCCTTGTGAGACATGTCTTGTCTTATAAGCTTGATTAAATTGTATAATGTCATCAATTAATGTAACATTCCCTGTGAGACATGTCTTGTGCTATAAGCTTGATTAAATTGTATAATGTCACCAATTAATGTAACATTCCCTGTGAGACATGTCTTGTCTTATAAGCTTGATTAAATTGTATAATGTCACCAATTAATGTAACATTCCTTGTGAGACATGTCTTGTCTTATAAGCTTGATAAAATTGTATAATGTCATCAATTAATGTAACTTTCCCTATCAGACATGTCTTGTCTTATAAGCTTGATTAAATTGTATAATGTCATCAATTAATGTAACATTCCTTGTGAGACATGTCTTGTCTTATAAGCTTGATTAAATTGTATAATGTCACCAATTAATGTAACATTCCCTGTGAGACATGTCTTGTCTTATAAGCTTGATTAAATTATATAATGTCACCAATTAATGTAACTTTCCCTATGATACATGTCTTGTCTTATAAGCTTGATTAAATTGTATAATGTCACCAATTAATGTAACATTCCCTATGAGACATGTATTGTCTTAACTGCTTGAGTAAATTATATAATGTCATCAATTAATGTAACATTCCCTATGAGACATGTCTTGTGTTATAAGCTTGATTAAATTGTATAATGTCATCAATTAATGTAACATTCCCTATGAGACATGTCTTGTTTATAAGCTTGAGTAAATTATATAATGTCATCAATTAATGTAACATTCCCTATAAGACATGTATTGTCTTAACTGCTTGAGTAAATGATATAATGCCATCAATTAATGTAACATTCCCTATGAGACATGTCTTGTGTTATAAGCTTGATTAAATTGTATAATGTCATCAATTAATGTAACATTCCTTGTGAGACATGTCTTGTCTTATAAGCTTGTTTAAATTGTATAATGTCATCAATTAATGTAACATTCCCTGTGAGACATGTCTTGTGCTATAAGCTTGATTAAATTGTATAATGTCACCAATTAATGTAACATTCCCTGTGAGACATGTCTTGTCTTATAAGCTTGATTAAATTGTATAATGTCACCAATTAATGTAACATTCCTTGTGAGACATGTCTTGTCTTATAAGCTTGATTAAATTGTATAATGTCATCAATTAATGTAACTTTCCCTATCAGACATGTCTTGTCTTATAAGCTTGATTAAATTGTATAATGTCATCAATTAATGTAACATTCCTTGTGAGACATGTCTTGTCTTATGAGCTTGATTAAATTGTATAATGTCACCAATTAATGTAACATTCCCTGTGAGACATGTCTTGTCTTATAAGCTTGATTAAATTGTATAATGTCATCAATTAATGTAACATTCCCTATGAGACATGTCTTGTGTTATAAGCTTGATTAAATTGTATAATGTCATCAATTAATGTAACATTCCCTATGAGACATGTCTTGTGTTATAAGCTTGAGTAAATTATATAATGTCATCAATTAATGTAACATTCCCTATAAGATATGTATTGTTTTAACTGCTTGAGTAAATGATATAATGTAATCAATTATTGTAACATTCCCTATGAGACATGTCTTGTTTATAAGCTTGAGTAAATTATATAATGTCATCAATTAATGTAACTTTCGCTATCAGACATGTCTTGTGTTATAAGCTTGAGTAAATTATATATTGTCACCAATTAATGTAACATTCCCTGTGAGACATGTCTTGTGTTATAAGCTTGAGTAAATTATATAATGTCACCAATTAATGTAACATTCCCTGTGAGACATGTCTTGTCTTATAAGCTTGATTAAATTGTATCATGTCACCAATTAATGTAACATTCCCTGTGAGACATGTCTTGTCTTATAAGCTTGATTAAATTGTATAATGTCACCAATTAATGTAACATTCCCTGTGAGACATGTATTGTCTTAACTGCTTGAGTAAATTATTTATGTCATCAATTAATGTAACTTTCCCTATGAGACATGTCTTGTCTTATAAGCTTGATTAAATTGTATAATGTCATCAATTAATGTAACATTCCCTGTGAGACATGTCTTGTCTTATAAGCTTGATTAAATTATATAATGTCATCAATTAATGTAACTTTCCCTATGAGACATGTCTTGTCTTATAAGCTTGAGTAAATTATATAATGTCACCAATTAATGTAACATTCCTTGTGAGACATGTCTTGTCTTATTAGCTTGAGTAAATTGTATAATGTCATCAATTAATGTAACTTTCCCTATGAGACATGTCTTGTCTTATAAGCTTGATTAAATTGTATAATGTCATCAATTAATGTAACTTTCCCTATGAGACATGTCTTGTGTTATAAGCTTGAGTAAATTATATAATGTCACCAATTAATATAACATTCCCTGTGAGACATGTCTTGTCTTATAAGCTTGATTAAATTGTATAACGTCATCAATTAATGTAACTTTCCCTATGAGACATGTCTTGTGTTATAAGCTTGAGTAAATTATATAATGTCACCAATTAATGTATCATTCCCTGTGAGACATGTCTTGTCTTATAAGCTTGATTAAATTGTATAATGTCACCAATTAATGTAACATTCCCTATGAGACATGTCTTGTGTTATAAGCTTGATTAAATTGTATAATGTCATCAATTAATGTAACTTTCCCTGTGAGACATGTCTTGTCTTATAAGCTTGATTAAATTGTATAATGTCACCAATTAATGTAACTTTCCCTATGAGACATGTCTTGTGTTATAAGCTTGAGTAAAAAATATGTCACCAATTAATGTAACATTCCCTGTGAGACATGTCTTGTCTTATAAGCTTGATTAAATTGTATAATGTCATCAATTAATGTAACTTTCCCTATGAGACATGTCTTGTCTTATAAGCTTGAGTAAATTATATAATGTCACCAATTAATGTTACATTCCCTGTGATACATGTCTTGTCTTAACTGCTTGAGTAAATTGTATAATGTCATCAATTAATGTAACTTTCCCTATCAGACATGTCTTGTCTTATAAGCTTGATTAAATTGTATAATGTCATCAATTAATGTAACATTCCTTGTGAGACATGTCTTGTCTTATAAGCTTGATTAAATTGTATAATGTCATCAATTAATGTAACATTCCCTGTAAGACATGTCTTGTGCTATAAGCTTGATTAAATTGTATAATGTCACCAATTAATGTAACATTCCCTGTGACACATGTCTTGTCTTATAAGCTTGATTAAATTGTATAATGTCACCAATTAATGTAACATTCCTTGTGAGACATGTCTTGTCTTATAAGCTTGATTAAATTGTAAAATGTCATCAATTAATGTAACTTTCCCTATCAGACATGTCTTGTCTTATAAGCTTGATTAAATTGTATAATGTCATCAATTAATGTAACATTCCTTGTGAGACATGTCTTGTCTTATAAGCTTGATTAAATTGTATAATGTCATCAATTAATGTAACATTCCCTGTGAGACATGTCTTGTGCTATAAGCTTGATTAAATTGTATAATGTCACCAATTAATGTAACATTCCCTGTGAGACATGTCTTGTCTTATAAGCTTGATTAAATTGTATAATGTCACCAATTAATGTAACATTCCTTGTGAGACATGTCTTGTCTTATAAGCTTGATAAAATTGTATAATGTCATCAATTAATGTAACTTTCCCTATCAGACATGTCTTGTCTTATAAGCTTGATTAAATTGTATAATGTCATCAATTAATGTAACATTCCTTGTGAGACATGTCTTGTCTTATAAGCTTGATTAAATTGTATAATGTCACCAATTAATGTAACATTCCCTGTGAGACATGTCTTGTCTTATAAGCTTGATTAAATTATATAATGTCACCAATTAATGTAACTTTCCCTATGATACATGTCTTGTCTTATAAGCTTGATTAAATTGTATAATGTCACCAATTAATGTAACATTCCCTATGAGACATGTATTGTCTTAACTGCTTTAGTAAATTATATAATGTCATCAATTAATGTAACATTCCCTATGAGACATGTCTTGTGTTATAAGCTTGATTAAATTGTATAATGTCATCAATTAATGTAACATTCCCTATGAGACATGTCTTGTTTATAAGCTTGAGTAAATTATATAATGTCATCAATTAATGTAACATTCCCTATAAGACATGTATTGTCTTAACTGCTTGAGTAAATGATATAATGCAATCAATTAATGTAACATTCCCTATGAGACATGTCTTGTGTTATAAGCTTGATTAAATTGTATAATGTCATCAATTAATGTAACATTCCTTGTGAGACATGTCTTGTCTTATAAGCTTGTTTAAATTGTATAATGTCATCAATTAATGTAACATTCCCTGTGAGACATGTCTTGTGCTATAAGCTTGATTAAATTGTATAATGTCACCAATTAATGTAACATTCCCTGTGAGACATGTCTTGTCTTATAAGCTTGATTAAATTGTATAATGTCACCAATTAATGTAACATTCCCTGTGACACATGTCTTGTCTTATAAGCTTGATTAAATTGTATAATGTCACCAATTAATGTAACATTCCTTGTGAGACATGTCTTGTCTTATAAGCTTGATTAAATTGTATAATGTCATCAATTAATGTAACTTTCCCTATCAGACATGTCTTGTCTTATAAGCTTGATTAAATTGTATAATGTCATCAATTAATGTAACATTCCTTGTGAGACATGTCTTGTCTTATAAGCTTGATTAAATTGTATAATGTCATCAATTAATGTAACATTCCCTGTGAGACATGTCTTGTGCTATAAGCTTGATTAAATTGTATAATGTCACCAATTAATGTAACATTCCCTGTGAGACATGTCTTGTCTTATAAGCTTGATTAAATTGTATAATGTCACCAATTAATGTAACATTCCTTGTGAGACATGTCTTGTCTTATAAGCTTGATAAAATTGTATAATGTCATCAATTAATGTAACTTTCCCTATCAGACATGTCTTGTCTTATAAGCTTGATTAAATTGTATAATGTCATCAATTAATGTAACATTCCTTGTGAGACATGTCTTGTCTTAAAAGCTTGATTAAATTGTATAATGTCACCAATTAATGTAACATTCCCTGTGAGACATGTCTTGTCTTATAAGCTTGATTAAATTATATAATGTCACCAATTAATGTAACTTTCCCTATGATACATGTCTTGTCTTATAAGCTTGATTAAATTGTATAATGTCACCAATTAATGTAACATTCCCTATGAGACATGTATTGTCTTAACTGCTTGAGTAAATTATATAATGTCATCAATTAATGTAACATTCCCTATGAGACATGTCTTGTGTTATAAGCTTGATTAAATTGTATAATGTCATCAATTAATGTAACATTCCCTATGAGACATGTCTTGTTTATAAGCTTGAGTAAATTATATAATGTCATCAATTAATGTAACATTCCCTATAAGACATGTATTGTCTTAACTGCTTGAGTAAATGATATAATGCAATCAATTAATGTAACATTCCCTATGAGACATGTCTTGTGTTATAAGCTTGATTAAATTGTATAATGTCACCAATTAATGTAACATTCCTTGTGAGACATGTCTTGTCTTATAAGCTTGTTTAAATTGTATAATGTCATCAATTAATGTAACATTCCCTGTGAGACATGTCTTGTGCTATAAGCTTGATTAAATTGTATAATGTCACCAATTAATGTAACATTCCCTGTGAGACATGTCTTGTCTTATAAGCTTGATTAAATTGTATAATGTCACCAATTAATGTAACATTCCTTGTGAGACATGTCTTGTCTTATAAGCTTGATTAAATTGTATAATGTCATCAATTAATGTAACTTTCCCTATCAGACATGTCTTGTCTTATAAGCTTGATTAAATTGTATAATGTCATCAATTAATGTAACATTCCTTGTGAGACATGTCTTGTCTTATGAGCTTGATTAAATTGTATAATGTCATCAATTAATGTAACATTCCCTATGAGACATGTCTTGTGTTATAAGCTTGATTAAATTGTATAATGTCATCAATTAATGTAACATTCCCTATCAGACATGTCTTGTCTTATAAGCTTGATTAAATTGTATAATGTCACCAATTAATGTAACATTCCCTGTGAGACATGTCTTGTCTTATAAGCTTGATTAAATTGTATAATGTCATCAATTAATGTAACTTTCCTTGTGAGACATGTCTTGTGTTATAAGCTTGATTAAATTGTATAATGTCACCAATTAATGTAACATTCCCTGTGAGACATGTCTTGTCTTATAACCTTGATTAAATTGTATAATGTCACCAATTAATGTAACATTCCTTGTGAGACATGTCTTGTGTTATAAGCTTGATTAAATTGTATAATGTCACCAATTAATGTAACATTCCCTATCAGACATGTCTTGTCTTATAAGCTTGATTAAATTGTATAATGTCACCAATTAATGTAACATTCCCTGTGAGACATGTCTTGTCTTATAAGCTTGATTAAATTGTATAATGTCATCAATTAATGTAACATTCCCTATGAGACATGTCTTGTGTTATAAGCTTGATTAAATTGTATAATGTCATCAATTAATGTAACATTCCCTATGAGACATGTCTTGTGTTATAAGCTTGAGTAAATTATATAATGTCATCAATTAATGTAACATTCCCTATAAGATATGTATTGTTTTAACTGCTTGAGTAAATGATATAATGTAATCAATTATTGTAACATTCCCTATGAGACATGTCTTGTTTATAAGCTTGAGTAAATTATATAATGTCATCAATTAATGTAACTTTCGCTATCAGACATGTCTTGTCTTAACTGCTTGAGTAAATGATATAATGCCATCAATTAATGTAACATTCCCTATGAGACATGTCTTGTCTTATAAGCTTGAGTAAATTATATAATGTCATCAATTAATGTAACTTTCGCTATCAGACATGTCTTGTTTATAAGCTTGAGTAAAAATTATATAATGTCATCAATTAATGTAACTTTCACTATCAGACATGTCTTGTTTATAAGCTTGAGTAAAAATTATATAATGTCATCAATTAATGTAACTTTGAAGCTGAATGTTGATATCTTTTCTATTGATTTTAGTTTAAATATTCATTGTAATGACTATTTTGATCGCGTTTATTGATAAAATCATGCTTATTTCAGAGAAGTTACATAGTGTGATAATTGTCATTCCAGGAACAGACTCGTTAGATATTTGTTCTTATAAAATATTTAAAAATCGCTGCATGTCTGGTACTAATTGTGCTTAGTAAATGACAGATCCGGGTATTCATAGGGATGAGATAAGATTTCAAGAAAAGCTTTATTTGAATTCGACATGTTGAAAAATAATAAACAATGGCCCTCGGAAGACTTTCATTGAATTAAAGAACATAAATATTAGATATACGATCATACAATAAAAATATTAAATTTTACCAGAGGAATAAGATTTAAAAAGCAACAGAAGACAGGTTTTATGATTTTACAAAATAATAAGCAACCAGAAATATTTCAAAATATCTTACAATGGAATGAACAGTTAGTCCATATAGTTTGTATGTACATGTATATGCTGAATGTTTATCCTGTCACAGTTGTATAGTCTAAATTTATGTAAATATTAGGTGATCCCCAAGGCATCTAATTTTGGCACCGTTTAACCCAAGTAATTGAGTCTAAACAAATATCAACTTTAAATATGTATAAAACGTATATAAAGCAAAGCAACCACGCTTCCTGAAATTAGTTGGCTAGTTTGTCATAGACAACACTTTTTGATTAGAAAAGACTAGGTATCTTTTCGTGATATAGAGAATTGATATCCTGCTTTGGCCAGTATATAGACACCCCTCTCTCTCTCTCTCTCTCTCTCTCTCTCTCTCTCTCTCTCTCTCTCTCTCTCTCTCTCTCTCTCTCACGCACACACACACACACACACACACACACACACACACACACACACACACAACTTCCTCATTTAAGTCTTACCCAATATAACAGGTGTAAAATATAAAGGAATAACGTTAACATGGACAAAACCAAACTATGACTAGGCAAAATCGTAATTTTGGACAATTATTTTCAGAGAAGATTAAAATGTAAAAGTTATCGCACGACACACCAAGCACGACGCATGAGGCACTGCAGACTGTGAACCACAGCTCAGGGGAGCTTAAAAAGCACATACAAAAGATCTTTTAGGGTAGATATAAAACATTTTTGATGAAGGATAATAATATTCAGAGTACACTGTTGATTATTTGAGGAAATGTATAACAGATATATGGTTCTGATAGAGTACTGAGTTTGCTGTTCAAACTTCATACACTTCATGACCACAGAAAGAGTCAAATTCGATCACTCGAAGTGTTAAGGGCTTGGGGTTATCGAGCTGTTTGCGTTTTACAATCAAACATAAAACTGGGATCGTTATAAAATCATAATTGAAAAATTAAATTGAAGTTCTAATTAATAGGTATAAAAAGATTAGTGGCAGGATCAGTCGGCCCCTACGGAGCCGCATTGCATGATGGATCTGAATACAACGGAAAATACACAGAGACCTTATCAAAACAAGTTAGTATTATAGAGGAAAATGAAATATTTATATCGGATACACACATACACACACATGAACAAGCACACAAAAGACCACACACACACACACACACACACACACACACACACACACACACACACCTGACTTGAACTTGTAATTAAAGAAGAAAATAGTTATTGTTTAAGTATGTTTTCGCAGGAAACTTGCGTTATCTTCAGAGCTGTATACAGGTGAATGCTAGTTTTTAAAAGTCTTGAAAAACACTAGTACAAAACAAATCATACCAATGTAAGTTATAAGAAACCGGAAACTAGTACATAGCAAGCATTCGAATAAGACAATATTGTTTTAGTCTTAAGTTCTTTTAGTTTCATGTATTTGGGTGGGGTACTTTCGGCAAGGAAATTGACAAATAGTCTCGCACTAAGACTTCCTTGAGTAGAATATTAATTTAGACGAATAGAGACTTTGTGGTCCGTAAATTAGCGCTTTAGTTAGGCTGTTTACTCATTGTTTGGTAACTTAGACTTGTTTAATTAAATATTTAATATGCGTTTATAGATCGTAGGCTGTAAAATAAGTAGAATGGTTGTAGGCCTTTTAATATATAACTACCACAAAACTGGATATTTATTTCATCGCGCGTCCAAAGTCAAGAAATTTATAATCAATATTCATAATATGTGTTTGTCTTTTCTGTATACTGCCTTGTTTGGTTGTTTTATAATTTACTTGATTTGTGTCGTAATCTTGTTTGCGTCAGATATTGCAAAGCATATGTTTTTCAGCTATTTTAATTACAGGAATTAATAAATTGGCATAGACCAAGGGTTAAAGCTTTACTTGAAGCTGGATGTGATATCCTCGCGGTAGAGACTATACCAGCCCAGAAAGAAGCTGAAGCAGTCTTGGAACTTCTGAAGGAATTTCCTGTTGCAAAAGCATGGGTAACATTTTCCTGCGGTGTAAGTTGATACAAAATATGCCCGTTCTGTTGGTAGATTAGATAATATCTTATGTTTAAACCCAAAACTTTGAATCAATACTTTGAATTTCATGTTGGACATGCTTTCATGAGGAACGATTACTTTGACAACAGTATAAAGTGGCTTATTATTGTCAGATATCTGTGTTTATGTGATCATGCTGGTATAAAATTAAGTTAAGCATATTTCAAAACCTGTAGTCGTATTAGACCTGCTTTACTTATCCCGAAGATCATTGGCTTGTGAATAATGTCAGTGCTGAACCCCCGCCCGATCCAACTAATGTTAGCACGTCCGGATTATTTTCAGCATTTTTGTCTTATCTTGCATAAGTCAGCTTATTAACAAAAAATAACGTTAAATATCTTCCTAAGGGACATAAAACAGAGCCGAATGAGGCTTGATACCGAAATTGTTGATTCATGGGCCAATGACCCTGATTACTCTCTAGCCTGTCCTTATGCATTTAGTTTAAAGCAGAGTATGAGAGTTTGTCTCCAAGAACAAAATATGAATGAACTTTTCACTTTGTGAGTCTGATTCACCATAAGTACAATAGTTATATTAATTGTACACAATGAAACACGATTCTAATACACGTTTAAAAATCTTTGTCTAATAAAATGAAATTAATGTTTAAATGCCAAAAGGAAATATTATTATCATCTATGTAGTTTCCTGTCGTGTTATGTTGCTAAGGACACCATTAATCGATATACTTATGACATGACAACTGTGCACTCCTGTATATGATTTAAATAATTGGAAATACCCTGCCCTAAAATGGAATTTCTGTTTTATGCGAATTATTTGTAGGCTAATAAATAATAATGGTTTTTCATTCTTTCTTCTTTTTATATTTCTATTATTCATTCTTTCTTCGGTTTTCTTTCTTTTAAATTTTTAACAACACCATAACTAATCTTCAACGGCTAGAGTTTTTTGTATTATGGTTTAGAGAAAAAGATGTCAACTTCCCGTGTATACTCTACGGTTTCGATAACAGGAGCGAAGTAAAAATGCTTTTTTTTTTGTTGGTAAAGATTCTTTCATTTATATACGGTCCGTTCTGTAATGGCAGAGAAAAACGGAGTATCCGGAGAAACCATTGACCATTCGACAGGCTAACTCACAAACTTTCTAACACTAGCATCTGTCCTATGTTAAGCATAGGTATAATCCAAGATGTAAAATAAGGGAACGGCTTCGAGTGTTTACAGTGATTGAAATAAATGCTATGATAATCAAAATTTCAAGAGTGTTAGTGGCGACATCTACAGTGCAGAATTTTAATTGATGGGGAATAAAAATATATATTAAAAGGAACTGAAAGTGATAAGACACTATTGAAAGCCCAAATCATCTCATATATCTTACAACCAATGGTCAATAAAATGTAGTGATCGATTATTTATTATTTATTCAGTTACATTGTAGTTATTATCATTTATCCAATTTTATCCAGAGTAAAGATTCAACTTTTCACGGGGAGAAACTGGATGATGCGATAAAAGCCGTACTAGGAAGTGAGAACTTAGTCGCTGTAGGTGTCAATTGTACCTCACCTGGACTTATATCACCTTTATTGAAGAGTATCCAACACTTAGATCTCAAAATACCCGTGATTGTCAAACCTAACAGCGGAGAGGAGTGGGAGGAAGGTAAAGGGTGTGTATTAATTTGTTTAAAAAACACGTATGTGCTGTAACGATCACCTCAACCTGTCTACACAGTAACACCTGCTACAGCGATCATATCCATATAAAGACCACCTGTCTCTATGTATACAGTACAGGCCTGTCGAAAGTTAAACATTTTGGTGCCGAATTAGTGCCGACTCGGCAGCTCGTCTCAGCCCCTCGGCAGTTATGTCTCGGCCAATAGTAATCAACAGCTCGGTACCTTTTCGGCAGCTACTATCCATCGCTCGGCTGTTTTTCGGCTACTTTTTGACTGGTCGGCACTTTTTCGGCTGTTCGGCACCTTTTCGGCCGCTCGGCTGTTCGGCACTTTTTCGGCCACTCGACCCCTCGATCGTTATCTAGAAAACGTCAGTTCATTTAACGTGCCTGCATTTACGCGTATATCGCAATATTTTAGAGAGAAAATTGTGAGATTATCTAACTCTGGAATAAGTCAAAGAGAGATCAGTAGGAAAATTAGTAGAGAAGATCAACAGTGTCAGTGAACAAGTTTTTGCAGCGTTTTAGAAGACTTTCTTCTAAATCAAAAGTTTGATGACAGGTGTTGGAGTCTGGCCGATCTCGGAGACAATGTGTCTAAATAAAACTCCGTTTGTTCGACATTCTTTTGTCTTGGTACTGAGAAGGTTTTTGAACGTCGTGTATTGAAGCCAGGTATTTGATGATGACGGGATAAACAGATTAGGATGTTTACCTATATAGGTACATTTAATGACTATAATGGAATATAAAAGATTTATGCAATTCTGGGGAAAAAAATCACATATCTATTTTTCCGTCGTCCATATATTTAATGGTATTTATTTATTTATATTTTTTTATTATTGTTTTTTATTTATTTATTTATTTATTTTTATTTTTTATTATTTCTATTATTATTATTTTTACATTTATTATTATTTAATTTATTTAATTTGCACTTATATTCCTTATCATTAACGAATGATATATTTTGTTATTATTATTATATATACAATTAATCTCTCTTAGATGTAAATTGCTAAAAAAATCACATATGTATTTTTCCCACCATCCGTTTATTTAATGGTTTTATTTATTTATTTATTTTATTTTATTTTATTTTATTTTATTTTATTTTATTTTATTTTATTTTATTTTATTTATTTCATTTTATTTATTTTATTTTATTTTATTTTATTTTATTTTATTATATTTTATTTTATTTTATTTTATTTTATAATTATTATTATTTTAATTTATTATTGTTATTTTTTAAAGTCTTTATCATTACCGATTGATATATTTTATAATTTTTATATATACAGTTAAACATTAATATCTCAGATGTTAATTGTTAGACCACTCGTTAGCTAGTGGCCGAGACTCGGCTTCTGAGAGGCAGAATGAACTGTCGAGTCGTGGACAGTTCAAAAGAGCCGAGGAGCCGAATGAGTTGCCGAGACTCGGCTACCGATTGGCCGAGCTGTGGACAGTTCCAGTTGCCTAGGGGCCGAGAGTTTTCGGCCACTAGCTGTCCACAGCTCGGCCCCTCGGCAGCCGAGTCTCGGCTTCTTTTCGTTAGCTCAGTGTTAAACTTTCGACAGGCCTGTACTGTATCTAAAACTTATAGCGACCACATATACAAAAAACCACCTGTCTTTCTGTAAACCCCGTATACTGACCACATTTATAAAAAGACTATCCGTCTCCACATCTATAGCTGTTTTAATGACTAACTTTAAATAAAGATTACTTTATTATTTAGCTATAACAATCACTGTAAATAAAGAATACATGTCACTGCGGCGAAACACGATTTAATGACAACCCGTGCTTACAGACAAACTCTCCGCAAAGGCTATTGTTTTAGCGTCCGTTTGCGTCCTATTTCAGACATAAATGACGTTAACAAATGACGTTAACAAAAAACAGTTTCTATATAGTCAGCATTGAAGGTGCTTTGTGGGATATGTTTTTACTGGGACAGTACTTAATTGGATTTATTGACGGTTCTCTAGAAAACATTGTGATACTATTTAACATTTTGTTTAGGACTATTATTTTCGATTGATTTGGAATCAATTTAAGCTTTCAAGTGAAAAATGACATTATTGAAGAAGATAAAAATGAATGTTTTCGATAGAATTGACAGTTCACATTTACATCGTAGAGTAGTATTACATGGTAGCCTGTGGACCACGTTTAAATTTCCAATGTATGATTGTAGGTACTCAAAAGTAAACCCTGTGTTCTGTTAATTACTAAAACAATTAAAAATTTAAACTCAATATAATAATAAAATATTTTGAAACTTTGTACACTTTCAAATACACAAAATGATTTTCATTGAAGCTTTGGACTATATTACGGTGTTATTACAATTAACAGGTTTTAAAACAAGGTGTTTTTTTTTCTTTTTGTTTTTGTTTTTTTTTTCTTTTTTTTTTTTTTTTTTTTTTTTTATAGTTAAAATTTATGTTTTATTTTGTGTTATTCTAGGTGGTATGGTAGACCAGATACCCCATTCCTCAGTAACTCTGTTCTGGAATGGTACAACCTTGGTGCTTCATGGATCGGCGGATGTTGTCGTGTTTTTCCATCTGATATAGCCGACATGAAACGGAAACTAGAAAGTAAATCTTAACAGTGATTATAAACTCAAAATGTCTCGTTTTTCTTAAAGATTTCTTTTCAGCAACATCTATAGTGAACTTATAAATCGCACCATTAAAGTGCGCGGGACGTAAATGACAGGATATTTGCCTTATATGTTAAATGCCCCTTAAATCTAATTTTGCTGAAAAATTACAAATAAAGGTAAATAACATTATTTTGTCCCTTTTAAACAGACGCTTTTACATTCTAATTATGCAAATGGATTGATGGTATGTTTGATAAAGTGATAATGTCAACTATGTATATTTGAAATGAAGGATCGATACAGGAAACTACTAAATTGTCTGTAAGTGCAGCAGTACTTAAAATAAAAGGTTCATGTAGTTAGAAAACTCGTTTATGGCGTCTAATTGTATGGTACAATGTTACGAGGCTTCCAATAAAAAATAAAACAGTTCAACTGTGCTTAATAAGGCATGATTAATTTCGCACACCATGCTTTATAACCCGGTTATGTTAAAGCCACTCTGTGTGTGTGTGTGTGTGTGTGTGTGTGTGTGTTCGGTGTCAGAGTGGTCTAAAACGAGTTCTTACGGATGCTTTTTACTGCATAGATAGCCTCTGTGACAGATTGTAATGTGAGAATGTTTGTCCATTGACTTGCCTAAGTTGCTTTGGTTTTTCCTTTACACAGGGTTTTCTGTAATCCGGGGACTGGTCGCCTCATTTGAGAGTTGGCTAGTTTTACTTTTAATATAATCTCGCTTACAAAAATTTAAGGGTCCTGTAAATCAGTTATTTAAATTTGATAACAATTTTACCTAGCTCTATAATTAATTTTTGAGATCGCGATCAGACCCTGGCCGGGTTTGACCAAGAAAATTAGATCTAAATGTAAAATTAGATCTAAAATTAGATCCAACAATTTGATCGGCCTTTAGGATTAAAAGTCACTGTTAAGTCACTGGTCCTCTGAAAAAGACCTGAAAGTGTCAGTAAAAACACGGCACACATAAGGATACATCCTGCAAATTGTACTGTGCACTTTTTTTCAAACTTCGCGTACAACTGACGACATCCTGATGTAAGTGAGACGTTCAAAACAGAGACGTTTAACCCAATTCATTGAATCAAGTCATTGGTTATATACAAGTCAGTATGCTTCAGTGGAACTCTTTAGCTAGCGGAGTTATTATTATTGACATATAGTGTCAATATCCGGAAATTACGTGCGTGTGCTCTATAATAAGCCATTTTGACGTTTATAGCGATGTGACCATAAATAACAACGAAATTAATAATGCAGTGAATCACTTTTATTTATTTTTATCGATTTTTCACAGTTTGATGTAACCTTTAATAATAAAATGCATTAGTTTAATGTTTGATCGAATGGCTTCTACATTGATCTGCATAGTAACCTAAATTATTGAAGCGCCAAATGCATTCATAATGTAATATATTAGTTGGGTTGTTATTAAAACGGATTTTCATTGAGGTAATTGCGTATGCTGCATAATGATAGGGAATGTTCTTCTAATAGGATAGTTGGATTTTGTACAGTTGTTTTGATGATTAGCGATGTTGTCAAGTCGCCTGACAGAAAATGCTCCAAGTTATTCTAAAGATTTGAAATTATCTATAAAATACATATCTCTCGTTAAACATGTAAAGTTTATCATGCTAGATAATGTTTTTCCTCAATTATTTCGCTATGATAATGTTAAGTCTGACTATAAGTTTTGTTTCAAGTATAATAAAATTAATAAAAAGTTTTCATTTTTTGTTTCGTTGTTGTTTTGTTCAATTGTATGTTTACATTTTTTGCATGTTTTCAAATTTTCCCAATCATACGATTCAGAAATGTTTCTAATTTGGCATAAGACCGTCAATAAATTCACGATGGTAGTTGATTTGTGGATTATGACACATGAATAATTATTGTTTTAACCTTTCACTGATTGATAAGTGAACTTTGTTCGGATACCGGTACCTTATTTAATGCTCTTGTTCTAGCTAAAGAAATGGAGGAAAAGCAATCCCAAATATACGACTCACAGTAATGTCAGAGAATACTTAGCGGACCATATATAGAAAAATCTACATGTAAGGGATATCGCATTGACGGCTCGTAAAACAATGCGATATCAAACTTGTTGCACGTCTACAAGAATACAATAGTTTAATCGGATTAGGTGAATGTCGCTCATGGGTATGGCTTGTATAAATGGCCCAGTCCAGCTATTTGTTACTTTAGTAAATAGATGCATCAAAATAAACAAAATAAGCATGTGCAATGTCAAAATTTACATTTTAGTTTGAAATTTCCAAAATTTTCCCCGTAACTAATTTTTCGGAATTTGTATGCGCGCCTTTCTATTTCATCAGTCATTTGTCATCTGTTTGAGACAGACAGGTCGAAAGGTGATTCATGGACAATTGGTGTTTTAGTTTTAGGAATACTAGTACTTTCAATTGAAATATAAGGCAGAAATAGCCTTTAGTTTCCTTGTCTGAGGTACTTGGGGTTGCCCTAACTAACTACATTCCATACTCTGGCCCAACTATTCCAGGTATTTTCTGCCCATTTCATGTTTCGTTTTGTGTTCTGCGGGTTGTGCCATGGAAATAATTTTAATATCCGTAATGTCCATGAATTGAAACATTGCAGGCTGATTTACTGAGCATATCCAGTGAGAAACTAAAAATACCAAACTGAGTACTATATATCTGTTGTTCGGCCTTAGTATGAGTTTGTTAAATTATTATTTTCTTTAGTTTTATTTGAAAAATTATAGTTGCTTTGCCTCTTACAAATGCCTTTATTTTAAATATTTATACTTTTAAATGTTGCATTTGAATTATAAAAAAAACTTAGAACAACACAGGGGTTATTTTTATTGAAAGAGATCATCCAATATGGATTGGTCGGTGGTCTAGTGGTAGAACTCTCGCCTTGTAAATAAGTATTCTTAGGTTCGACTCGCAGCAAAGCCATAAATGTTTCTTCAAAAATGTCTGGTACACTTTCTTAAATAAATCATAAAACGTGACACACATTTTGATTTAGGTACAGCTCAAAATTAATTGAAATACAAAAGAAAATTACCGTGCGATATCAGAAATATCAGGGCGTCTAGACGGGAATGTAATCCGGGGATCATGCAACAAGTATAAATATAACGTGTGGTCATAGTGTAGGTGTTTGGTCTTCATTTTTGGTCTTAGATTCGTGTTTCATTTCAGTTTCCTCCACCATCCAAGACATAACCGCCTCGATATACGTGAGAGACTTTTATCAGGGTGTTGAACACAATCACTTTACTCCACTTCTATTGTCTAAAGCGAATCCCAGCCGTTATATCCTAATGTGAGAAGGTTTAACTTGTCAGTTTGCCTGTCGGACGTGAGTGTTGTCCTACGGCTACTCTGGTCAGTTTTTCTGCCGGACGTGAGTGTTGTCCTACGGCTACTCTGGTCAGTTTGCCTGTCGGACATGAGTGTTGTCCTACGGCTACTCTGGTCAGGTTGCGTGTCGGACGTGAGTGTTGTCCTACGGCTACTCTGGTCAGTTTGCCTGCCAGACGTGAGTGTTGTTTTACGGCTACGCTGGTTTCCTCTAAAATAATATAACTGACAGTCTCGATGTTAGCGAAAAGAAAATCTGGACTTAGGCGTTAAATATCACCACTCAATTCCACTCATATCCACACACTATTGTCTTATTCTTATAAATTCGATAGTGCCCCGGTCAATAATAGTAACTTGATACTATGATTTTTTTAGCAAGCAAAACATTGAATTTGTTTTTGTTCTAGAGCCTCTTCTTCATTTGTCACGGCTCGGTTGATTCCGTAAATTAAAATTACGAATTTACTTAACGTGTAAGAAAAAATTGTTACTTATCGACATATACAAACTATTGTTTCTGTTTTACTGGATATCTACATGTAGTAAAATGAGATCTACTTTACAATCAAGTTTTATTCACTAAAATTAAACTTAATATACCTCTAACAGCTTTATGAAACTACAATAGAATATTTCGGCAATACTAGTACAAGTCATCAATTTATCAATTAAACATGTATTGTATTACTTTATACAAATAAATATGTGTTCTGTTCTGTAAAAAAAAGTCATTAAATAGTTATTTTCAAACAATTTCAAAATCATAAGTTTATTTTAACACTGATGTTTGTATATTTTGTTCTTTGTTGTTTTTTTATTCATATTGTTTATTGATTTTACTCGGTGTAATTGCTACTTCATTAAAATGTGCTTTTCTGTACCAAAACATACTCTTCTACAAAGTCTCATTTTGCAACAGGTACAGGTGTTGTGAAATATTTATGTCGAAACAAAACCTGATCCATTGCACTTTCTCCATACGCACTGTTATACTTCGGCGCGAGGGAGCAAGCATGCTTTTTGTGACATTTAAGATATAGTGGCCACGTAAAAAGAAGAAATAAAAAAGGAAAAAGAATAGAAAATAACAAATAAAGACAGAAAGAGTAGAAAACACCTGCATGTCCGCAAAATGTTTCCGTAGTTTTCATAGTACCTTTTTAAAGAAAATTGGATATTTTGACAGACAAATTACGTAGATAGAAAAAACATCTAAAAATGATGAAAATGTAAATTAAATCTAAAATAAATGTGTATGAAAAATACTTTATTATAATAATTCAATTTATCGCTACTTAATGACTGCAATTAGCTATTTTTTCAGCAAACAAATTACGTAATATCAGATTAAGCCTAAAAAAAGTAAATTAAATGAATTTCAGGTGACTGTGACTAGTCCTACCGCTGCCTGGCTTGTTACGTAATACATTGTATATTGCCTCACTATGACATTCACATACCATTTATAGTAATTGGCAACATGCAAGGTTTGTGATTATACTTTTAAAAAATAAAAAATAACGATTACTCATTGATTAAACAATTATTTCGAAACGAATGAAAATGTCACTTTAATTGTCCAATTTTCATACAAAAAGTTTAGTTGATTGCTGTTTTTTAACATTTTTATTTATGCAGAAGCTTTATTTTGTAGACTACTTCCCGTGGAGATTTAAAATATATTTAAAAATCAGATTATCACCTGTAATATTCCATTAAGAATCCTGAGGACATTCATTGACTTCCAATTCAAACAAAGCTTATAAAAGTAAATTTATATTTGTCACGGTTTGGACAACCTATCAAGATTTCCTCACACCTTAACAAATAATTGTTTGTCTGGGTCGATTCTAAACCTAAAGTATAAAGTTTCTATCACGCTGACAGATCGATAAACATTTCCGTTGCCATATCGAATGTATCAATATTTATCTCGGGTAATCGATCAGTGTTTTCAATGTATGAGAAATAAACATGTTTTAATATACGTCAGAGTAATAATATCTTAACACGATTATAAAATGTTTTTCTTTTTTTATTGGTTTTGCTTATTATATTCCGATTTTGAGCTTCCCGGGATGCCATGTATATCAATCGTTCGCTTTTATTTTTCAGTCTTCATTCTGTGTTTCAGTTTTCTTTTGCTTTTAAAATTTACATTATTTTCACAAATATGTATTATTTCCCAAAACAAACTAAAATACAATTGTTTTCTTATTAAATAATAGAAAAGATATATAATTCTTATAAATGTGAATGATACATATAATTTGTAAACATTTAAGTCATTGTGACCAGTGTCGTCCAAAGTCGAGAGTTTTAAAATTAATGTTTTTTGTACTTTCACTTTTTATCGCTACTTTTTTCGTTTATTGTTGATGGTATTGTGGGTTGATCATTTTGCACCAAATATAGTGGGTTACTTTGTTGGCGATTTTGACAAGAAAAAGTCAGTTGAAAAAATTAACGTGTATATTTTGAGATGTAAAACAACACATAATCATTCATAATCGATTCGTATACAATTTTATTTTGGCGATTTTATAACTACAGCCAACATACACAAAAATTTGAACAACCCTCATCCCCGCGAAAGTAACCCGTTCGACAGTATGTTTTTTGCTGCTTTGTGTTTTCATTTCAAATCTAGCTGTTTTTTTTTTTATTCGTGTTAATAAATTTCACAGAAGCACCCAACCTCACTCCCCTGGTGGAAGTTCACGTGTTAAACTGCATTTGTCAGTTTTTCATAGATTTTACATTGCTTTTGGGATTGTGATTTGTGAATTTGTTAGTTTTTATAGATTTTACATTGCTTTTGGGGTTGTGATTTGTGAATTTGCCAGTTTTCATAGATTTTACATTTCGTTTGGGATTGAAATTTGTAAATTTGCCAGTTTTCATAGATTTTACAATTCGTTTTGGATTGTAATTTGTAAATTTGCCAGTTTTCAGTAGTTTTTTAAATTGCGTTTTGGATTGTGATTTGTAGTTTGCAGTTTTTATAGATTTTACATTTCGTTTGGGATTGTGATTTATGTATTTGACAGTTTTCATAGTTTTACATTTCTTTTGGGGTTGTGTTTTGTGAATTTGCCAGTTTTCATAGATTTTTATTGTTTTTGGGCTTGTCTTTGGTGAATTTCCAAATTTCATAGTTTTTACATTGCTTTTGGGATTGTGATTGGTGAATTTGCCAGTTTTCATAGTTTTTACATTGCTTTTGGGTTGTGATTGATGAATTTGCCAGTTTTCATAGATTTTACATTGCTTTTGGGATTGTGATTGGTGAATTTGCCAGTTTTCATAGTTTTTACATTGCTTTTGGGATTGTGATTGGTGAATTTGCCAGTTTTCATAGTTTTTACATTGCTTTTGGGTTGTGATTGATGAATTTGCCAGTTTTCATAGTTTTTACATTGCTTTTGGGATTGTGATTGGTGAATTTGCCAGTTTTCATAGTTTTTACATTGCTTTTGGGATTGTGATTGGTGAATTTGCCAGTTTTCATAGTTTTTACATTGCTTTTGGGATTGTGATTGGTGAATTTGCCAGTTTTCATAGTTTTACATTGTTTTGGGATTGTCTTTGGTGACTTTGACAGTTTTTATAGATTTTTATTGTTTTTGGGATTGTCTTTGGTGACTTTGACAGTTTTCATAGATTTTTATTGTTTTTGGGATTGTCTTTGGTGAATTTGCCAGATTTCATAGATTTTTATTGTTTTTGGGATTGTCTTTGGGGACTTTGACAGTTTTTATAGATTTTTATTGTTTTTGGGATTGTCTTTGGGGACTTTGACAGTTTTTATAGATTTTTATTGTTTTTGGGATTGTCTTTGGTGACTTTGACAGTTTTCATAGATTTTTATTGTTTTTGGGATTGTCTTTGGTGAATTTGCCAGATTTCATAGATTTACATTGTTTTTGGGATTGTCTTCGGTGACTTTGCCAGTTTTCATAGATTTTTATTGTTTTTGGGATAGTCTTTGGTGACTTTGACAGTTTTCATAGATTTTTATTGTTTTTGGGATTGTCTTTGGTGACTTTGACAGTTTTCATAGATTTTTATTGTTTTTGGGATTGTCTTTGGTGACTTTGCCAGTTTTCATAGATTTTTATTGTTTTTGGGATAGTCTTTGGCGACTTTGACAGTTTTTATAGATTTTTATTGTTTTTGGGATTGTCTTTGGTGACTTTGACAGTTTTCATAGATTTTTATTGTTTTTGGGATTGTCTTTGGTGACTTTGACAGTTTTCATAGATTTTTATTGTTTTTGGGATTGTCTTTGGTGAATTTGCCAGATTTCATAGTTTTAACATTGTTTTTGGGGTTGTAATTTGTGGAATTGCCAGTTTTCATAGATTTAACATTGTTTTTGGGATATTTATATGTGAGTTTGACAGTTTTCATAGTTTTTACATTGCTTTTGGGGTTGTAATATTCGAATTTGCCAGTTTTCATAGATTTAACATTGCTTTTGGGGTTGTAATTTTTGAATTTGCCAGTTTTCATAGTTTTTACATTGCCTTTGGGATTGTGATTAGTGAATTGGCCAGATTTCATAGTTTTAACATTGCTTTTGGGATTGTGATATGTGAATTGGCCAGTTTTCATAGTTTTACATTGCTTTTTGGATTATGATTTGTGAATTTGACAGTTTTCATAGTTTTTACATTGCTTTTGGGGTTGTGATATGTTAATTTGCCAGATTTCATAGTTTTTACATTGCTTTTGGGATTGTCTTTGGGGACTTTGACAGTTTTTATAGATTTTTATTGTTTTTGGGATTGTCTTTGGGGACTTTGACAGTTTTCATAGATTTTTATTGTTTTTGGGATTGTCTTTGGTGAATTTGCCAGATTTCATAGATTTACATTGTTTTTGGGATTGTCTTCGGTGACTTTGCCAGTTTTCATAGATTTTTATTGTTTTTGGGATAGTCTTTGGTGACTTTGACAGTTTTCATAGATTTTTATTGTTTTTGGGATTGTCTTTGGTGACTTTGACAGTTTTCATAGATTTTTATTGTTTTTGGGATTGTCTTTGGTGACTTTGCCAGTTTTCATAGATTTTTATTGATTTTGGGATAGTCTTTGGTGACTTTGACAGTTTTTATAGATTTTTATTGTTTTGGGATTGTCTTTGGTGACTTTGACAGTTTTCATAGATTTTTATTGTTTTTGGGATTGTCTTTGGTGACTTTGACAGTTTTCATAGATTTTTATTGTTTTTGGGATTGTCTTTGGTGAATTTGCCAGATTTCATAGTTTTAACATTGTTTTTGGGGTTGTAATTTGTGGAATTGCCAGTTTTCATAGATTTAACATTGTTTTTGGGATATTTATATGTGAGTTTGACAGTTTTCATAGTTTTTACATTGCTTTTGGGGTTGTAATATTCGAATTTGCCAGTTTTCATAGATTTAACATTGCTTTTGGGGTTGTAATTTTTGAATTTGCCAGTTTTCATAGTTTTTTACATTGCCTTTGGGATTGTGATTAGTGAATTGGCCAGATTTCATAGTTTTAACATTGCTTTTGGGATTGTGATATGTGAATTGGCCAGTTTTCATAGTTTTACATTGCTTTTTGGATTATGATTTGTGAATTTGACAGTTTTCATAGTTTTTACATTGCTTTTGGGATTGTGATTGGTAAATTTGCCAGTTTTCATAGTTTTACATTGCTTTTGGGATTGTGATTGGTTAATTTGCCAGATTTCATAGTTTTTACATTGCTTTTTGGGTTGTGATTGGTGAATTTTCCAGTTTTCCTAGTTTTTACATTGCTTTTGGGGTTGTGATATGTGAATTTGCTAGATTTCATAGATTTAACATTGCTTTTGGGGTTGTGATATGTGAATTTGACAGTTTTCATAGTTTGTACATTGCTTTTAGGATTGTGATTGGTGAATTTGCTAGATTTCATAGTTTTTACATTGCTTTTAGGATTGTGATATGTGAATTTGACAGTTTTCATAGTTTTTACATTGCTTTTTAAATTGTGATTGGTAAATTTGCCAGTTTTCATAGTTTTTACTTTGCCTTTCGGGTTGTGATATGTGAATTGGCCAGTTTTCATAGTTTTTACATTGCTTTTGCGATTGTGATATGTGAATTGGCCAGTTATTATAGTTTTTACATTGCTTTTGGGATTGTGATTGGTGAATGTGCCAGTTTTCATAGTTTTTACATTGCTTTTGGGGTTGTGATATGTTAATTTGCCAGATTTCATAGTTTTTACATTGCTTTTGGGGTTGTGATTGGTGACTTTGACAGTTTTCATAGTTTTTACATTGCCTTTGGGATTGTGATATGTGAATTGGCCAGTTTTCATAGTTTTTACATTGCCTTTGGGGTTATGATATGTGAATTTCATAGTTTTCATAGTTTTTACATTGCTTTTGGGGTTGTGATTTGGTGAATTTGCCAGTTTTCATAGTTTTTACATTGCTTTTGGGGTTGTGATATGTGAATTTGCCAAATTTCATAGTTTTTACATTGCTTTTGGGGTTGTGATATCTGAATTTGCCAGATTTCATAGTTTTTACTTTGCTTTTGGGGTTGTGATATGTGAATTTGACAGTTTTCATAGTTTGTACATTGCTTTTAGGATTGTGATTGGTGAATTTGCTAGATTTCATAGTTTTTACATTGCTTTTAGGATTGTGATATGTGAATTTGACAGTTTTCATAGTTTTTACATTGCTTTTTAAATTGTGATTGGTGAATTTGCCAGTTTTCATAGTTTTTACTTTGCTTTTCGGGTTGTGATATGTGAATTGGCCAGTTTTCATAGTTTTTACATTGCTTTTGCGATTGTGATATGTGAATTGGCCAGTTATTATAGTTTTTACATTGCTTTTGGGGTTGTGATTGGTGAATGTGCCAGTTTTCATAGTTTTTACATTGCTTTTGGGGTTGTGATATGTTAATTTGCCAGATTTCATAGTTTTTACATTGCTTTTGGGGTTGTGATTGGTGACTTTGACAGTTTTCATAGTTTTTACATTGCCTTTGGGATTGTGATATGTGAATTGGCCAGTTTTCATAGTTTTTTACATTGCCTTTGGGGTTATGATATGTGAATTTCATAGTTTCATAGTTTTTACATTGCTTTTGGGGTTGTATTTGGTGAATTTGCCAGTTTTCATAGTTTTTACATTGCTTTTGGGGTTGTGATATGTGAATTTGCCAGATTTCATAGTTTTTACATTGCTTTTGGGGTTGTGATATCTGATTTGCCAGATTTCATAGTTTTTACTTTGCTTTTGGGGTTGTGATATGTGAATTTGCCAGTTTTCATAGTTTTCACATTGCTTTTGGGATTGTGATTGGTGAATTTGCCAGTTTTCATAGTTTTTACATTGCTTTTGGGATTGTGATTGGTGAATTTGCCAGTTTTCATAGTTTTTACATTGCTTTTGGGTTGTAATTTGTGGAATTGCCAGTTTTCGTAGTTTTTACATTGCTTTTGGGATTGTGATATGTTAATTTGCCAGATTTCATAGTTTTTACATTGCTTTTGGGGTTGTGATTGGTGACTTTGACAGTTTTCATAGTTTTTACATTGCCTTTGGGATTGTGATATGTGAATTGGCCAGTTTTCATAGTTTTTACATTGCCTTTGGGGTTATGATATGTGAATTTCATAGTTTTCATAGTTTTTACATTGCTTTTGGGGTTGTATTTGGTGAATTTGCCAGTTTTCATAGTTTTTACATTGCTTTTGGGGTTGTGATATGTGAATTTGCCAGATTTCATAGTTTTTACATTGCTTTTGGGGTTGTGATATCTCAATTTGCCAGATTTCATAGTTTTTACTTTGCTTTTGGGGTTGTGATATGTGAATTTGCCAGTTTTCATAGTTTTTACATTGCTTTTGGGATTGTGATTGGTGAATTTGCCAGTTTTCATAGTTTTTACATTGCTTTTGGGATTGTGATTGGTGAATTTGCCAGTTTTCATAGTTTTTACATTGCTTTTGGGGTTGTAATTTGTGGAATTGCCAGTTTTCGTAGTTTTTACATTGCTTTTGGGATTGTGATTGGTGAATTTGCCAGTTTTCATAGTTTTTACATTGCTTTTGGGATTGTGATTGGTGAATTTGCCAGTTTTCATAGTTTTTACATTGCTTTTGGATTGTGATTGGTGAATTTGCCAGTTTTCATAGTTTTTACATTGCTTTTGGGATTGTGATTGGTGAATTTGCCAGTTTTCATAGTTTTTACATTGCGTTTGGGGTTGTGATTGGTGACTTTGACAGTTTTTCATAGTTTTTACATTGCCTTTGGGATTGTGATATGTGAATTGGCCAGTTTTCATAGTTTTTACATTGCCTTTGGGGTTATGATATGTGAATTTCATAGTTTCATAGTTTTTACATTGCTTTTGGGGTTGTATTTGGTGAATTTGCCAGTTTTCATAGTTTTTACATTGCTTTTGGGGTTGTGATATGTGAATTTGCCAGATTTCATAGTTTTTACATTGCTTTTGGGGTTGTGATATCTGAATTTGCCAGATTTCATAGTTTTTTACTTTGCTTTTGGGGTTGTGATTGGTGAATTTCATAGTTTTCATAGTTTTTACATTGCTTTTGGGGTTGTATTTGGTGAATTTGCCAGTTTTCATAGTTTTTACATTGCTTTTGGGGTTGTGATATGTGAATTTGCCAGATTTCATAGTTTCTACATTGCTTTTGGGGTTGTGATATCTGAATTTGCCAGTTTTCATAGTTTTTACATTGCTTTTGGGATTGTGATTGGTGAATTTGCCAGTTTTCATAGTTTTTTACATTGCTTTTGGGATTGTGATTGGTGAATTTGCCAGTTTTCATAGTTTTTACATTGCTTTTGGGGTTGTAATTTGTGGAATTGCCAGTTTTCGTAGTTTTTACATTGCTTTTGGGGTTGTGATATGTTAATTTGCCAGATTTCATAGTTTTTACATTGCTTTTGGGGTTGTGATTGGTGACTTTGACAGTTTTCATAGTTTTTACATTGCCTTTGGGATTGTGATATGTGAATTGGCCAGTTTTCATAGTTTTTACATTGCCTTTGGGGTTATGATATGTGAATTTCATAGTTTTCATAGTTTTTACATTGCTTTTGGGGTTGTATTTGGGGAATTTGCCAGTTTTCATAGTTTTTACATTGCTTTTGGGGTTGTGATATGTGAATTTGCCAAATTTCATAGTTTTTACATTGCTTTTGGGGTTGTGATATCTGAATTTGCCAGATTTCATAGTTTTTACTTTGCTTTTGGGGTTGTGATATGTGAATTTGACAGTTTTCATAGTTTGTACATTGCTTTTAGGATTGTGATTGGTGAATTTGCTAGATTTCATAGTTTTTACATTGCTTTTAGGATTGTGATATGTGAATTTGACAGTTTTCATAGTTTTTACATTGCTTTTTAAATTGTGATTGGTGAATTTGCCAGTTTTCATAGTTTTTACTTTGCTTTTCGGGTTGTGATATGTGAATTGGCCAGTTTTAATAGTTTTTACATTGCTTTTGCGATTGTGATATGTGAATTGGCCAGTTATTATAGTTTTTACATTGCTTTTGGGGTTGTGATTAGTGAATGTGCCAGTTTTCATATTTTTTACATTGCTTTTGGGGTTGTGATATGTTAATTTGCCAGATTTCATAGTTTTTACATTGCTTTTGGGGTTGTGATTGGTGACTTTGACAGTTTTCATAGTTTTTACATTGCCTTTGGGATTGTGATATGTGAATTGGCCAGTTTTCATAGTTTTTACATTGCCTTTGGGGTTATGATATGTGAATTTCATAGTTTTCATAGTTTTTACATTGCTTTTGGGGTTGTATTTGGTGAATTTGCCAGTTTTCATAGTTTTTACATTGCTTTTGGGGTTGTGATATGTGAATTTGCCAAATTTCATAGTTTTTACATTGCTTTTGGGGTTGTGATATCTGAATTTGCCAGATTTCATAGTTTTTACTTTGCTTTTGGGGTTGTGATATGTGAATTTGACAGTTTTCATAGTTTGTACATTGCTTTTAGGATTGTGATTGGTGAATTTGCTAGATTTCATAGTTTTTACATTGCTTTTAGGATTGTGATATGTGAATTTGACAGTTTTCATAGTTTTTACATTGCTTTTTAAATTGTGATTGGTGAATTTGCCAGTTTTCATAGTTTTTACTTTGCTTTTCGGGTTGTGATATGTGAATTGGCCAGTTTTAATAGTTTTTACATTGCTTTTGCGATTGTGATATGTGAATTGGCCAGTTATTATAGTTTTTACATTGCTTTTGGGGTTGTGATTGGTGAATGTGCCAGTTTTCATAGTTTTTACATTGCTTTTGGGGTTGTGATATGTTAATTTGCCAGATTTCATAGTTTTTACATTGCTTTTGGGGTTGTGATTGGTGACTTTGACAGTTTTCATAGTTTTTACATTGCCTTTGGGATTGTGATATGTGAATTGGCCAGTTTTCATAGTTTTTACATTGCCTTTGGGGTTATGATATGTGAATTTCATAGTTTTCATAGTTTTTACATTGCTTTTGGGGTTGTATTTGGTGAATTTGCCAGTTTTCATAGTTTTTACATTGCTTTTGGGGTTGTGATATGTGAATTTGCCAGATTTCATAGTTTTTACATTGCTTTTGGGGTTGTGATATCTGAATTTGCCAGATTTCATAGTTTTTACTTTGCTTTTGGGGTTGTGATATGTAAATTTGCCAGTTTTCATAGTTTTTACATTGCTTTTGGGATTGTGATTGGTGAATTTGCCAGTTTTCATAGTTTTTACATTGCTTTTGGGGTTGTGATATCTGAATTTGCCAGATTTCATAGTTTTTACTTTGCTTTTGGGGTTGTGATATGTGAATTTGACAGTTTTCATAGTTTGTACATTGCTTTTAGGATTGTGATTGGTGAATTTGCTAGATTTCATAGTTTTTACATTGCTTTTAGGATTGTGATATGTGAATTTGACAGTTTTCATAGTTTTTACATTGCTTTTTAAATTGTGATTGGTGAATTTGCCAGTTTTCATAGTTTTTACTTTGCTTTTCGGGTTGTGATATGTGAATTGGCCAGTTTTAATAGTTTTTTACATTGCTTTTGCGATTGTGATATGTGAATTGGCCAGTTATTATAGTTTTTACATTGCTTTTGGGGTTGTGATTGGTGAATGTGCCAGTTTTCATAGTTTTTACATTGCTTTTGGGGTTGTGATATGTTAATTTGCCAGATTTCATAGTTTTTACATTGCTTTTGGGGTTGTGATTGGTGACTTTGACAGTTTTCATAGTTTTTACATTGCCTTTGGGATTGTGATATGTGAATTGGCCAGTTTTCATAGTTTTTACATTGCCTTTGGGGTTATGATATGTGAATTTCATAGTTTTCATAGTTTTTACATTGCTTTTGGGGTTGTATTTGGTGAATTTGCCAGTTTTCATAGTTTTTACATTGCTTTTGGGGTTGTGATATGTGAATTTGCCAGATTTCATAGTTTTTACATTGCTTTTGGGGTTGTGATATCTGAATTTGCCAGATTTCATAGTTTTTACTTTGCTTTTGGGGTTGTGATATGTAAATTTGCCAGTTTTCATAGTTTTTACATTGCTTTTGGGATTGTGATTGGTGAATTGGCCAGTTTTCATAGTTTTTACATTGCTTTTGGGATTGTGATTGGTGAATTTGCCAGTTTTCATAGTTTTTACATTGCTTTTGGGGTTGTAATTTGTGGAATTGCCAGTTTTCGTAGTTTTTACATTGCTTTTGGGATTGTGATTGGTGAATTTGCCAGTTTTCATAGTTTTTACATTGCTTTTGGGATTGTGATTGGTGAATTTGCCAGTTTTCATAGTTTTTACATTGCTTTTGGGATTGTGATTGGTGAATTTGCCAGTTTTCATAGTTTTTACATTGCTTTTGGGATTGTGATTGGTGAATTTGCCAGTTTTCATAGTTTTTACATTGCGTTTGGGGTTGTGATTGGTGACTTTGACAGTTTTCATAGTTTTTACATTGCCTTTGGGATTGTGATATGTGAATTGGCCAGTTTTCATAGTTTTTACATTGCCTTTGGGGTTATGATATGTGAATTTCATAGTTTCATAGTTTTTACATTGCTTTTGGGGTTGTATTTGGTGAATTTGCCAGTTTTCATAGTTTTTACATTGCTTTTGGGGTTTTCATATGTGAATTTGCCAGATTTCATAGTTTTTACATTGCTTTTGGGGTTGTGATATCTGAATTTGCCAGATTTCATAGTTTTTACTTTGCTTTTGGGGTTGTGATATGTAAATTTGCCAGTTTTCATAGTTTTTACATTGCTTTTGGGATTGTGATTGGTGAATTTGCCAGTTTTCATAGTTTTTACATTGCTTTTGGGATTGTGATTGGTGAATTTGCCAGTTTTCATAGTTTTTACATTGCTTTTGGGGTTGTAATTTGTGGATTTGCCAGTTTTCGTAGTTTTTACATTGCTTTTGGGGTTGTGATATGTTAATTTGCCAGATTTCATAGTTTTTACATTGCTTTTGGGGTTGTGATTGGTGACTTTGACAGTTTTCATAGTTTTGACATTGCCTTTGGGATTGTGATATGTGAATTGGCCAGTTTTCATAGTTTTTACATTGCCTTTGGGGTTATGATATGTGAATTTCATAGTTTTCATAGTTTTTACATTGCTTTTGGGGTTGTATTTGGTGAATTTGCCAGTTTTCATAGTTTTTACATTGCTTTTGGGGTTGTGATATGTGAATTTGCCAAATTTCATAGTTTTTACATTGCTTTTGGGGTTGTGATATCTGAATTTGCCAGATTTCATAGTTTTTACTTTGCTTTTGGGGTTGTGATATGTGAATTTGACAGTTTTCATAGTTTGTACATTGCTTTTAGGATTGTGATTGGTGAATTTGCTAGATTTCATAGTTTTTACATTGCTTTTAGGATTGTGATATGTGAATTTGACAGTTTTCATAGTCTTTACATTGCTTTTTAAATTGTGATTGGTGAATTTGCCAGTTTTCATAGTTTTTACTTTGCTTTTCGGGTTGTGATATGTGAATTGGCCAGTTTTAATAGTTTTTACATTGCTTTTGCGATTGTGATATGTGAATTGGCCAGTTATTATAGTTTTTACATTGCTTTTGGGGTTGTGATTGGTGAATGTGCCAGTTTTCATAGTTTTTACATTGCTTTTGGGGTTGTGATATGTTAATTTGCCAGATTTCATAGTTTTTACATTGCTTTTGGGGTTGTGATTGGTGACTTTGACAGTTTTCATAGTTTTTACATTGCTTTTGGGATTGTGATATGTGAATTGGCCAGTTTTCATAGTTTTTACATTGCCTTTGGGGTTATGATATGTGAATTTCATAGTTTTCATAGTTTTTACATTGCTTTTGGGGTTGTATTTGGTGAATTTGCCAGTTTTCATAGTTTTTACATTGCTTTTGGGGTTGTGATATGTGAATTTGCCAGATTTCATAGTTTTTACATTGCTTTTGGGGTTGTGATATCTGAATTTGCCAGATTTCATAGTTTTTACTTTGCTTTTGGGGTTGTGATATGTGAATTTGCCAGTTTTCATAGTTTTTACATTGCTTTTGGGATTGTGATTGGTGAATTTGCCAGTTTTCATAGTTTTTACATTGCTTTTGGGATTGTGATTGGTGAATTTGCCAGTTTTCATAGTTTTTACATTGCTTTTGGGGTTGTAATTTGTGGAATTGCCAGTTTTCGTAGTTTTTACATTGCTTTTGGGATTGTGATTGGTGAATTTGCCAGTTTTCATAGTTTTTACATTGCTTTTGGGATTGTGATTGGTGAATTTGCCAGTTTTCATAGTTTTTACATTGCTTTTGGGATTGTGATTGGTGAATTTGCCAGTTTTCATAGTTTTTACATTGCTTTTGGGATTGTGATTGGTGAATTTGCCAGTTTTCATAGTTTTTACATTGCGTTTGGGGTTGTGATTGGTGAATTTGCCAGTTTTCATAGTTTTTACATTGCTTTTGGGATTGTGATTGGTGAATTTGCCAGTTTTCATAGTATTACATTGCTTTTGGGATTGTGATTGGTGAATTTGCCAGTTTTCATAGTTTTTACATTTCGTTTGGGATTGTTATTTGTAAATTTGCCAGTTTTTTTTAGATTTAACCTTGCTTTTGGGGGTTGTGAATTGTGAATTTGCCAGTTTATTTGATAGATTTAACACTGTTTTTGAGATTGTGATTTGTGAAATAGCCAGTTTTTATAGATATAACATTGTTTATTATTATTATTTTTATTTTTATTATTATTATTATTATTATTATTATTATTATTATTATTATTATTATTATTATTATTATTATTGTGATTTGAACATTGACATTTAAATAAGCAAACTGTATCACTTGAAATCGCAAAAAAATGTTAAAAAACGAAATAATTTATCATTTTTTAAAGGAACAAAATATACATAATACAAGAGTGGAAATATTCTAATTTTAAAAAATTAAGGAATCAATATTCTTCTTGTAACGTTTTTATAAAGTACCAGTAATGCCTAAGCAAGTTTCCGACAGGCTCGAAACTCTAAGATTAAATCATTATTTATTTGTGAAAATAAGCAAAATAATTTTAAAACAATATCCCTGTGGATTATTTAATTCTTTTAACTGCTTATTGATTTTTCTTCAATTCAATGGAGCTGGAAGTTGACAGTAAAGGTAATAACACCATGGTTGTTATCGACCAGGTAACTTTACCTGTGTGGAAGCTGTAAAGCTTCAGTCAGGACACAGGTATCTAAAATGGTTGACACGACATAAGATAAAGTGCTTTCTTTTAATGTAAACAGGACAATTTTCGTACTTATGTAGATAAAAGGTAAGTTTTATTTAGGTTTTAAGAATATACATAGGTAAAGTATTAATATTGGTTTTATCTTTGGAAAAATAAAGCATATTATTGTTTAATTTTTAAAACAAGCGTGTCAATATACCATTAGTAATAAATAATTAGGATGGCTGGGGACTCCTTTGTCATTTTTCTTTACATTTAATCCAAATCCGTTCAAAGTCGAGAGTTTATAATTAATTGGTTCAGAAATGTGTTTGTATCTTTATTTATAGCCATATTTGGCTGTTTTATCATTTACTTGTATCTTTTTTGTTCTTGATTTTGTTGGTTATTACATGTACATGTTTTCTGATTCAAAGTTTTTTTTTTCTTCCATCTGTTCTAAATTTAGAAAATTAAAGTGAAACTTCCTATTTTGTCATTACTGGTTAGGTCGGACATCAGTGTTATAAAAAAGTTTGATGATAAATTAAGAGAAACTTGGAAACAAAACATAACAGTAATATATTATTTGCATTCAAAATACTCTGTCGATCAGTTATATAACTAGTTTTATTGTAAATGCTAGGAGTAAAACTGATCAAATGAAATTTATTGTACTATAAACTCAGAATATTTCATACATTACAGTAATTAACTAATCCAATTTTTTCCTGGAAAATGTGTTCTTAATGATATAGAATATAACCCTGAACAATGACACGACATAGAACAAAGACGTAAAAATATGTGAGACAATTACTTTTAACACTGATGACTTCTGACAGACAATATAACTGGCAACAATATCTACATCGGCAACATTGTGTACCGCCACAGTGTTCAAATACTCTTAAACGGCATTGTTGTTGTAATGTTGTAAAGAAAGCAATCTCTCAAATTTTAAAGTATTTTGTATGACCCGGTCAGGATTCGAATCCACGACCTTCTTCACTTGAAGCTGACACCACTGTGTCACTGAACCGATTTTGATTCGCCTTAAAGTTTGCACTTACTGTGAAATCATTATTTTTTAATGGTCCCAATTTCCTTTGTTTTTTAATCGTCACTATAGACCACTAATTTCCATGTTGCCATATCAATATTTTGTTCAATTGAATACAATATGTTGTATATCATTCGCAGAGCGCACTCGTGTAACGTATCCGTCCGCACAATGAACTCGTTCTATCAGCTACGTAGGAAAACCACATGTGTGGTTTTGCGTATGTATCTAATAATATTGAAGACGTTCATATTCACGAACTTCCAGGTTTAGGAAAGATAAATGTCTTAAGCATATGTGATTTACTTGGTTATAAAGAAACACAATGTACTTCATTATGGAACGCATTGACCTGCTGCTTTGTCGTATGGAAAACATAATATATATAAAATTTACATGATACATGTATATACATTTTACTTTATATATATATATATATATATATATATATATATATATATATATATATATATATATATATATATATATATATATATATATATACGGAACGAATTAGTGTTCTAGCCATTAAAAACAAATTAATGTTTTTCGTTTTTCGTATTATTGGTTTTTTCAATGAATTTCACACCAGATGAAAAACTTATCTTTTCTTCACTAAGTAGGTTATTTTTCATTTAAGTGTGTTTTACATCAAATGGAACACATAGTATCAACTGTATGATACACATTAGTGTTCCCAACCAAGTAGAATAGTTGTATACTTCACAATGTAGAACATTCCTTCGTATGGATCCCATAAGCGTGCATCCCTATATGGTATACATCTTTTTTTATATTTTAGTCATTCGGAGCGCGTTAGAGTACTTCACCATATGGGACACACAGTGCATTTCACCAAATGAATTCCATTTTATTGTTTTGGGTATATGAATGCTTTTCGTCATTTGAAAACCGTTGAGAACTTCATCATTTGGAACACATTGATGTCCTTCGCTATTAAACGGTATTTTATGGCACTTCAAATTTGTGTGATTTACTATAAATGGCAGTGTAGATCTTGTGTACTTTATTTTATATATATATATATATATATATATATATATATATATATATATATATATATATATATATATATATATATAATTTTTCTTGTGAAATTCCCATAGCTGCCTGCTTGAGAGCCGTTGCGTTCATAATTGACAATGAACGACAAAAACCTTGTCACTCCGTGTATGAATACATTGAAAATACAATACACAATCCGGACTACATTTCTATAGGTAAACAATTAAACAAACATGGCTGCCACGTCATTCCTGAAAAGCTTGAAAACGCATTTACGAAATTTTACAAGAACGGTTCAATTGTTAAAATACACAAAATAAAATCAAAGAAATTAATCTAATAAAATTTTAATAACTCTCATAGGCACCTGGCTGATATTCATCGTAATATTGGTATTGTGAGAGACAGAGTGGTTTTTTATGACCTGTTGAAAGAACAGAAACAACAGATCAGTCAAAACCATCAAACCACAAAAACATTCTTAAACAATCGGATTTTATAAAAATTTCTTCCTACCTTGGCAAAGCTGCTATATACCATATTATTTTGAGACAATGTGTAATGGTACAACTTGTCAATCAATTTTGTGTCTCGCAGGATGTAAATTTCAAGTGATGTAAATTTCAATTGGGATTAGATTCACGCATGTATGCCACATTTAGTGAAAATTGTCCGTTTCACATGCTGTGTTTGTTGATCGGAAAAACTGAAAAACAGCAACATGCTTTTTAATCAATATACTAGGGATACAATAGCAACTCCTCAAAACTATAATGCATGGTTAAAGTACTACAGAACTCCTTCCTAACTTAACACGATCATTTTCTAAACTTTGAGATCTTTTTGCACACCATCAGGCGTAGAGAATAAGTATACTCCTCACTGTTTTGTTGTCTAACATTTTAAAAACGATACTGTGTATTGAGCTCGACACGTAATATGCGAATGAATCTAAACCTAACAATGTCGATATTCCAGAAAAAATCTTCCGGTAAATCCAAGTCTACGCTCACATATCCCGGCACAAATTCGAAACCCACATGCTTGGCCATTGAACATCATCCCTCTGCTACAGTTTCCTCCGTTTCAGACTCAAAATTTCACTTCCGACGTATAGGCAGCAATCTTTCAATGCAAATAACACTTTAAATGCAAATAACACTTTTACATGCAAATGACACTTTTACTCTAAACTTCTAGATCTTTGCAAATTCTTCCATAATTGAAATGGCGCCAAATGGGTGCACCTGATTTTCACCGAAATATAGTTCACAAATAACAACACATTTATTGTTGTTATTAAAGTTTTTATTTATATCATTTTATATCCAATATTCGCAAATACATTATGTTAATGAAAAATCGAGAAAATACCATCAAAATACCTGATAACACTTTAATTTTTCAAACCACCCCCTCCCCTGTTGTTATTCCTTACCAAAAATAGTACGGATTTATAATGTGTCGTTCTTGGTCTAAAATTCAGCTGTTGCGTCTACTGGACTCCTCCCGATGTGCATCTGTATGGAATTGTTTTATTCTTAAAATCAATGATTTTTTTAAAAAAAATATTTAACGAAAACATTACAATTGAACTGTTTTAAAATGATGTTCATTGTCAGTATGAAGGCAACAACTTTGCAAGCAAACTTATCATAAGTTTTTGCCTTCATACTGACAATAAACATCATTTTAAAACAGTTCAATTTTTACATATCATTTGCTTAAATTGTTGAGTTATGTCTGCGTATCAGCAGACATATTGTGGTTATTCGTTATCTTTATTTTATTATTATTTTTATTTTTTTAATTATTATTATTATTATTATTATTATTATTATTCCTCCTCGTTTCTGACAGATTTTTTTCAATGACATCTCCTCCTACGTTTCTTATCCGATCAGTTTTAAATTTTGTCAGCTGGTAGGGATTGACCATGGGCAGGTCGCTTTCCACCGTTTTTCGGAATTCGGAAGGACTTCGGAGAAATCCGGTGAAAACCATGGAATTCCAGAGACTTTTTTCTTGAGAGTTCTTTCTTTTTTTCTTGGAATTTCCTCCGCTATTTGGAGCACCACTTTAGAGAGCTGATACGCAGACATATATGCTTGCTCGCAAGTATACATTCTAGTTAAGTTGTTTTTACGTCTTGGGCTAAACTCTTTCTTTTGTATCAAGGTGGTTATCTCTGTGATGGCGGATTGCCCGGAGGATACGACCTTTCGACAAACGGACAAATTTGTCAGCGGACGGATTGTGAAGCTTGGCACAAAGAAAGGCACAAAATCAATATTTGTAAATTATTAGGTTTTGAATTTTTATTTGTAATTTTTTATTGGAACAAACCCGTGTAGATGGTATATATTGGAAAAAGTTGTTGATTTTTCAGTTTTTAATCGATAGACATTTTGTTAAGTTTGATACATTATTTACTTTTATATATTTATCTTCCTGAAAAAAAAAACCTCTACCTGGCAATTTTTATTTTTATGTTTTATAGAATCTACTGTCGAGGATTTAAATTGTATCGGTTTTAGAAATATTGACATGTACACTTTGTTTGTTTATCTGTAAAATATACCAAATTTTATTTGGATCGTTACCCGTTTTTTCTTTGCAGCATTCCAATTGTAAGTTTAATCCATACCTTTTAAATTGATAATCAATTCTGTGTATTTGATTTTAAACCTGTTTCAACAGTTTTGACCTTTTTTCCGTCATAATTCTATGCTGTTAAATCGTTTAACAATTTGTTTATAAATTGCATGCAGCTTTGTATCTATTATTTGTAAACTTTAATTCTTGACTTGAACTACTGTCTGCTTAAATCGACTGTTTCTTATGTATATGTAAAATTTTAGAGAAGAAATAAAAGATGAAGTAATTCTTACCGGAATACACGGGTAGGCGGGGTTTGGGGGGGGGGGGGGGGGCTGCAGTGATTATAGTTTTTTTTTTTCCTTTCGATAATAAACCTTTTTTAGAGTAACTGAAAACAAAGATTAGGTGACATATTGGTTTGTTTTCATTTGAAAAAAACATGCATTATTATTTAGTTATTTTTGTTTTGTTCTTCTATTTATTTATTTATTTATTTATTTATTTATTATTTTTAATTATTTATCTATTTCAATTCCTTAGAAGTACCTTTTCGAAATTGTCTTTATCATTATTCAATTATAAACCTGAATTGCAAATATCGGATCTAAAAAACATGTATGAGATTTAAATTTAGGCCTGCTTGTTACTAAGCTCTTTAATCACAGCAAGTATTAACATGTTTAAAAGCAATTTTGAAACCATAAAACTTGAAGCTGTTTAACTAAAGACTTTAAGTAAATTCAAGTCAATGATACATTGTAACAACTTCTCATCCAGGTCATAGTGATAAAATAAAAATAAAGGTGCCTTTATGGATCAGTCGTCAAATGTACCGACTTAGGGAAAAGCCTAATGCCAAACAAGTTGTCAGTTTGCTTGTCAAAGGTCTGTGGCCTTCATTGAGCGTTTTGATATATACCACTATTTTAGAACTGATCAACTTACCTCTGCGATTTAGGTAAATAAAATCTTCACTGAGACATTTAACCGAATTCCTAAGCCATTTTTTAAAATATATGAGAAAAAATTATTTGTATTTTAACACCCAGAAAAAAAGAGATAAAACATAAAACAACTGAGAGAGAGAGAGAGAGAGAGAGATCAAAAGAAGACAAGATAAGCATATTTTTGAATCGATGTTTATCTGATGCTTGATAAGGTGGTTTGTCACTGTTGTTTCGAGGGTACTATCAGCTGTTACTAAAATCCTTGTACCGAGTTAAAATTCAGATTTAAATTTTTCAAAGACTAAGCTTTATTTTTCATAACTCCAAACATCTATTTTTGTATGAAGATATTAACTGTCAGACTTAATGAGAATACATAATATCCAGAAGCAATGAAATAGCAACATGCTCAAACACATTGATTCCAAAACAGCAGAAAAAAAAAACAAAGTGATGAACCATTTATATCTAGTAAACAAACACATGAAAATAGCATTTCAGTCGTAAATGATGATGATAATGAGTTTATAATTCATTAAAATCCACACGCACGATGAAGCCTGGTTTATTGATTTAACGATGACAAACTCTGCCATGCAAAAATATTTTAACCCGAACTCTAGGAAGCGAATAATTATTAGATCGATTTATTTTTTAATTTTTTATAGTGTTTTTCTGTTTTTCTCATGCAAGCGCGTTTATAACCAGAAACCTATCAAATTTAATGAATTATTCATAATGGTATATAATATTCTTTATAACTGGTAAAGCTATATCATATTTCAAACAGACCAAGTGACGTTTGTGTAGTACTGATCTATATAAACAGTTATCCGTCGTGTTCAAGTACACGTTCATACATAATCACATAGAGTTGAGTGCAGTGTTGATGATGGATATATCCAATATATATATTGGAATGGAAATCAAATCTTCATTGTTAATTTTATGTCAATTTCATTCAGACTTAAAACAAGACGTTTTAAAGCATTTGATATTTTACTGCCATTGCACTAAGACTGAGAGCATCCTATGACACACTTTAGAAACAGTTATTTATTCAACCTATGATAAAATTTAGGAGAGGAATAATAGAACGAAAGTTTGAGATAAATCAGAAAATTGTGAGTAAATTAACTTTCTCAAAAAAGAAAATGGAAAGAGATTGAATTAGAAAGAAGAAAATTTTGCGACTTCACAAAAGGAATGCTTTTTTAACGTCTGAAGATATTCTACCTTTTGTTCATAACTGTACTTGCTGTCTGATGTCGCGTGTTGATAGCATAGTTTTATATCATGCAATAATCTAATACTTAGAGGTTTAAACATTTTTGGAAGCATTCTACTACATGAATATGTTTCCGATTTTATAAGGGTTAAACCATTTTCAAATTTTTATTTTACAAAACGAATAATAATTAAAACTCCTGTACAAGCGAGTGACAAATTTGACAAACTTCTGCAGACCTCGTAGGTTTTCCTAGCTTTGTCTACGATTTTAATAAAATAAATATCTATACTGCACTGGAAGCAACGATCTTACGTCATAATTTACGTCTTTATGTCTTACTGTGTTAATGTACATACATGTAATTTTTAACAGATGTGGTAAAATTTTGACATGCTCAAGAATGTACAAAACGATTTATCTATGAATATTGAAGAAATAAGATTAATAAAATTTGTCACAAACTTTTATGTCATGTACAACTCGACGTCTAACTGTTTTGGTCAAAAACGACCACTGGCTTAAATTGCGACACACACACATATATACAATGCAAATCTGAATGCAAGACAAGTATGTATAAAGCTTGTAAGAGATGACAGAGTTAGAGTAATGCTTTAAAAACACTCAAAACTCGAGGGACCAAAAATTTAGACTTTCTCTACAACTGAACTTTTTATCGAGAGTATTAAAAACACTAGTCCTAAAAGAAAGTAGTCTTTATATACAAGTGATATCTATATTAGTAGTGTAAAATGCAATGTATTAAACTTGTTATTTGGTATTGAAAAAAATATAATTCTATAATCCAGTGTAATTTAGCAACATATTGTTTTGTTTCAGTAAAATAAAACAGAATGGACCTTGTTGAAAAGGTACAGGTATTGCTGATTAGCTTGGTAGGATTGGCGTATCAGGTACTATGTAAGTACTCCTATATATAAACAATATACTCAAAAAGATACTGCACTAAAACGAGAACGAGGCTTTTGGAGAAATTTGGTGGCAAATGCCATTGTTTTCATGAAAATCTCTCTCTCTCTCTCTCTCTCTCTCTCTCTCTCTCTCTCTCTCTCTCTCTCTCTGTGTGTGTGTGGGTGTGTGTGTGTGTGTGTTGTTATTTACACATGGCAATTCGTGAATGAGTTTTTATTATTTTGGACAAGCATAAAATTCTCAAATTAATGACCAGTTTGGAAACTGATTCCGCGTTACACTGAGTCATAATAACAAACCCTTACTGTAGTGCAAAATATATATATTATATATATATATATATATATATATATATATATATATATATATATATATATATATATATATATATATTTGCATCTGAGTTAGGTATAGTCACTATCTGTGAATATAAAAACAATCTAAATGTGTTTTAGGTGCGCCTATTCAAAGATACGAGGAAAATGACATATGGTCAAAAAGACGTTTATTGGAAACAACTAGTGCTACAAGCGGAGCAGAACCAGAAAAATCATTTTGGGACAAAGTGAAGGAATTTTATGATGACAAAAATAACTTTGCTATGTATCTTGTTTTACCTATCATAGTAATTGTCTATGGTGGATGTTGCCTTATATATTGCATAGCAAAATGCCGACGATTCATTAAACGAAAGAAAAGCGACAAAGAACTACTAGAAAATGAAGAAATGAACGAGGACGACGATGTTAAAGAACGAAATAATAATATTACAAACAAGCACGAAGAACCTGTACAATCACACCCTAGACCAACTATTACTTCTCCAACGAAAAGAACTACGGTAGCTATGGTGACCAGAGAAGGCGCTGCTACCGCATCTGACGTCAGGATAGAAGATCATGACAATAGTTCAAGCAGCAGTACACCCTTACCATGGCAAGTGCCGGAGGAATGTGAAAATCCAAAACAGATTAAACACGAAATGGCAACTTATCCAACTAAACATGTAGAACCAGAATATCCGACAAAGAAAGGTCCTCCTCCGGACATAAGACCACTTCCGGTTGCTAAACTTCGCGCACAAAGTAGGATGCACCAACCCCCAAGTCCGCCCCCTCCATACGAAGATCACGGCAGGAGGAATTCTATTGATGAAATAATTGTGTTAGGAGCGACTGCACAAAATGCTAAACGAAATAGATCTGAGGAGAAAATGCGACTACGATCGCCACCCGCTTACCAGTCTCCTTTACCGGTTAGCACTGTAGCAAGTAGAAGAAGCGATCCTCGCGCTCAGAATGCACTAGAATCATATACAATGGCAAAACAAGCGGCCCAGTTACTACAATATGAAAGCAGAGAAACAAATCAAACAGGATTTAAGAAACCTAAAAGATTAGTTTTTGTAGCTGAATAGAAAGATAACGTCTAAACACAAAAGACATTCTGGAAACAAAAAAATATCATCTGTCGGAAACTGAAGCAAATGTTGTATAGCAAAAGTTTCAAAAGTTTTCGATTTGCAATATTTTTTAGACTAATTCATTTCTCTAAAATATTTTCTACAAAAAATAATGATATTGTGTGACTGAAGACTCAAAATTTAGTAACAAAAACGACGAAAAATTAATACATTTGTTGATGGTGGAGGAAATATGGCGTTAAAGATGTGTGTTACAGTGGAAAAATTCCTAAGTCCTATTGTGTGAATAGTGCTGACCTACTATTATTCATAGCATGAATAATAAGTATGTTCGGACTGAATTAAGAACTGAAACAGATATGTACATTTTTTGGTGAAAGAGTCTTATTTTACGTCAAAGTTTTAAGTCCGGTTTTATATATCTTTCAATTGTTTTAGAAAAGGATTTTTTCCCATGAAAAATACAAAACAAATTCGATTTGGTATTTTGATAGCTCTGTCAAAATTCAAATGTCAAATTAGTACAAGGAAGGAACTTTTCAAATGACATTGATAACAAGGTAATTTACAGGGATGCTGTGTGTTGTGTTATGTAACAGGTAACAATCGAATATAAATTACTAAATTACAGTTAGATACACAAGAGAATATTGTTTTTATAAAATATTAAGCTCCAATTAAGCTACTAGTTTTTGACTACGTCACGTTCAAAATTATTGCGTTTTGTTATTTTATCTTGTCGTTAAAATTTAGTACTGTTATAGAGATTTGTTTTTTTAAATTAGATACAAAGCATAAGAAAACTTTTTCGAGTTTTACCCCCCCCCAAAAAAAAAACATTTTTATGATGTTCAGTTTCTTGGTTAAATGATTAGTCAAAAAAAAAAAAAAAACGTACAAAATCTGAAAATGTAAAACTTGCGACTCCGTCTTTTTTATATTTGTTTTATTTTATTTTTATTTATTTATATATATATTTATTTATTTTATTTTTATGTATATAATTTTTTTTTTCTTTTTCTTTTTTTTTTTTTTATTTATTATTATTATTATTATTTTTTTTTTTTTTTGATCTTATAAGGTTGTTTTATCAATAAATTATATTATCTATTTTTTGTATGCATTGGATGATGTTAAACAATTTTCATATTACAACGTCCTTTCTATTGATAAATGGTAAAATGACCCCAACCCCCGTTTTACAATGACAGATATGTATTGTGAATTTTCTAGAGTAAAAATAGACCAAGCTAAAGCAAATAAGTTATCATAATAAAAATTTCATTATATTCCTGTTTTATTTAGTGTTAAAAAGGAATTTATCTATCAAGTGTTGAACAACTGTGTAAAGATTTTATAATACATGTATTTCAACCATGAATTTGGGTAGAAAACAACTAGTATCGGTCGAAGTAAAAACGGTGTGTGTGTATATATGTGTGTGTGTGTGTGTGTGTGTGTGTGTGTGTGTTAATTCAGAAGAAATCACTGATGTATGTTCACATTTCGAATTTTCTATACTTTTTGGCAAGACAAACGGGATTTAGTTTTACCGGAAGATGTGTTGGTGCTTTTAAAACCGCTATATAATGATTTTTGTTTTACAACAACATTAGTCGAGGAAGAGTTGTCATACAAACGCTTAAAAAGCGGTTAGTACCTTACTTAATATTTTTTTTCAATTACTGAAGGCGTTTGTCATCAATAGAAACGTTAGAATGAATAAGAACGTATGTTTGGAAACAAAAAGTCCAAAATGCGAAGTTTTTACACCTTGAGAGTTAATCACTTGCACTCCGATGTATCAATTGATTAAAATGTATTGGTTAAACAATACAATATTAGTTTTCAAATGTTTCTTATGATCTCATTACTAAAGTGTTTGTATAAGTGTAGCATTTGAAACTATTTTCGGACTGTTCATTGCTTGTTAAATGAAATTATTTACAGTTCCTGAAAGCCCATTGATTTCAGAAATTTTGTAAACTCGGTTTGTTAATGTTAACTTTGACGATCCGCCTTTTTTTAAAATTTGTGTTATTATGCTGATATACAATTTTCCTCCTTTTTGTTTTTGTTTCTTTTTCAGTCTACGGCTTTTATGTCAACGCATGGACTGGCTTGTCGGTGTAATTATCGTTCTTGTGATTATACTAAATCATGTTAAATTTATAAATTGTCTTAAATTGATATTATTAATTTATAAAATACATTTCAATCAGGATTAACTATTTTAATGGTTTTTAATTTGGATTCACTAATTAACTGTGTCTAAGAACATGTGCAGATGTTCTTTGTAAAAATTTGTCTGTAATAGAAAAACACCTTTTTCCGTCTAAAATATTTATTATTATATTTTTTAAATAAAGGATTATAAACCATATACTATCTTTATATTAATCTGTTTGTCATACACCTACCTTATCAGTTTAAATCTAAATATTAATTTTAGTTAGATAATATAGTACTGACATTGTAAATTTAATCAAAATAGCTGTATCACCAATTATTTTATCATCGAAAGCTCCTACAATATCATATTGTTATCTTAAAATTGATTTCTATTTTTTACTATACTGTAAATTATTTGTGGACCTAAACGTTCGTAATTTTAGAAGCTAATATAAAATATCTGATAAAATTTAATATACTTTTTATTAATATTTAATCCGAGAAATTAAATTCCAAAGGTATCATATTCATTGTTGACTACATAAAGTATTTTACTTAATCTCAGAAAAAACTATTTGGTTTCTATAGTGCAGAAAGGAAAAGGTGTTATTTTTATTTTCCTGTTTAGGCAAGAAATTTATTAGAACCTCCACCTTACTTAGGAAACATAGTTAGCAAAGTTAAATTAAATAGCATTAAAGTTTTCTTTTTAATTTTTTTTAATTATAAAAACCATTTGAATTTTGTCGCTTTTAAACATTTTTGAGACTAATTATATCATCAATTTCGTTTTAGACAACAGTGATGTTGGTGTTAGGTTTTATTTCCAATACACGTATTTTTATTCCAAAACATACATTATGTATTCTTGCTCTAAACTACATAATGTTGCAGTATCGAGAAATTGTTTCTATTTTTGTCGCTAATACATTATTCATGCCACTTTTACTAGATCGTACTTTGATCTTCAAAAAAGAAGACAAAATAATAGAGTTGTTATCACCCATGACTCTTTGCATTTATTTAATGACATAATGAGCTTGACCTATTGCCATGCATCATCTAGTCAATACCCTGGTACTTAAATGAAGCGGTTAAAAGCAAGAATTGCTAACATTTTAACTTGAATAATTAGAATTACCTTAATTCATTTGTAACGATGTCATTTTACTAAGTATCTTTTCATTTAAAACCAAATGAAACCAAACATAAAGATAGCGAATTTTGTTTTAGACTTGCTTTTAATGACTTTTGACGGGATTAATTGAAATTCGGTTCTAGTCCTTCTATCATTTTACATTGCCATATTTGTTTGAATTATATTTTAATCTTGTTGTCTTATCCAATTCTTTTAAACAAGCGGCATTGCGGATTTGATAGTTTTATTTGTACATTACCTCATGCTTGCACTGATATATTATCATTATTATTATTATTATTATTATTATTATTATTATTATTATTACATGTTTGTATTAATATCGGCCCAGATATTGTGGTCCGATTAGGGTGTTTTGGCTTTTACCACTCATAAACAACCTTGTATACGCCCTGCTAAAACTGACATCAAACCAGTCCAAAATGTACTATCAAGGGATAATACAATACTAAATATATGATAAATAACCTTATCAAACTAAAGAGTGATAAAATTTCAGCGTTTTATTCACGAACAGGTCTATAATAGCATGACATTTGTACATCCATTGATTTTCGAAAACCTACATTTCTTTAAAAAAAGCAGCGTTAACTGAACGTTAACATCGGTTATGTTTATACTTTTGCGATTAACAGACAACTTTGAAAAAAATATTTATTATAATGTCATCAAAGTCGTCATACCCCCCCCCTTGTTATTGTATCTGTTATGCTTTATTCTTCTTTATACTAACAATGCTCATAAGTGCTGAAAATTGTATTACACTTGCAATATTTTCAAACTTAGCAATAATCAAACGTTACCACTATGTATAAAAATCAATTTTTGAGGGTATTGAGAGTACTAAATCGGTTTGAAAAATATGTAATAAATATTATATTTCTGTGTCGTATTCTGTTAGTTTTTCTACGTTTCTCTTGCCTATTTATAGCAAATTAGGCAGCCTAGTAAAAACAGATACCCTTTTCCTTAAACCTCGAGTCTAACCCCGCAGTGTTAAATACAAAAGAATGAATCTTCACAAAAAGTAACAAAAACACAGCAGAACATGGATATTTATATGTGTCAATATATTAAGTTACAAAGCATTCCTTAGCTGGAATTGGATTTATATAATTTTGGAACTTAAGATTCGTTATTTTCAACTGTTTGGCTTATGTTTTTTATCTATCAAACTTTTCGGTCTTTGTGTCACTGATGAGGAATGAATTTCCGAAATGTGCACATCTGGCACATCAAAATTTATCTGGTATTTGTTATATATTTACCAAACAAATAGACATACATTGTGTATGATAAATCTAGATTTGCCCCAAAAATGTTTTCAGAAAAAAAAATAAACGGACAGACATGGTGATTCTCAACATATTCCAAAACCGAATTTACAAGACAAACATACAAACATACAGACATGGTTATAATTTAAATGATTTCTTAAAACAAACTAGTAGACAAAAAATAACAGACAGACATGATTAATAATATCACAAACACTAAATGAAAATGATGATTGAAAATGTTCTTATGAGTTCATTGGTTTATGTGCACATTTTGTTGAATGATAAAATGAACCTTTCTAAACGATTCTATTAAGTGCAGTGTAACATCGTTAGTTTTTAATTTCAATATGTAAATAATAAATAAACAAGACATGATGAAGTTCATTGATTGTGTCTAAAACATTATATTTCTGTTTAACTTTGTATCACTTATAATTTCAAGTTTCAGGTTTTTCAATTGTTTAAGAAATATTCATTCATTAATAATTATTTGTTTGAATTATTTAAACATTGTTGAGTACTATATAAATACTTTCATCAATAATCTCTTTGTGTATTGTTAATTACAGTGTTCTTGTTTATCGCTGGTCTATAATCTATGAGTAAAATAATCAGTATATTGTTAATGTTTTATAAATTTTAAGCTTTCAATACACTTTATTAAAACAGTCTATTATTTACGTGTCTTTATTATTATTATTATTATTATATATATATATATATATATATATATATATATATATATATATATATATATATATATATATATATATGTTATATATTTATTCTGCATTGATGGTTAACTATCTGGTATAAAGATATAGCTATCGATGAAACCCATTTTTAAATATGATTTGATAACGACCGTCTTGAATTTGCACGTTTTCAAAGTTTTTACTTTGGTTCTAGAGGTTGTGATTTGGATAGGGACCGGTATGTTTGTTTAATTACTTAAATCAATAGGGTGTTATTTAATGACATGTGTTCCTTATCAGCAATTTTAATATGCGTCTCCTTTTATATTTTCGTCTTGTCGTGTTTGTTAATATTATCAAATACATTCTTTTTCAGTAGCTGCAAATTTTTATATTTGATTGAAATAGTCTTATTACAACAAAAAATAGAAGTATGAGATCTGCAGCAAAACAAAAACAACAACTAACGTAAAAAACGAAACATCATATTATTGATAAAACAGCTAAGAAAGTAATACAAAGAAAAAGACAATTTTCTCTTCAAAATAATTATTATTCTGTCTTTCTTTGAATAAACAATATACTGTTTCACAGTTGTAGAATTATAATTTGCGAATGAAAAAAAAAATCGTTTTCTACTTGTGTATTCTGTAGAAATATTTAGTCATTATGTTATACACAGAGTAAACAATATTGGTAATGAAAAAAATATCGACCTAAAGCGACAAAAGGCTTCATAGTTTAATGTAGTATTGAAAAGGTTCTTTTGAAAACCGGATACAAAAGTTCCTTTAGGTAACATCGATACATCGTCAGTGTTAATAAGTTGACAATCGATTTAGTTATAGTAATAATAATATATTCCTGCTCTTTTGTTAAAAATCAATTTTTATGTATATTAATGAATATTTAAGGTTATCCTGTTGTATAAAAAATATTTAATTTTTATCTCTTAAGGATATATCTTCCTGTACTCAGGACCTACAAAAGCATTCAGACATAGAATTTCCTTACAAAATGCTCAATAGAATTTCATACTCAGGAGCCTTGTTTCTACTGGTTGGTTCTTGACAGTTATGAATAAACAACTTTTAGCAACATTTTTAATTTTTTATTTATCTTTTGAAAATAGCTAACTGTCGGTCAATATGGATTTTTATACTACAAATTCTTTGTGCATTAAACGCATAATACCGTTTTTTATACGGCCATCACTTCACGGGACGTATAATGGTACATCGTTTGTCTGTCTGTCTGTTTGCCTGTCTTTCTGTCTGTCTGTCCGCCTTTCTTCTCGTACTTTTACAGTTTTAAGCAAATGCTTTGACACTTTGCAAGTCTCTCATTCGAACAGAGTAACAGATGTATTTTGCTCTGCTTTGCAATGTTCTTGTTCGTTTCGATTTTTTATTCTGTATGAATAGCATTGTTAACTTTAACCGGAAATAAGGAGTTCAAATCGTTATAATTAGCATCGACTCGGCACTTTTAAGTAAGTTTATTATCATTGATTACCGGCCTATAGCAAATCACCTGCAAATTTTTGCAAGTATGTAAATATATTTAAGACATGTTGAACACCTGTTAATGAACTGAAAACAAAACGTATATAGCTTTGATATACTTATAATGAGTAGACAGTTTTGTCACTTTAAGCGCGTCTCAATAGTAACACGGATTATTATCAGTAACTTTTTTCTTGTTCTGACTATTGTCAGTAAATGTTCGTCAACTGAAAACTGAATTCTGTCGAAAGTAAATTCTTCTTATCAATATTCTATTTTTCTTGAACTTTTTTTTATCACTACCTACTCAAAACATTTTAAACATTTCCAATTTAATTAAGAAAAATAATAAAAAATAATAAAGACTTTCAGCTTTTTGAAGTAATAAGATTTTGTCTTAAAATCGATGTTTTCCTTTTTATCACAATAACTGTGACCTTTTGATAATCGAGTATCAATAATTCAATACATGTATAGTATTTTATTTCCTAACTTTGATGTCTTAACGTATTAAAAAGACGTAATAATTGCTAAGATTCTCAAAAAAAAAAAAAGTCCTGCAGTATCATAGATAAGGTAGATGTAACTTAATCTATTTTTTCTTGAAATACGATAAGTAGCTTACTGCATTAACTACATAGCTACCGTGATCAAGCAAGAATACTAAAACACACGTTTTGTTTACAACTGAAAAATATTAAAAAGACTAAAACAAAGACAAATGTGAATCTCTTCTACTTAGATAACGACAACATACTATTCTGTTCTTTTGAATACTTGTGTCTGGTCTATATCTTTATACTAACAGGATAACCCCCAACGTTCATTTAAAGTTGATATGAGTTTGATTTGTGATTGATTGATTAATTTTTTTAGAAATTAAGCAAAGTTAAATACGTTAAAAGCAGCTGTTGATATTGTTCCGTCCTTTGTTATGATCAATATGAGAACCTTTTATCACGAAAATGATCTTGAATTCTCTTATGATAATTATTGTTATTTTGGTTGTGTGAATAAAATTGCAATAGTCAAGATTAAGGTGTTTTAAGTTTCTTGTGATCTTTAAAATGATCAATTGGCATAAACGTGCACTACAATGTTGTGAAGTGACGACCATTAAGGCCGACATCTTTGCGCATGCTCCAAGCTCATAATTACCATCGTAAAACACTGAACAACCGGATTCCGTTTATTTACAGCTAAAAGAAATGAAATTTTAGAAAATGAATGTCACGGATCGTGGTTAGAAGATATCTATTGTTAAAAAAATATAGTTTTAGAAAATAAAAAAAAATCAGAAAATTGAAAAACTTAATGCAGCTTTAAAGCAAAAATATTTGTTTTCAACAATATAATAAAGCAATATGACATTTATAATCAGTATTTTTGTTAAATATTTATAATCAGTGTAAATGATGAGTTCTGACCAGTCGTTTATAATAATTCAATAAAAGGTAAAAATTTGTAGTTGATTTAAATAAATATTTATTTTTACGTCATAACAGCAATTAAGATGTATTATTAGAATAAGGTGACATATTACAAATTGTTTTTATTGTATATTGCACATGGGATTTACAATTAATGTTTATAAATCAACTTAAAGTACTTGTGATCTCGCCAGTGTTCATTGACTTTGAACATTTCTATTGTCCCATAACAATTGATTTTTGACAAAATAAAAGAATTTAGTTCCATAGATATTATTTAGAATATTTGTCTAGCCTACATTTAAAGTATTTAAGTTGTTATTGATTCGTTTTATGCAATATTTCATGATTAAAATCAAAAGTGGAAGAAAACCTAATAAATGCTGAATTTTTTAACAGTAAGTCAATCAATGTCATAAAATAAGAGAAAAATTTAAATAAAACTTGTAATCCGTCGTTTAAAATATTTTCTTGCTGTTGACAAAACATTCTGCAATTTAGACGTTTTATTATATTATTTTTCATTTTAAGTTTGTCCCTGTGGAGACTATGTACAAACTACTTTAGTTCTTTATTTATTTTCTCAGTGTGTTCTGAGAGGGTGGGGGGGGTGTCATAAGGTTGAGTCTCATTTAAAGTATATTAAAATACGATCAATAAAAACAGTTTTTGATCGTCAAAATATTTGTTGAATTTCTAAATATAATTTTCCAATAAATATTCATCGGTAAAAAAATGACCAGAGATTGTGCACCATTCTTTGCTGATTTTTCTTTATTCAAAATGGAGCACAAATATGCAGAATCAGTATTAAATCGAACGCGTATCGTGTTTTTGTTTCGAGGTTAATTATAACGGGAACTTTAAACAACAATGCAAAGCTGCATATAAAGAAATTGTTGACCCAGAGATATTGCAAGCCTAGGCTTATCAAGGCTCTTTAAAAGACCTTACGTCCTTGGTGGAACTTTTTGAATTTAACATAATAATGTCGTTTTCAAAATTTCACTTTGCTTTTTGGATTGAAAGTTTTATATAGACCGGTATGTTTTTGTTTGGTAAAGACTAGTATACCAATGTTAGCTCTCACAGCTTATGAGTAAAAGACAGTACCTTAGAAAGTTTGCAAACTGCATTGCAAATGTAACTAATATTCCTTGACATAGGAGAAATAAAGGGTCCTTATTCCATGAAATTCCATCCATTTTTATATATTTATTTTTTATTTTTTTATTTATTTATTTATTTATTTATTTATTTATTTATTTATGTTTCAATGTTTCGTGTTTTAAAGCATTTTAGGATAAAACAACCAAAATAAAATTATTCTTAAAAAAATGCGAAATACAATTATAAACATTGAAATATTTAGAAATAACGTTCTTAGCGCTAGCTTTGCTTTGCACGACTATAGATTTTATCATTCCTGACAGTTCAATTGTAAAATAATATAACAACTATTAAAAATATTCTGATCAACGTTTGATCGTTCAGAATCCGTTTAAATAGCTTTGAAGGGTCCTTGAAGTCGCCTATGATTGTAACTATTTACGACGTTTTCTTGTGGTTCCCTAATAGAAAAATTTCAGCAATCATACTTTTTAAAATTTATTTAAAACTAAGTTTTGGATACTTGTTATTTTGGAACCTTGAATTTATTAATTTTTAAATATTTACATAATCTTTTTATCTATATATAGCACAATATCTGTTAAATTTTGTTGTGCCATATGTGCACATTTCGGAAAATCATTCCTCATCAGTGACACTAGGGGCCGAAAAGCTTCATAGATAAAAAACATAAGACAAACAATTAAAAATCATGAATCTGTTAATTTCTTGCCCCTATTGTCACTGATGAGGAATAAATTTCCGAAATGTGCACATCTGGCACATCAAAATTAAACAATTTTTGTTGAATATATACATTATAAATAATGTCCATAATATTAACTTTACAACTATTTAATGCTTTACAGAGAAATACCTCGAAATACTTTTTGTCATTTTAGTAATTGCTTCACAATTCTCATTTCGTACAAATGGTTTTAATTGATATGTAAATTTCAGTATTTGTATATTGACTGCTTTATAATTAAAAAAAATGAAAAAGGGAGAAAATGATTATAAAAAGAAAGCAAAGCAGAAAGTTTAAAAAACATTAATCAAAACCCAAATATCTATTACATTTTAATCTGTCCATAAATGTAAATAATTAGGAAATATTTAATATTACACGACAATTGCAAGTAGTTAAGAAAAGCGTTGCGCGTAAAGTAGTTTTATTAAGGATAAAAAAAATCAAATGGACAGATTTAAAAGTATAACTTAAAATTATTGTATAATACTTTTCTGGCACGACAGCATTAAAGAACACCTCAATTCATGCACGATTTTTCTTTTTACGTTCAACTTAGCTATCTAGATGACACTTATGTAATGGAATTAGATGATAATGGAATGAGTTTAAAAAGTAGTAAATTGTCTTAAAGTGATAATCTGTAAAATAAAAAAAAGAAACATTTCCATTTTTTCACAAACTTTTATATATTCAAAATTAACAACATTGATATAATCGCACATGAATATTGCTTCTTTATACAACAGCAGTTACGTAAATCTATAGTTAATATTTTAAGCGATTATTTTTGTTCGACTATTACCTTTTTGGGGAATGTAAAGTTCAAGAAAATAATGCTTTACAATGTTCGTGACCTGTTATTTTTCCTTTAATTTTCTCGTATAAAACAAATCAACTGTTACATTATCGATCTAGATATAACATCTACTTTTTATACTTTGTATATGCCAGTAAACCGAGTCCTGCTGTTGACAGTAGAGTTAAGACACCAGTAAAACCGAGGAATACGGGGACTGTTGGGAGGTGTTTCTCCCAGAATGACAATATAAATGGTTCTCCTTTCACTGTCTGCAAAAAATAAGTTAGAACGTAAAAAGTTATTAATGTACAAAAATTAGAACGTACAAAATTATTGATGTACAAAAATTACAGTTTTGATAGTGATATTAAAATGCAAACTTCTGTCCAGTTTTTTGATGTGATTATCAAGTAAAGAAGTACAAAATCTTCGATGTCGGCAAGTGCTACAATACGGTCTTCATTTTCCTTCTCACATAAGATCCAGCCTTTTTAAGTATTGTAGTTTAAGCGGTAAGTACTTGTCATAATAGAAATATTTAAACAAAGTAAAATTGTGTTGCAATCATCACCGTGAAATTGTGCTACTGCCAACTGAAAATAACATATTTATACTGTAAATGCCGTGAAGGGTTTTCCGAAGAACTTTGTATGCACATACATCAAACTTAGTGCTTAAATGTTTAAATAGATTGTGAATAATTTTCTATTTTGGATTTTATATACTTTGACAAAATACGAAAAATAGTTTTGGGAACAGTAGATACCAAAAGTATTTCAGAAAATTTGATGTAATTATTAACTTACTGCATTCTCTGGTTCATCCTGCCAAATCTCGTCTTCTTTAATTTGGCCCAGTTTAAACAATATCTAGGAAAAAACAAGTACTATATTTATAAAATTAAAATAAATATAATTCTAGATCAAAAGGCGTGCTAAAATACAGTAAAATCGGTGTCACTTAACTTTTTTTTTCAAATTTCACCATACCAAACTGCAAAACCATGCATGTTAGACTATCCTTAAAATCCAATAAACGATGGTATCTTACATGTGTTCAATGTGATCTGGCTTGGATAAACAGTCCAATACAAGTTCTAATTAACCTTATTGGTGTATTCTTCAATTTAAGGAATCATTATGCGTTTTAAACCAAGCTTTTTGTTGTTTTTACGAATAGTAATCTTATACATTCTTATAAAAAAAGTCCCAATTTAAACCTCAGTTAAGATGAGAATTCACGTATGTAGAACAAATCTTTGTCATTGATAAATAAATAAATGTATTTAACAGATTACTTAACAATTAAAAAACATACTTAAAATCAAAACCTGACAAAAAATCAAGTTTGTTTTAAGGCTGGGTGGACTAAAACTTACTATAACAAGAAATTAAACAGCTAGGGAAAACATGTGGCGCATAGGCATTCCACGACCTTACTATTGTTTTCATTCATTATATTTTGACCTAATTCAATTTATAACTATAAACAGGATTGTAGACTGTGTACAACTTTACTTTTTATTGCAATCATGCTTACCTCTCTAGCTGCCCTTTCTCCAGACTGGACAGCTCCTTCCATATAACCAGACCAATAAGATCCTGTTTCTGTTCCAGCAAAATGTATATTACCAAACGGTTGTCTTAGTTCTCTAAAATATATTTACATCACTCGTTCAATTATATATGATTTGTAATGATGTTACAGAAATAAAATTCATATGAGATTTGATTTGCAATTAAAAAACATCCAAGAATAAGAATGCAAGTAATCAATTTTTGTTTTAGGTAAAAGTCATTTTCACTAAAATGTCCATCATCTGTAGAATTTCTGTTGTTAAATTTATGCTCATGTTAAGAAGACATAAATGACAAGGATGACGCCACAATCAACATCAAAATGTTTTATTATTTGCTTTTCTAAATTAATTACATTCATTTAAATTAAATCTTAATAAATAATATTCAAATGATTTTCCATCATCAGCAGTTAGTTAGACAGATTTCTATTCCTGTTTATATTTTTATCCTTTAAAAGTGTTTTGAAAATTCATCCCTAAAATTTATTCTTGAGTCAGAGATCAATGTTTTGTCCTAAAACATTTAACACTATTTCACTTACTTTCCAAATTTTGTAAGAAAGCCTGGTGGTAACATTGTAGTATAACAACCACCAGACCATTGTTCTTCCAACCAATTCTTCTCTTCGTAATGAATAGGCTAAAAAGGAAAATTAATAATGGTATGAGACTTTTGTTTCCCCGGCTTATCAAGACCCTTGCATCAGGTGATAGGTTACTATGATTGACATGTATTATTTTACTATGTCAAATATTCTTATTAAGATTTATTAGCAAAAAGCAAGCTTAATTACAGAATTGGCAATCTTCCAAGCTCTGACATTTAAATAAGGTTTACCTCGAATTTCTTGAGGAAACAGTAACAAAACTATAAAATTTAACATTTTTTTCTTTAAGTTATAAATGGATTTTGAAATATTTTTGGCACCTCATCGTATCTGCTTTCATTTCAAAGTAAATAATTTTCAAACAAGTCTTAAACATGTATGTTTTAATAAGCAACTACTTAGAATAACACTTGTGGAAAATATGTTTATGAAACATTGAGTTTTCACTTTCCAAAAGGAATAATATATATTTTTCAAATTAAGGAAAACCCCTTGATACCATTTTACATTCAGTGTACTTGGTTTGAGACTTATAATCCACCATGTTTCAGTTATGTTTATTGCATGTTTTTTCTTCTATTTGTTTTCCTTTTGACACTCTTTACGACAAAGGTTTAGTTTTTTTTATAGAATTTGTACATTATTAATCGCAAAATTACACTTACAAAACACAAAATATAAGAAAACCTTACATGTAAAGCTTCTTCAGATTGAAAAACTTTAGAGTATAATTCACCAATGTGTTTTTGTCTTTCTTCTTTTGTCCATTCTGTGTACTTCCTTGCTTTGTCAGCCAAGATAAATCTGTCAACAAAAACCAAAGATAATTTTATGACTCGAAACCGAGTATAAGTTTAACGAAAAACTTGATGCTGAATTTCGTTAGTTCGAACATTTTTCTGTAACGAGGAAACATGTGCATTAAACTATATTTTTTCTCTGTTTACGTCGGTTCGGTCTGTTCTATGAATTGTAATTTTAAATATTCTTAAAAATTTTAAAGATTTTAAAACCAAAATGTTCTTAAAGAAGCATGTTTTCTTTGTATCACATAGGGTCCATCATTTAAAATAATTCAACAATCTTTCCTTATATGACAAAATGATAAACATATCAATGGTTTGTCTAGAAAAGCATATAACTTCGAGGACATAATCATTTTAATAAAATTTAAATATTGTAAAAAAGAAAAGTTTGATAATCTTGAAGACAATATCAAATGTGAAAACAGAAATAAAAAGTTATAACATTTTGAAAAATAACTAATGGTAATCATTTAAAACAAAATACTGTGATGCCTATTTCTAATTTTATTTGTGTTTATACATTTTTAGTCGTAATATTACTTACATTTTGCTAGTGCCGAGTACACATTTATAGCCTCAATTGTTCATAATACTATGCTTTTATATTCTGTACTTACCCCATAATAGCCGGATGTTTACTTCCATGTTTTTCATCATCAATTGTAAAACCGATTAAAGCGTCTTTGTCATCTATGGCCGACGATCCACAGAAACCTATTAGAAAGGTAAAAATTACTTTTTAACGGTTCACAAAAACATAAGATAAATAATATAAGGTAATGTTCCGTAGGAGATATAGGAAACCAAAACCTTCCATAAAATACATGGTAAAAAAATCTCGGAAAAATACATGAAATTAAGAATAACACCATGTAACGTACCACAATTTTCTACGGAGCTTTTCATTTAAATTGATTATTTTCTAACAATTAAGAGTCTTTTAACTTGTTTATTGATGCACTGATACAAGATCGCAGTGATTCAAATTGATGGCTACTTTCGATTAAGGTATTATATTATTATATTTAAATGTTACATAATCATATACTTATCAGAGGTAGAATTCATGAAGTTTATTTTTTATGTATCAGTAAAATAAAATTATATGTTTCCTTTAACATTCCACACGAACAAATTCGGAAAATAAATATGATCTATGCCGATTAACAGGTTTATTTCTTATGCAACATTTATAGGTTTCAACACCAAAGGAAGATCGAAACATATATGAAATGAGGAGGCATAACATTCTTATTGCCTCATTTAATTTCTGTTATAATTTCTACTTAAAGGGTAGCAACTCGTACAATTCTTTTAAGCGGGCTGAAACATCTACACCCCCATTTAAGTTCTTTTAAAATGTTTACTAATGTATAAACAACATTTAGTTTACATAAAATATTATAGTCATCCTTTTTATACAACATATTTATTTAACCATAATATCCAAAAATACGTCACAACAAAAAAAGATCAGAAAAAACAAGCTTATCACTAATCACAAACCCCAATTGGACGGGCACTGTATTTCATGATAACAGGGAAATTGTAACAAGTGTTGACGTTTATAAAAACAAACCCTTTCAAAATTGTCCGTTATAAATTAACAATATTTTCATACCTTTCTGCCTCCAAAATGCAGTTTTGTAATACATAAACGTTTTTATAACCGAGCCCATAGGTATACGTTGTATTAGCTGATTACGTAAACTCGGTAGATCTGGTTCATATGTAATCTTTTGTTGTAAAGGTGGTGGAATAGCCATTACGACGTGGTTAGCCTAAAAATACAAATACAAATGATATTTAAAATAAAACTAGACTGTATTGTATTAAAAACAAAACAGCAAACAGATCAAAAATAAAAAAATAATGTGGATATTATGTGATTATGAAGTAAATGAACTCTTTTGAAGGCGCTTTCATCACAGAAAAACTGACCAGAGTCTTTGGCCCATTGGAGCTTAAACCCGAAATTTGTTTCAATTTTTAGACTTTGAAATGTTTTGCTCACCTTTTCCTGATAATTTTGCCAATTCCAATTTTATCTGTCAGATTGAGGAACAAAACAAAAACGAATATAAAGAAAACAATAGCATAACACTTTATGATATCTGATTATATGACCAATGAATCATGCATCCACGACTTAATCCATTATACGATATGCTTTTACTTTCACTACTTACTGTATATTTGTTACCATGGATATCTGTTATTGTTATGTCTTTACTGTTCTGTTGAATTCTACATACAGGATGTTCTAATAATACTCTATCTTTAAAAATAAATGGCAAAAATTAATGACCATTAACACAACTTTTAAATTTAATCGAATGTATCTATTAAAAATATTGTTTGATAATACATTAAAACCCGATATGAATTATTTAAAAAAGAAACATCTGCCCAGTACCACCCTTTTTAAGGTCTCTTTTGCTTTTAACTAAAACCTTTAAATAATGAACACTATCCTAAAAGACCATAATGTTAATATTTAAAGTCCCATGGTGATTTTAATATACAAGTTTTATTGTAATTAATAATTAAGGATTAAAACAAGAATATTGACGACTGAAATAATCTTATTTGCTTGATACATAAAATAACTATTTTAGATGAAATTTTATCAAATTTTAGAACATGTACTTAATACATTCTCTCTGTTATTTAAGGCAAACATGTAAAAATTAATGTTATTTGATTTTGAACAAAAATATTTTATCAGTTTATCAAATCATTCAGAATTTTTACACAACCTTGTCAAATCTGGAAAAAAGACTGTCGCTAAATCATTCAACTACACATACAGGTATATAGATGACGTTCTTTCTCTAAATAATCACAAATTTGGAGAATATGTGAATGTCATCTATCCAAGTGAGCTTGAAATAAAAGACACGACAGATTCTCCATGTTCTGCTTCATATTTGGACTTAAACCTCAATTATGACACCCATGAAAGGTTACATCTGAAGCTATACGACAAACGTGATGACTTCAATTTTTCTATTGTCAACTTTCCGTTTCTTTGCAGTAATATCCCTGCTTCTCCTGCGTATGGTGTATATGTTTCACAGTTAATACGGTACGGTAGAGCTTGTTCCCACTATGGGAACTTTCTGCAACGAAGCAAATTACTTACAATTAAATTGTTGACACAAGGATATTGCAAGCCTAGGCTAATCAGGGCCCTTAAAAAGTTTTATGGCCGTCATCACAATATTGTTGATAAGTATGTAGTCACTGTATCCCAACTTATACTGGATATATTTGACTTACCATAGGTCTTTGTTCCTTTCATTCTCAAAATTGAATTACACGTGACGGGTGTAGCTAGCTAAACAGGAGGTGCTTACCCTTCCGGAGCACCCTGGCCTCACCTCCTTGATGGAAGTTCACGTGTATCACCTATTTTGCCAGTTTGCAAAGTTTTTACTTTGTTTTTTGGGATTGTGATATGGACAAGGACTGGTATATTTGTTTTATTTTATCATAACAATATTAAGTAAATTTAAAAAAGATATGATGTACACATTAAGAATTCAAAAAATCAATAATGATATATTAATCATCATCATTCTTTAAAATCAATAAAACATTAAAACTTTATTTATAAAGTAATAATATGATTATTTGTCAATACCAGAATGAGAGCGTGTATATTTAATGATAGGATGATAGAATATTCTAGCAGAGGCACATAACAGCAGAAGATATGCGAGTATGTGAGTAAACTAAAACCTTACCTCTTCCAATCTTATCTGCCATTGCAATGCTAATCTGCTGAGATCCACCCACGAACTTTCTTTCCTGAAATTGATTTAGATCCAAAAATATCAATTACAAGCTTCAAAGAAGCCATGAAGAATTTTCATTACATAAATTACAAGTACATAAATAATGTTTTTACAATACAAGGTTTGATTGGAGAAGCTCATCTAAACAGATCAATGCCCTCTCGACAGGCTTTGACTGTAATGACAAAATGGTATTTCCCCATACATTTACTTTAGAATAGCTTACCGTTTTCTTTTTAAACAAAACAAAATATATTTTGAAAATTTAAACAATGTATGACAAGACACCCGAATTGGACAAAAACGCAGAGCATAATATAAGGAACTTCTATATTTCGAATATTCCGTAAATCTGTTTTTCTCTTAGAATTTTCAGATATATGCTCTCTTAGTTTCATAACAATTTATAGTGTTCTTCTGTCTGTATCCGCTTTTTCAAAACCTATGATCCAAAATCACGTACTTTGAAAAACACTATTGCTAAAAATCCTAACATTCATATATTACTTGAAATATTTACCTGGCCACCATTGGTTGTGGAATAAATCCTCAAAGGACCTCCGGCACTTTTGATATACCATAAAAACCATAATGCTGAAATTTCATATGGCTCTGAGGTGACGTTAACTTCTACAAATGATTTTGCGAATGTTCTTGCTGCTCTGCATTATTAATGAAAATTGCTTTTGATTATTGGTAGCACTTAAGTGAATTTAAAATATTAAAAAACAAACAAAACAAAACAAAAAAAAACAAACCATATGCAATTTAATTCAGTAAGGTTTGTAAATGTTTTGTTTATATCGAAAGCTTTTTCATAACTTGTTTTCATTAGTTTATCTAAATTTCTACTCTAAACTTTATTTTACATTTTACGCCATTGTTTTACCATTGTTATTTCATGTCGGTCATGCTTTCGACAAAATCATTTACAACATGTTGCCAATTTTGTTTAACTATTCGATATTTTAGATATAAATACTAATTTTTAAGAACGGTTTTCAATGCAAAAAAAATTAGCCGATTGATGGCGGCCTGTAAGAATACTATAACCACATATTTGAACCTTAAAAATGCCCGTCTAAAGTCTGGAAAGTTAAAAGATAGTTTCCTAAATGTGTTTTGTCTCTATTTTGTCGTACATTGTTTGTGTCTTTTATCATTGCCTTATGTTGTGTTTGGCTATGTTTAATATTGCCAACTACATGTTTTTCAGTTTTTGTTTTAAAGCAAATACATTTTTGTCGTAGGCTAGAAACAGCTGACACTTACTATTTTCTGTAAAAAACATATGATTCAGGGCAAATAATACTAATTTTGGAAACATGTCCAAGGGTCTTGTAGACAATGGTGATTTTTTAATACTCCGACTGTAAATGCACTTAAGAATTGATGGCTCTTTTATCAAAAGTACTTGATTCGATTATAAATTCTTATGAGGAGTAATGTTTAAAAGTGGTTCAATTATTGACGCGCGAAGGAGCTGATGCTTTTAAATGTTTTGATTGTAGAGGTTTTGATTAAAAAACGTTTCTTCTCTGACGATAATAGATTAGCAAGGACGTTTTGTCAAAAGTATTAAGTCAAAGATGAGCGTTAAGCTGTTATAATTATTTGATAGATTCGATTATCGGAAATGCGAAACATTTTCACAGTTTAAGAGCAAAAATGTTGATAACCCCTTTTCATCTAACTAGTCGAATTATGCTTAATATTTAACAATAAATCATACAAGTTTTTACGTATAAACAATAAAAATAGACTCCAATAACAATAAGTCGCAAATATTTCAAAAAATATTTGTTATTATAAAAGGCAATTATCTTTCAAATTCCAAACAATCAAGATCTAAGAATAATAAATTAAATCATCTATGATACACTGACTGAATCATGTACATATTGAATGTCGTTCAATGTTTAATGTCTATTTAATAAGGAATACTTTATCAATATTCCACTACAGATCAATTGTATTCATGAATTCTGTACGTTTAACTTTGTGATGTATTGATCCTTGTAGATATTTGCTGTATATTTACCCTAGATAATAATCAGATAACAATTGTTTGTTTTTTACTACTCTGTCCAAAACATGTAAAATTGAGACAAAATTTATAATTCTGTGTTATGTTTTATATTCTTCGGCATTATTTGATAGGTACACATTTGAAATGCAAATTTATAAATGACAAAAAGCTGAATTTTAAGTCAGTTTTTCTTTCATAAACACACTGTTATCTATTATACGCGAGAAACTAATTACTTTTTTAACACCGATGGTTCCTGGTTACACTACCACCAAACCTTGTATTTTATTATTTATTTATTTATTTATTTATTTATTTATTTATTAATTTATTTATTTATTTTTTTATTTATTTATTCATTTTACTTTTATTGAATAATTTTTTAGTACTTTCTTTTTAATTTTGTTTGATATTAGCGAGAACATTATTTCCTTTGACTGTCGCCAATGGTTTCTGGGTATATTACCATCAAACCTTATATTTTATTATTATTATTATTATTATTATTATTATTATTATTATTATTATTTATTTATTTATTTATTTATTATTTATTTATTTTACTGTTATTGATTAATTTTTTAGTACTTTCTTTTTAATTTTGTTTAATATGTCCACCATAATATTTGATGATATAGTCATTAATTCAAGTTAAAATGTCTTATTAGTTCGGTGAATAAGATTAACATTTATATATGGTATAGATTGATGTCTATTGACTAAAACACTTCGCTTTATTGAATTTTGCTTTATAGTATAAAGTAATATGTTGGAAAATGTTATAATTTTGCACTTAACGTTTGTTACATAACATATAACATTCACATGTTTCAATATACTCATATCATTCGAGAGTTTCTAAATATATTTTACCTTGTCCACAAATGTTTGTTAAGAAATTCTTGCATTGTCATGTTATCCCATTCTTCAGCATGAGGAGCTTTCCACGGTGCTTCTAATGGAATCTATAAATACAGAATTATGATATGAATACACCTTTTAGCCGTGGTTTGGCGTTATAACAGTGTTTGCTAATATTTCGAAGAAAAGCAACAATAATTGATAATTTTATCATTTGAAGTCCCTAAGGTTTTTCATCAGAGAGAGAGAGAGAGGTCAAAGGACCGAAACAGATCTTTCTACAGCTGGACAATGTTGAAAAATTGCCAATTTTGTGCTCTCTTTTAGCCGAGACAGGTTACAAGTAACTAAATGACAGATTTTACAAAATTATCAATTTGAAGACCTCTTAGGTTGTGCCCATGCATATCATTGTTTCAATCCTTGCTAAAACTAGTGATTTAATATTAATTAAAATAATTAATTTGTACCCGTATACCTTTCGCTCTTAAGATCCCTAGGGCGTTCAATAAATTAATAGTTTATTATTTACCAATCGTACGTTCATTCTTATTATTATAATTCGTTTTAAATTTAAAGACAAAAACGTTCACTCACAAAACGCAATAGTATCAAGGAATTGATTAAACCAATTTACACAACAATGCCTCAAGCAATCTTAATTTCTATAACCCCTGCAACGTAGAATTATAATCTGCTGACATTAAAGCCAGACATTATCATTTCAATTTAGACATGTACTTGTATGTTTTTGTTTGATTGTAATGAAAGCAAAGTTATTTTAAACGCTGTAGAAATATAATCAATTATTAAATATACTGATAACATATGATTGCCATTTGCCAGTATGGAGACACAATTTCTGTGACAATGAAGAGAAATCATGAAATAAAGCACCTGCCTCTTTACCCATGTCTTCCATCAATCGAAAAAAATGGTTGATATCCAGTTTTGCAAGAAAGTTTCCCATTGGTGGATACGTTGACTTGAACCGCCTGCTTTTACCCTAAAATATATTTTAATTATGGTTAATCAAAACTTTCATAACATAGCTATAGACTTTTTAGTCGTTACTATTTTCAATAATATGGGCCACTGCGGTAGCTCAGTTGGTAGAGTGCTCGCTCCGTAAGTGGAAGGTCGTGGGTTCGAGCCCCGGCCGGGTCTGACCCAAGACTTGAACGTGGGTAGTGACTGTTCTTTCGCCAAGCACTCGGCATTACGAAATGAAAGTCACGGTTCTTTCGGATGGGAATTAAAATAAACGAGGTCCCGTGTCATGGCACGCATGGCACGATAAAGAACCCTGCTGTATAATGCCATCAGCACAATACACAGGCAAAATTTCTGCACTTTCGCCTATAGCTGGCGACGTCTCGATATGAGTGAAATATTCTTGACTGGGACGTTAAACACCATTTCTCACTCACTCACTTTAAATAATATGATAATAAAAATAATTAATATGATTAAAAGTAACACAATAAACGTTAGTAATTTTAAAAAAAAAAAAAGCAAAAGTTGTCAAGTGTAGAGTTCATAAGAACTTAAGTTTTACATATGCATTATCAAATTTATATTTCATAACTAGACTTGTCAAAGAAGTCTAACCACTGAAAATATGGACAACGTTTTTTCTTCTTAGAATTTATCTATATAACTTCTAATTTTCTCAGTGGCCTAGGTGGCCGAGTGGTCTAAAGCGCGCTTACGGATCACGGCGCCTCCCACCGCCTGGGTTTGAATCCAACTAGGGAGAGATCCCACTGTGAGAAAGTTAAGTTCTCCTGCCGAAGGGCGGTGGGTTTCTCCGGGCACTCCGGTTTCTTCCAACATTCCAGAACTGACCGCCTCAAAATAAGTGAAAGAATCTTGACTGGGGCGTAAAACACGATTACTCTACTTCAGTCTAATTTTCTCATATCGCTAATTTTGCTACTTATCAATGTTGTGATAAATTGCGAAAATGAAAAACTTAGAGTGTTACTAATTATTTATGGTTTACAAAATGTGAAAATTTTATGATGTGAAATCGTATTTATACAAATTTTAAAAGTTTCTTGAAGAAATAAATAAATAAATAATATGTTTATCTTAATCAATGAATACTAACATTTGTATAAAATATTATATCCTCAACTTCGTTAGTCAAGTACGTTTTAACCCCAAATTCATCAGCCAGTCGCAATATGCGGTTCTGCGTTGGGCCAACATATGCACCACCAAGATCAACGTAGTCGACGGCAGAATTCTGAAATTGATAAAGAAAAAAGGAAAATATATTTTGTATATTTGGCAAAGTGTTTTTTAATAAAATTAAGATTGGCATGTCTTCAAATCCATGAATCATTTGAAGAGCTATTTATATTAGTGTTCAACATAGCATGACAATATCAAAATCTGTAATATGTATCAACTCTCCGACCCTTGCTCAATTTCATAATACAATGCTGTATTAAGCGTAATGAGACTATCCCACGTATATATGTGGATTCATAACTCGTTATTACTCACTCACTGTGAAATATAATTGATTTTTTAAACGAGTAACGGGGTAAACCTGCATCGAGACTAATTTCTGATATTGTGCAGGAAAACAGATGAAACAAAGCAAGTCATCGACCTTCGGAAAAGGAATTGACAATTTCTCGCACAAGTATCTACCATATTAAAACTTAATAAGACGCAGAGATCAAAAAGCACTATTTTAATACCCTTAGCCAATAGGAAACCACGCTCTTTGTTACTAGCGTTACAAAAAATACCTATATAGTTACATAAACTAACACTGCAAATAGAATGTACGACGACTTTACTGATCTATATGAAAACGTCATAAACTACAGAAGTATCCAATGTTCGTTCAAGTTTTGCGGATGAAGAACAATTACTTTAACTACAACAGTAAAGATGTGAAATAAAAGGACTGTCAATCAAAAAAAATTCTTCCTCTCAAGGAAGTAAAGTATGGGATGGTAGAGAAAACCGGAGTATCGACTTAACGACATTTGACAAGCAAACTGACAAACGTTATCGAACAAGAATCCGCCTTAGTGATATTAAAAAGATGAGCAAGATAAAAAAAATAATAACTTGTGGTCCGTAAGGTGGAGTTTTTGGTAACGCCGCATATAACCCCCTACTTTATGCAAACAAATACAATGGTGCCATGTAAATATATGCAATGATTTTGATTCAACAATGAATGAACAAATGATGTGAAACTAAGATCAGATGCAATACACATCAGAGGTAATTATTTTAATACCCGAGTGTACTTTGCAATACTTAAATATAAAACATATTGTTTTGACTTAGAATTAGGTAATTTGAACTTTAAAATGCACTTAGCAACACAACAAAGTAAAAGTATGATAACAACCGAAAAAGACAAGTAATTTTATATTGAGATCAATGATTATAAAAAGATGGAAATATATAAATGAAACGTGTATTACCTGTTCTGTGTAAGTTCTTCCACCAACTCTGTTCCTTGCCTCTAAAACAATAACATCTTTACCTTTTTCTTGCAATACTTTTGCTGCTGACAAACCTAAGAAAACATAATGACAAAGAAATATTTGAATACCTATCTATTTTAGATAACCCTAATTACATCTGATTACAATCCTAATGAATATCAAGATACCGTAAAATATTTTGATTATATACAAATAATTGAAACGAATGTATAAACAAGATAGCAGTTTTTCTTATTAAACACTTCCAATAACCAAATAGATTACTATATATGCAACTAATAGAATATATTTGCCAAAAGCAAATGCAAGTACATGTCACAAGTATGATAAAACAACAACAAAAAAGGACAAGTCAAAAAGCCAAAACTAATAAAACAAATATTTATAGATCGCAAATAATGATTCTAACAATCCTATTGTTTTCAAAATATGCAGAAAAATCTGAAATTTTACCTTAGTATCTGTGAAAAAAATTTAAATGTAGTTTTTAATCTTAACATATCTTAATCGTACATGTTTTTTTTTACTTGAAAAGAGTTGATTGAGTAATGGTGTTTAACGTCCCAGTCAAGAATATTTCACTTACATCGAGACGTCGCCAGTTTTAGGCTAAAGTGCAGAAATTTTGCCTGTGCGTTGCGCCGATGGCATTATAAGACAGGGTTCTTTATCGTGCCAGCCCTACCGTGACACGGGACCTCGTTTATTTTAAATTCCCATCCGAAAGAACCGTGAATTTCATTTCGTAATGCCGAGTGTTTGGTGAAATAACAGCCACTACCCACTTTCAAGTCTTGGGTCAGACCCGGTCGGGGTTCGAACCAACGAGATCCTAGTTACGGAGCGAGCACTCTACCAACTAAGCTACCGTTGATTTAAGTATCTCTACACCCAATGGAAGAGAAAAAAAAAGATTATAAACAAATTTTAATGAGTTTGATAAAAAAAAAAACCGATCAACAGCTTTATTATCGATTAGTATCATTGGTTATGTTTGTCTAATTCTAGTGGAAACTTCAATTACTGTCTTTATCAAAATTTACCAGACGCCTCAAGCTCTGTATTTAAGATGGCATTACAATGGATATAGTATAATTTAGTTTAGTCTTTAAAATTGGTTTGGAACGCCACAGTTAAATCGGGCGAATAAGTACGCAATCGAAGGAACTGTATCACAATGAAAACAAAATGACAAATTATCATTATACAAAAAAACAGGTAGAATGTGTCTTTTATTTAAATATCGATCAAATGAAAATTCCCACGAAACAAACAGAACTTATGCCTTGATGATTCACATCAAAGAGGGAGCAACAATAAATAATCAGAATGATGCTTATCAATATCGCTTTTTAATAGGAAGTATCGATCCAATGCAAATTTTCATGGAAATTTTCCGAAAGATGTTTAAAATAGTAAAACAAAAACAACTCTTTCATCATATGTGTGTATCTGACCTTAGGTCACTATGATTAAAACATCATATCGACCGAATATGGTTATGCTGAAAAGTTACATCAAACTCATGTTAACATAAATAATCAAAAACAAGTTAAGCTTATTAGGAGGCAATACAGTCTATGTGGAGAGGGGAGATAACCGAATAAAAATGCCAATAGCAATATTCAACAACTTTACGAAATAGAAATTATTGATTTCGAATTGTAGAATTCTCGTAAATAAAAGGAAACGTCAATATACAGTATATGGGAAAGTCTGTGGTTTGATAATGAGATCCTATAGGTTTTTTATTATCGTGCTTCACAGTTTACGTAGCGGAAAGTTTGTCATTATTGATAACTAACTGTTCTACAAAAGTTCTATAAAACCTTATTTTTACAATAGATAAAAGACACTGGCAAATGAACAACCATGTACCTAAGAACAGCCAACGAACACGGCACAATAAAAAATAATTAAGAAAATACGAATATGTCAAGTAAAATTGCTTATAAAACCTCTGGACAGGTATGTGAATTTATATGTGAAATATTGGTATCCACAAATGTTAAAAATAGTACTACTTAAAGCCACTAACTATCCTAACTGTATGTAGAAGGATAAGTCTTAAGATTAAAGATTAGCATAAACCAATTTCGGAACCATGTTTGAAACTGGAACAATACTGTTATATACTTGTATATTGTCGACTTGTCGAACCTAAGCCATTGCAGGCTCTGTTTGGCCGAAAGAGCAGTTGGTGAGTGACATGGCCCGTATATGATGATTTAATAGTTTAGCACATTTCACTAACCTATAATTAACATCCCTTTACATAATTAGTTGATAGGTTGTCAACACTATATTATCTTTTGCATAACCTGTTCAAATTTGTTGTTTCTTTATTTGTAATCAAACGTTTTCCTAAAGCAATTAACCACATTCAGTTCCGAAACTTTTTATAAAAAACAAATTAGTTTGATTTTATTAAAACAAAAGCTAAAAAATACGTGTCTTAAAATATCTTACTACAAAACATCTTTGACTACTACAAATTTTAAGAACATTGCTTTTTTGTTTAAAAATATTTAAATAGTAATTTTAAAACAAATTTTGTAGAGAAAGAATAGAGCAGACATATTAAGTCATCAACATTCTGTCAGTATATAATTTACTACAATTACATAATATTTACATGTAACAGACGTAACAGGTGCCGTACATATAGTGTAATACTTGTTACTATGACAAATGCATTCTACATTTAATCTAGATATTGGATGTTCTGATAGCAGGGGATAAACATGTGTTGTATGGATAAAAAATTAAAAATTGAGTTGAGTTAAATTGAGTAATGGTGTGTAACGTCCCAGGCAAGAAAATTTCACTTATATCGAGACATCGACAGCTATAGACCAAAGTGCCTGTGCGTTTGCGCTGATGGTATTATACAGCATGGGTTCTTTATCGTGCCATGCCTACCGTGACACGGGACCTCGTTTATTTAAAGTTCCCATCCGAAAGAACCATGACTTTCATTTCGTAATGCCGAGTGCTTGGCGAAAGAACAGTCACTACCCGCTTTCAAGTCTTGGGTTAGACCCGGTCAGGGTTCGAAATCACGACAGTTCCATTTACAAAAATTGAGGATATTTATGAAATGTTGCGATGATGACATCAACATGAAGATGAAATACATAAACAAATCATGAAGTTCAACATTACACTTTACAATGTACATGTACTTTAATTGTGATGTAAGTTACTACTAGGAAAATACATATATTGCCTAAAGAAAATTGTATCAGTAAGAACCATTTGTGAACGTATACTCTAATACCTTACTAAACATATTTATATGTAACTAATTTAGTCGTTAACACATTTAAATGCACGAATGCATACTAACATGAAATTAAAAGCATGTTTAAATAGTTTCAGATGTATATTTATTAAATGCGTAATTTCTGCAAAACTACATGTAAAAAACTACCATGATTGTAAACTTACCACTCAGGCCAGCGCCAATAACAATGACTTCATGTCTTCTAGTAGACATTTTTCCTAATAAGCATCAGCTCTCCTAACACCAACAACGACCTTGATGCAGTACAGTTCTGTTGTACGATAAATCTTAAATGATGTCGGAAGTGAAAACGGAATAAAATCGATATCTGAGGATAGAATATAGAGAGTTATTGTGCACAGATCACGTATAAATTGATGTTCATTGGAAATGTAAAATGTCTTTTTCTGTTGTCTATAAAAGGTCTGTAGATAAGCTTCCTGGCTCTTAGAATATTCTAGGTTTGATTTCGAAAATAGATAATTTGTGGTTGTCTTCTGATATAGATCTCTTTCATCCGTGTGTGTGTGTGTGTGTGTGTGTTTAAGAAATATACAATATTCGCATTTTCACCCATCTACCCCTTATTAATTTGATCAAGTCGAAATACAAACAAAAAAGATTAAGTGAACTAATTGTTCAAGGGACTTCAATTCACAATTAAACCTAAATTTAATAAAGCAAAATTGAAAGAAAATACACAAAAACATGTATGGGGTTCACAAATTAAAATATTTTCAATGAATAAGGACAAATGTACTAAAGGTATATCAGTAAATATAAGCATAACATTGACAAGTACAATTATAATCATTGATTTTCTCGAAGAAACACATTATACTCCGATGGAAGCCACGTTTGATCAAGATTTGGATATCGATGTGTAAAAGCAATAAGAAAAGTATCTAGATGACTGTTTCATTTTTAGAGAAAAAAAACTAAAGGAACTTGGTGCCTTAAACACTTAAACGTTCACGTCATTAATTAATTAAATTTCATAAACAAAAGGAGTTATACAGCTCTTCAATTTTATACAAACTCATAAAAGTTCGGACACAAAACTTTCAACATATATATATAAAGCCCACCAATTGAAACGAACACCTGATATTCATTTGTGTTATCTAGTTTACACCAAACAAAAAGTTACAGTCAAAACTGATAAAGCATTAGAAAAACAGAACAAATAAGTATCTAGAAACTAAGAATATACAACAAAAACAATAAATTGAATTAAATCCTTTTTAGTGACTTTCCAAACATTACGAAACTACAAAAATTTAAAAGGTAATAACATCTATCCACGAACCGGCTTAAAAATTTAGTGGTATAAAAATGCAATAAACCAAGACGAGATTATGCGATACATTACCACAGAAGATATAAAAAAATTTATCTTAGTGAAAACTTTGTACATAAAAAGGAACATAAATTATGAAACAGAAAAATACATCAGAAATTTTCGTTTTTTGGTAAAAACGTCGGTTATTGTTAATATTTTCTTCTTTGGCCTATTTTGTAACCTTAACATTACAATGATATGCAGTTTTATAATAGCCATAAATAATTCATGTCATTGGTTATTCCATGAAAGAAATAATGATACAGGATACGATGATAATGTTTAAAATCTAACAAAATCAAACCGTTCCGGAAAAAACCAGAACAAACGTTTTAACTTACCTAAATTGTATTGGATACAAAATTTTGAATATTTTCTCTTTTTTTTTTTACATTTCATGAATATACAGAGTTATTAGAGCCATGATGAATCCGCTGTTTCTCGTTTATATAACACTCGTGTCGCGCATGCAATAATTTAATTTGTGTTTACATTATATCATAAATATTATCTAACCAGATTATAAGTCGTCTAAAGTAAATATAGTTGGATTCTCAAGTGATTTTCTGCAATGCATGTGTAAAAAAGTATATAATGTTTTTGACCCAAAAGGTTAAGTATGATCTGTTCTAGATATCTACAACGTTTTTATAGACAAGAGAGAAATATACGTATATGTTTTATATTCTAATGAAATATTAGGCACATTATATTGTGAACTCTCTCTCTCTCTCTCTCTCTCTCTCTCTCTCTCTCTCTCTCTATATATATATATATATATATATATATATACATTGAAGATTTAAAGCAAAGTACATCTGCACTGTATCAAGATCTTTTTTCAAAGTGAGAAGTGAAGAATTAGGATAAATGTCTGATCGAAAACACGAAGTCATTGTTGTTGGCGCTGGTCTGAGTGGTAAGTTAACGTCTGAGATAATAATTGTAAATGTGGGATTTTTCTGAAAAAATATCCAAGGCATGCTGTTAAATTTGATAAAATAAATCTTACATGTGCATAATATTTAACAGTTCGTATCTGACCCAGTTAAATAACGTTTACAGACATTTACACGGCATGATTATCAAGGTAATGGCACTTACTTTACTATTACTTAAGGGAACATTCTAGCCGCCGAGTTTATAGCTTACCCTAACCCTAACCCCATGTGTTACGGTAGTATTTTACAAATAATATATTGCGATGAACCATGTTGAAAACAATCGTTACATTAAAGTGTTCTTTACCAACATAACCTATGTTTATATCATACGAATAAACTAGTCTTAAGAGAACTCGTTTATGTTATCATCAGCGTGCTGTAGTAAAAAAGTACTAGCAATTCAAATGCGGGAAACAGAGTTGTAATCATGTCATGCATAATTATAAATTAATATTTATGTAACTTACTAATTGGTCATTTAAAGGAACCAGGCCTCATTTCCCTGGTGAAAGTTCACGTGTTTAACCGAATAAGTCATTTTTAAAAGAGCTTTTGCCATGGGCTAGCTTATTCTTCTTGTTTGTTTCTTCGCCATGCATCGTGAATACCATTTTCTCTAGCTTTGCAGTGACTTTATTATTTTATAAGAAGTCTACTATTTCAAATTGATACTTCTTAGTTTCCCTGTTTTTTATTACCATTTATATACAAAAGTGATGTCCCACACTTTACATATACACTGAATTATACAGCGGGTACAGCTGCTGGTGGAGTAAAACTCCCCGAGGGTATCCATAACTCAGTAGGCAGTACTTTGTGTTGTCAGAAAATGTACCATTTAGCAAAATTTTCAGTCGTCTTAAATTTGAAAATAATTTTAAACTAAGGTTTGTTCCCTCATGCACAGCATCCCTTAGCTGAATTTGGATTTATATAATTTTGGAACTTTAGATTAATTATTTTCAACTGTTTGGCTCATAGTTTTTATGTATCAAACTTTTCGTTCTTAGTGTCACTGATGAGGAATGAATTTCCGAAATGTGCACATCTGGCACACCAAAATTTAACTGGTATTTGTATTATATATTTATTTCAATTAATTTGCTTGATAATAAGTTGAGTTTTCTATTTAGAATATCAATGAAACTAAACAGAGCACATGAATCGATACGGAGTATTTAGTTTTGTCATTAATCAATACTGTAAATACGGATGGATTGTTCCAGTTAAAACAATCTCATTGATGTTAGCATCTGACAAAAATTATATTAAAAATCTATATTCATGGGCCTTATACTATTTTCTGCGCATTGACCCCTGTCAAAACATTGCTGCATAACACCAATATATATAATATCCATGGACAGTTGCCATCGGTACTTATCAGGTCCTCCAGTAAAATCACATTAAAATGACATCACTGATTAAGTATTGCTATTGATAAGTATTCGATTATTTTGCTTAGTTAATCTTTGTCTCTTCAAGAAAAATGCTGATGAAGATTTGCAATGGATTGATAACCCCATTAAAAGCGACACTTAGGAACAACGATGCGTAAAATGGAGCGATTCTATTTGTTTACCTATCGATTCGGAGGATTATAAATTGCGTTTAATTTGTTTTCTTTAACGATACGTCGTCTTATCTTCAGGCTAGTGCAGATAGGGTTTGACATGTCTGAAATTGACTTTTTCCTATTAACCGCCGAATAGAAAATCAAAGACTGTTTACGAATTTTGCATCCAATGACTTAAGATGTCTTTATGACGAAGCAAGACAAAACGACCATTTACGGTAACATTACATTTTATGCGAGCTAGATACAAATTTCTGGTAAAAAGTGGATTCTAGTTGAAAACACAGCCACCAATAAACATAAGAAGCAGTGAATTGTTTAAATCTGCATTTAGTTGAAATTTATTACGATTTTTAGCCTTTCAGCTTTAAATATTTCATTGGCGTACAGTTGTTTCCAATTTTTATTCATATAATACACGCAATAAGATTAATTTTGTGCAATTAAAGACATTTACGATTATTTGGTTTTTTAAAGAGATATTGGAAATAGGAAAAGATCATTCTAAGACCATAATTATAACAGTGGTTAATATATAACATACATGTTTAACAAAGTATCTTAACATTGCGTTTTGACGTATAAGAAAGTGTTTATACATCAAGTTACAAGTGGGTAGTGACTGTTATTTCGCCCAGCACTCGTCATTACGAAAATAAAGTTTCGGTTCTTTCGGATGGGAACTTATAATAAACGAGATCCCGTGTCACGGTAGGAGTGGAACGATAAAGGACCCTGCTATATAATGCCATCAGCGCAACGCACAGGCAAAATTTCCGGCGACGTCTCGATATAAGTGAAATATTCTTGACCGGGATGTTCAACACTATTACTCAACTCATATATTTTATTGATACTTAAAATATATGACAGGAGTTTGCGTTTTATGTTAGATTATCACTCTAAGAAAGAAAATTTATCAACCTCGACTTGGTCTCGGGCGATATTTTTCTTTCTCAGGGAGATAATTTAACATAACACACAAAAAATGTCAATATGATTATAATATCAAGAAAATTTCACAAGTATAACCAATGTTCCAAGCACGATCCTAAAATCAAATTTAAATCTTTAAAAACTGGCAAATAAGTTTAACACGTAAACATCCTCCAGGTAAGTGAGACCCAGTGCATAAAAAGTGTAAGCACCTTTTGTCCAATTATCTACACCCCTCACGTGTGAAAAATAAATTTCAAAACTGAAAAAAAAAAGATTAACGATTTTATCTGGAGTAACTTTCTTGCTGTTGTGTTGTGACAGAGTAAAATAATTGTTTAGTTGACACTGTACATGTACAAGAACGACTTCTTTCTTGTTTATGCATTCGTTTCAATTATATAACTAACACATTACGAAGTTTTGATATTTGTTTTTATAAGAATTGTAATCAGAGTTATCTTATGTAGATAAATATGTAAATATTTCTTTCTCATTTTGTTTTCTTAGGTTTGTCAGCAGCAAAATTATTGCAAGAAAAAGGCAAAGATGTTATTGTTTTAGAGGCAAGAAACAGAGTTGGTGGAAGAACTTACACAGAATATGTAATACTCTTTTTTATTGAAGATCAAATATCTCGTGTTGTTTCAGATATCAAGATTGCTAGTTAAGAAGTAAATTAATTCTTAATGTATTATAGGTTATATTATTTAATTTATTTTCTTTGTATTCTTTACAATATAAAACCTATAAATGTATTTCTTTATTATTTTTTTCATTTATTTATTTATTTTATTATTTATCTATTTATTTATTTATTTCAGAATTCTGTAGTTGACTATGTCGATCTTGGAGGATCATTTGTTGGTCCAACACAGAATCGAATATTACGACTTGCTGATGAATTCGGAATAAAAACATACTTGACCTATGAAGATGGAGATTTTATTCATTATACGAATGTTAGTATTTTAAGTTATAGCAAGCGTGACGCCCAACGTCATTACTTAAACCAATGAAATATGAGTTTTGTTACATATTATCATTATGTCTGTTTTTGCGTAACATTTGAACTACTATGTTACTAAAATTTGATTATAAGAAAAAATTTTTAAAATGTTTACCATTTTAAACAGCACTGAATTGAAAAACAATAAACCTTATTCCCGTAAAAAAGTTCACGTATATAACTAATTTCGCCATTTATTTTTATTATTATTATAATTTTAATTTTTTATTTTTTTAAATTTTTTTATTTTATTTATTATTTATTTTATTTATCTTTTTTTTATTTGTTTATGAACTGGTATGTTTTTGTTTTATTCTTAATCCATATTTAAATTAGATTGTTTATATCAATTTTTAACGCGGTAAGAACTTTCATTTCAGATGCAAATTATTATTGTAAATCAACCTGATTTCTTTAGTCACTAACGTTACTCCATCGATGTAAGTTGAAAATGGCGTCATTGATCTTGTTGTTTGACTTGCGTATTGCAGACATCTAAACTGTTTTCCGTTACAACATGGAATTTCCAGTTAATATTCATTAAATCTTTCATTCTTAATCATTTGATATAAAAAATATTAACTCTCTGAACAACTGTTTTGTGAAAATTCCATGCTCTTAGGTTGCAAAAACAATTAACTCTTAATAAATTCGAAACGATCATCAATATGACTTTAAAGCAATGTTAGATTTCATTTTGTTTTTAATTTGACATTTGTTTTAGAAGGAAAGCAGGCGATTCCAGTCAATGTATCCACCGATGGGGAACATTCTTGCCACACTGGATATCAATCATTTTTTTCGATTGATGGAAGAAATGGGTAAAGAGGCAGGTCCTTTCTAATGACTTGAACATTGTTTTACACTAAGTAAATGGTAACAAAAAGTTACTGTGTTATGTGCAACAATTGATGAACTTTTATTAATATATTTAACTAAACGTGATACAATTTAAGAATATCTGACACTTGATCTTTTTCCTACGTGAACATATACATCACCGTTCGAATTTTTCTTATAAAGAAGATCTTTATTAGGGTAGATTTACATATGAAATAGAAATTTATTTTTGACAGAGACCAAGTAACTTTTTTTTACAAATATAGCGAACAACTGTTATTGTAATGACATTGTTTTGAAGCAACTGAAATGTAAATGAAACTTTACACTTACAGATTGCATTAGACGCCCCATGGAGTGCTCCTCATTCCGAAGAATGGGACAACATGACAATGCAAGAATTTGTAAATAAATATTTGTGGACGAGGTAAGAAGATTTATTATTTGATATTTGCAACACAGCATTTTATTTTGAGAAATTTTTGGATAAAGTGATATTATCCTTTCTTATGGTCGTAAAAGTGAAAAATTTTCCTGCTAATCTCAAAATGATCTAGAAGAATACAATAACATAAGCTTTAATCAAAAATTCGAAAAGAGACTCATAGCAAAAAAAAATAAAAATAATGAAATATATGTGATCGGTCGAAGTAAATTAATGCAGTATCTGTTATCTTATGTAAATATATAATCAAAATACTTTATAAATTTTAATGTGTCATATGTGCACATTGCGGAAAATCATTCCTCATCAGTGACACTAGGGACCAAAAAGTTTGATAGGTAAAATCATAAGCCAATCAGTTGAAAATTAATGAATCTAAAGTTGCAAAATTATATGAATCTTAAGTAATTTCATTTTTATTAATATAAATGCTTTAAATTTGTTATTTTAAAATAATTGTTACCAATTAAGAGCTTGAAGAATTCTTTCTTAACAATCAAAAATATAAATTGCGATAACGTACATTAATTTTAATCTTACCTTTTTACAAAAAGTACATTTAGGAGATTTTGAGCTTATCAAATAATGAAACATTTATGCAAAGTTATCAAACTTTAATAATTTAATAAATTTTTGACACTTAGTACCTTGCCAATAGCCGCAAGAAACCAATTTACAAAAAACAAAAACGACATATTCACACACTCTTAGACAATTGTTTATAAAATTACATATAATTAGGGTCTGTTATAGTAATAACATGCTTTCTTCTAGAATTAAATTCAAATGTTTGAAAAAGTGCCTAATACAAAATAATATAAACTACCCTCTAACTTTTTTCATTATTCGCACGTTTCGAAGCGTAATTGCAATACCCCAAAGTGCAGTTCAATATGGAGTTTATGAAGTAACTCTCAAAACTGACAGGTATATTGAAACGATATCTGGAGGAATCGGATACCCCCTTGTCTACTTTTCAGATTACGTTTTAAAGCACTAAAACTCTAATATGTGCATTTAATGAAGTACTTTTTTATTTAATAAGTTTGTGTAGAAGAACATATTAATACCAAGTTTATATTCTATTTTAGATACCAAGAATTTCATTCAACTAAATATGAATTTTTTCGAGTAATCTATGATATTTAAAAAAAAATTGTTTGAGTCATGAAATACATTTTTTTTCTTTAACCTAGTGCAGCTAAAGCATACGCCAAATCATTAGTACAGGTTAGTGCATGTTCGGAACTATGTGAAGTCTCAGCATTGTGGTATATATGGTTTATCAACAGTGCTGGTGGCCCACTTAGGATTTTCTCTACAACAAACGGTGGTCAAGTAAGTATTTTATCAAGATGTACTAAAAACATAGTGTTGATAAGAACGGATATGTAAAATAGCATGATTGTGAAATGAGATAATCAAAATATCACTGGATTTTTTTTCTAGCGGACCAATTGTTTCTATTTTGTTATACAGTCTTGTTTGAATGTCATTGTCGTAGTTGGTCGCATTAGCTAAAAAATTTACTTTAATTTTTTTAAGAATAAAAATTAAAACAAAACCTATTGGAATCAACAAAACCAACAACAGTGCTACACAATGCAAGTAAATGCTTCAAACATTCCAAAAAGAGCAAGACACAAAGATAGATACATTTAAGATTCTCTGATTATTTAGCCACAAATTTGTAATCAATGAATCAACAACACTTTTAAAACTGTTAAAAAATTAAAATTCCCAAGAGCATAACCAATATTCTGAATATTAATTTGACTTTTGTCATTCTTTTTCGTTTTGTCTTCAGTCATTCGTTCAAATCATTTATATCAAAACAAACAATAACTGTAAGTAACCGTCGCGGAATCCAGCATCGGTGACAGAGTGGTCTAAAGCACACTCACCGACTGCAATGTCTTATTCATAACCCTTTTGCTTGAATTCCGCATGAGCGGATCCTTGTGTGACAAAGTGTTTCAGTTCTCTCTCCAAAGGTTAGTGATTTTTTCTACAAGATGTATTTGTGGTTTTTTTTCAGAATTATATACGCTGTAAAAAACCAAGAAAAGATAGTGTTTAATACTTTGTTGAAAGCAAAATTCACTTTCTGATTATTTTTCCAAATATATAATTCATTTCAGGAAAGAAAATTTGTAGGCGGATCTCAACAGATCAGTATTGCAATAGCAGATAAAATTGGAAGAGGTATTTCTCAATACATACAAAAACTCGTATCTATAAATAATACAGGAGAGACTTGAAATTGAATAATCGTTTAATTAAACTTAATGTAGAACTTCGAATTTAGACAAATTTCCCGCAGGCCTGTGCCTGCAAAAAACTTTGAAAACTGGCCAAGATAGTTATACACGTGAACTTCTATCATGGCAGTGAGACCAGGTGCTCCGGAAGTACTTATTGAAAGTAAATGTGATACTACATTAATTGTAATGAACAACAAATCATGATAAACAACGGTTTGTTAATATTAGGTTCTTATTTAACAATTTTTAGAATCGGTTTTCAAACTTTCGGCCACTAATGTCACTGATGAGGAATGATTTTCCGAAATGTGCCCATATGGCACATCAAAATTTAGCAGGTATGTGTTATATATTTTCCCGAGGAATAAATTTCCGAAATGTGCACATCTGGCACATCAAAATTTAACTGGTATTTGTGCTATATATTTTTAATATTTATCTTTTATCTTTTTTCATTCATGATTAGATAGAGTTGTGTTAGAGAGTCCTGTGTGCATTATTCAACAAAACACCGAAGAAGTCACAGTTACAGATATCTATGGCAAAAAATATACAGTAAGCCTAGAAAATTAAAACTTTTTGTAAAATTGAGCTTATCTATACAGGGTATACAGTGTAGGAAAAAAATCCTTATATGTCGAAAAAAGACATTTTGCTTGTCTATACGAAGTGGCCCAGAATGTGTTCAGAAATTAGATGGATCTATCGTGGAAAACCGCATTTTAATTTTTAATCTTGATTTTGGAACTTACTCTTTTACCTGCTGAAAGCAGGTAGTTTATCATCAGTGGTTCCAACTTGGTCATTTTGTAATATAGGAGTATGTGTGTTATTTTGCCTTTATTTCATAAAATCCTCTTCAATTTAATTTTAATAAGTTCTTTTTAAAGAATTAAAACTTTCATACTTACGATGTCAATGCGTGATAATTCATCACTGTTTTTTTTTATCAAAATGTAAAATAGCGATGCTAAGAACATCATGGAGTGTTCAAGAGGTTATGTATACATCTTCAATTAAAAGCCTTAACAATGGCTTAAGTATGTGATTAATTTTCCAATTACATATTTTGACGTGTACTAAAAATCTGTCGATATTGCGCAGTTTAATCAAACCTGTCACCTTTGCTTTTAATTTGAGCCTGACATCTTCACATACAGATGACTTGTCTTATCAGACCAAATATCAGGTATACAATAGGTGTTCTAAATATAGAAGTAAAACCTATTCCTATGTTGCATTGTAAAATATTATTTCTTTGTTTAAAGGCTAACCACGTTGTAATGGCCATTCCACCACCATTACAACAAAAGATCACATATTACCCAAATCTGCCGAGTTTACGTAATCAGCTTATACAACGTATACCTATGGGTTCTGTTATAAAAACATTTATGTATTATAAAACTCCATTTTGGAGGCACAAAGGTAAAGTACAATATTTGTCTGAAGATTTTTGCAGAATTTACAGAATAAAGAATTGGATTAAGATCTGTTTTTAATAATACTTTAACTCACCTTATTTAAAATCGCGATCAAACAAGTTTTTATAACCTACCCAATCAATTAAAGTTAGATTTTTTTCAATATGAATAAATATACGAAACAATTTTATAAGCAAAACTATGTTGTAATCATAATTAAATTACAACTTATTTAGGTTTACACAATCTCTTGTTTACTAGAAAACTTAATTGTTATTAGAAATGAAGTTTATAGTTTTTTCAAAAACTTAAGATCCATTGCATGTCTAAGGCTGTAGCTTTACACTGAAAATTATCTTATATATATACTGGTGCGCTGGTAAAACTATTTTATCATGAACAATTTAGCATTTGTATATTCCATTTACCCAATTTTTATATAATTTAACAATAAATTTTTCATATTTTTAGGTTTTAGTGGAACTTCTGACATTGATGATAAAGATTCTTTGATAGGTTTTACAATGGATGATGAAAAACAAGGAAATAAACTTCCGGCTATTTTGGGGCGAGTAACCTAGCAGAACTTTTGAAGCTGAAGAAATTGTTTAAAACAATTGTAGCTTGAACACCTTGTTATTATTATTTTATAAAAAAAACATATAAACAAGAAAATAACTGTTGATGTTATATAATACAATTACGGACAAACTATACAATAGGTGGGGGACAATAGCAAGTGCCCAATTTCAGATGTCCAGTAACGAACAATTCCTGTTTTTTTGCAATGATTTTTTTTTCAATTTTAATTCATTGACCACTTTTTCAAAACACTGTACTCCTATACGTAGATTCTTTTATTTCAAACTATGGTTTTAATGTTCAGATGTTATGATATCTCACCTTACAATGTTAAAATTCATATATCCTATTGTGAGGAACTTCTTTTTTTCTTGTTGAAGCTTCAATGATTTTTTCTTCGGGTTCTTGAACACGTTAGCTATCAGCATCAAAATAGTTATACAATTTTACCAAGTGGCGGGTTCTAAAAACAATTAATTTTTAATTTTTCTTTATTTTTTTTAATATTTCGTTTTACTACTGTTTATTATTTTCTTTTGATACATCTCTCTCTCTCTCTCTCTCTCTCTCTCTCTCTCTCTCTCTCTCTCTCTCTCTCAGCACGCTTAATTGGTGATATATTAAGAATAAAATAATATTTATTTATAATGCCGTCATATATTTCCGTGTGTGTGGAAAGGAAATGAAAATTATTAAGTTTTTTTAACTTACGTCTGATCCCAATTCATTGTGTTTATCAATAAAATATGTTTAAACTAAACTACCAATGAGAATAAAAATACATTTCTGGAGTAAAATAGTTGGAGGGATTATCAATCATAAATTTAGCATTATTTTTTCACGATCACAAACAAAATTGTTGAAACCTGTTTATGGCAAGGTGAATTTAAAGTTCATATGTCGGTTAAATCTGTATATGATAACTATGTTACCATAGGATTTTAAAGGTGTTTTGAAATTTCTGACGATTTTTTTTTTCAAAAACTGTCATCTACTGTGGTTTATTTAAGTCATTTACATCCAGTTAATTTTATGTTATTTTGATTTTTGAAATTTCTGATGATTTTTTTTTCAAAAAACTGTCATCTACTGTGGTTTATTTAAGTCATTACATCCAGTTAATTTTATGTTATTTTGATTTTCAAGTAAATACAGCTTCATTTGCAAAACCATTCCTTCATTTTTTTATCTATAGTTTTATCTTGGCTGACAAAGCAAGGAAGTGCGCTGAATGGAAAAAAGAAGAGAGACTAAAACACATCAGTGAATTATATTCTAGAGTCTTCCAATCTGAAGAGGCTTTACATGTGCGATTTTTATTACATCAAACATAATTTATTATTTTCTTTAATTTGATTTTTGTGATTCTATAAAATCTATAAGATTGACACAATTTAAAAAAAAATGTTAAGAATTAAAAAAAAAAAAAAAAAAAAAGATGCAATTGCAACGCATAATTGCGCAATAAATAACTTTAAAACTTTTATTTCGTTACGTTCAAATTTTGTAAAATGTTTAATGCGCATTTGTTTATGCCTGATTTGTTTTTCAATTTGTCGTTGGAAATGTGATTAGAGGTAAAGGAAATGTAACAGGAAAGCTTTACATTTTCAGCTTTTGTAGCATATTGACATGTGCACTCAAATAGGCTATTGCTACAATGGAACACATTTCCTCTTAACATTTAGGTCGGTTCCCTCTCTGGACTGATCTTTTTTCAAACATTTACATATTATGTCTTTCTCAAAAGGAGTTAGTTTATTTCAACAGTTTGGCTTATGTTTTTCGCTTATCAAATTTTTCGGCCCCTATTGTCACTGATGAGGAAGAAATTTTCCAAAACGTGCATATATGCCACATCAAAATTTAACAGGTATTTTTGTTATATATTTAAACAATGCGCTCCACGTGTCAGAAAATGGGTAAATTAATATTAAACATGAAAAAGATCTGAGCCAACAGTTTTACAGGTGTCATTAATGGAACAAACAGCTATTACTTACTTTTAGGAACCATTTTTCGTTTATTTTACAATTATTTTTTCAGCCTATTCATTATGAAGAGAAGAATTGGTTAGAAGAACAATGGTCTGGCGGTTGTTATTCTGCAGCGTTACCTCCAGGTTTTCTTACAAAATTTGGAAAGTAAGTTTAACAAAAATAAACATCAAACATTGCGTAAAAAATGTTAAGAGGTCGTGACAGACGGAGCAGATGAACATGGATTATTCATTCACCAACCATCTAAATATAAGACATATAAGCAATTTTGATTGCTTATAAACAAGAGTTGTCAGACGATAACAACGCTTGCTTGCACCCGAACATACAAATAGCCATTACAGTTTTTAGTTTGATTTTATATTTATTTTGCAATCTGTGTAGAATTATCAGCATACTTGAAATAAAGAAGGCAATTTGATTGTGGTGTAATCTTTTGTCAAGTTTGCTTCAATTCTTTATATATGATTCATCCCTCTTTTTTTCCGGAAATTCATCTTTGGCCTCTGCAACTTTATCACGAATCTTTTATTGCTTAAGATATCTGCACCAAGTAATTGATAAGTGACTAATTCATCACTCATAACATGAAAACTTTAACATTAAAAAAATTAAACTTAAAACTTTAACGATGTGACTGTTTGATTTTGACCTTTGACCTTTAGCCTCTTCAACTTTATCCCTCACGCCGGGGTATGACATAAGCTATCTACACTCAAGTGCAAGCGAGAGCTAAAAATGAAGTCTTTGTTAAAAAAAAATAATTTACAGTGTCAAGAATAATACAATTATTGTAGGTTTATGTATAGTTAATATATCAGAAAAGTGTTATTTTGTCTCGATCGAAAAGTGAGATATATAACTGTCACAAGAATATCAATGATATTATCATCGTAGGATCCGTCGTTTTTATTGTTACAAATTTTTTGAGTTACTTTGAGTATACTTTAACTGACTATAGCCAACTGAGTGTACGGCGTTACGAAGCGTGTGTTTATTCTTAAAGTTAGTATTTCAATTTTTAAACTACTGGACAAATTGGTAGCAGATGCATATTACAAAAGTTTTAAATGTATTTTGAGAAGAAAACATTTACATAAATTCCAACGGCAGACAAAAAAGACGGTCTTTTTTAACAGATTAAGGAAAAAACTTATAATCGTAGACTTCAAACGCAAGCTTATCGGTCCACGTTCAAATCAAATATAAAACTATAAAATCTGGCAAATTACGTTAAACACGTGAACCTTCCAAGGTAAAGTGAGACCGGGTGCACCGTAAAAGTAAACACCTACTGTCTAGCTAGCTACAACCGCCATGACTTTACCTTATTGGCGTTCAGAAATTCACGCTTTTGATTTGCTATGAGCCCAATATGCAGTTGTTTTTTTTTTTTTTTTTTTTTTTTTTTTTTTTGTTTTTTGTTCGTTATATATCCAATGTAAAATATTGTTCTGTTCGTTATCAGCGCAAAATGCATTTTCTGTTCGTCATCAGCGCAACAAGCAACTTTTGTTCGTTATAAGCTTCAGATACAAAGTCTGTGCTATGTATATATATAACAAATACCTGCTAAATTTTGATGTGCCACATGTGCACATTTCGGACAATCATTTCCAGATATAATTGGAGATTATTAAAGTGTACTTAGATGGAGAAGGAATAGTGTGTTAAAATAATCTTTTTCTTGCATCCGTCGATTTCACTATTAAACTGATACACTATATAGGCAAATGCATAACATTAATGAGAAAGATTTCAATAAATAATTGCGATTGTAAACATATTTCAGGGAACTAAGAAAACCTTTCGGTAATATACATTTTGCTGGCACAGAAGCAGGAACGTATTGGTCGGGTATATGGAAGGAGCCGTTCAGTCTGGTGAAAGAGCCGCTAGAGAGGTAAGTTCTTTTGGTATTGCACAACATTATTAATAATTCAAAACATGTTCAATGTTATTGCTTTAAAATTGTGTTCATGCTCCTAAAACGTACAATATTAGAAATTTAATTATAAACCATAGTTTGTAAGTAATCGTAAATTGTGCACTGTTTATCAATTTTTATATTTTCCATCAACATTTCTTGATGACAAAGATATAGTAATTGAATATATGAAATTTAAACAATATTGTGTTGTTCATACGTTCTTTTTACGATATTTTATAAGTTGTTGTTAAATTCATAACAGATCCAAAACAGATTTTAAGAATTAGTAAGTCAAATAATGAAAATATTACACTAAAAAGAGACGTAAGCAAATGTTTAATTAAAGGTTAGATTGAAAAGCGCTAAAACTTGCAAATTTAGCGTTCTTAAAGACTTGGTAAAGTAACTTTTAATTTGTTCATTTAACATGTGCCGATATGTTTTATTGCTTCTATTTCAGATTTTGTTTAAACTTGGTCATATAAAAGAGGATGAGATTTTGCCGGATGAACCAGAAAATGCAGTAAGTAGTATAACATCATTTTGTCATTGCTATCACGGATTTAAAGCAATTAGTGAATGCATGCTTCTTCTGCTGGATTTAATCAAGACCAGGGGCGTCTAGTTGCTTGTTATGGAATGTACTTTGGTGTCTTAGTGGAAAAAAATTCGTAGTAATCGCGTAGATGATTATTTCCAATCAAACCGGATATAATACGTCGTTTGAAATATATATTTACTAGTTTTCAACTTAGTTTGGGAGAAATTGACGGGATGCATGGTTGCTGGCTTTTGAATGCACATGTGACATGATAACGATTACATCATTTCGAAAAATTTATCCTCTTTTTATATTGTTAAATGGTTATCTTGCATAAGCAACTGACAAAACCTTTACAATTATTATTTTTAGATTATTATTATTATTATTATTATTATTATTATTATTATTAATTTTACAGACAGTGAAAGCAGAACCATTTATATTGTCATTCTGGGAGAAACACCTACCGACAGTCCCCGTATTCCTCAGTTTTACTGGCGTCGTGACCCTACTATCAACAGCAGGATTCGGTGTACTGGCATATATAAAGTATAAAAAGTAGACATAATTGTGATAAATTTGCTAGTAGCGTGTCACAAGTACAATTGTTTCGTTAGAAAATGTTCCACAGCAAAAAATATGCCATTAGTGAAAAAGTTCCGTACAGAGAATAAAAATTAATGAAGACTTGTGTAAAATTGCTGGTGAAAAAAATTCCGACAAAATTGAGTGATCGTAAAGTTTTATCTTGTGAAAAATAAGGAAATAATATATATAAGCTTAAACTGTGTATGTTGGCACGATTGTTTTGTATAATGAGCGAATTGAAAATTCAACTATTTGGAAAATGCTGTTTTTACATTCTCCTTTTATATATCATAGTTTCTGTGGTAACTTTTTTGTATATAATTTTGGTATTGCTTTTGATTATAAACCCCAATTGAATTTGTAGTAAAACTTTCAGAAAAAAATTAACTAAATTGGGAAAAAAAACAAAAAGTTTAAGTAGAAGGGGAAATTTGTAGATTTTAAAGCTGCATTAAGTTTTTCGAGTTTCTGAATTTTTTTTAGTTTTCTAAAAAATATTTTTTTAAATAGATAACTTCTAATCACGATCCGTGAGATTCATTTTCTAAAATTTCATTCCTCTTAGCCGTAAATAAACGGAATCCTCTAACCGGTTGGTCAATGTTTATCGATGATTAAATTATGAGCCGGGAGCATGCGCACGGATGTACGGAAACTCCAGTAAATCGAAAGTGAAACCTGACAAATTGTATTAATTGTCCGTCATTAATATCCATATGTATTCGCAATGGTGTTATGTATCCCTTACTAAGGCACAAATGACAAATTCAATGAAGTTCTATGTTTAATTTATCGTATTTCACCGTTTTGTAAGTTGTGTTTAAATGACCATGTTTTTCATGACGTAAGCATGTTCTTATAGCTACATCTCGCTGGGAAATTATTGTTGTTCCTGTATTTATTCGAGCTTTTATCGTTGAACCAAATGCAACATTATTCATTATGTACAATGCAGCTTTAACCGCAGAAACAAAAATTATTACATTAAATAATGGACACTTAAAAAGAACCAGATGTGTGTGTGTGTGTGTGTGTGTGTGTGTGTGTGTGTGTGTGTGTGTTAATTTTTATCTTATCCAAGAAAGCATTTATAGATTTGTATGATTTCAAAATTATAAGCAGCTATAGCAAAATAAAAAGAAATCTTGTTTTCATTTCCTTGTGGTCATTCTCCTCGTTATTGTAAACATGTCTGATTCCCGTATCGTATTTGATCCGTAAAGTCACTTGATTCTTCTGTTCAGTAGATGATAACTTCAAAAATAACACACGTGACTTATCTTTATCTGTCTTTATTCAGCGGGGTATAAATATCCAGATGAGATTATCCTAATCTTTAATCAACTATCACCTGCGTAGACGGGTATATTACCAGGTGATAGGTAACACTAAGTGACAAGAATTTGATTTGTAAATAAATAATGATACTTTAATTCATATTTATCACTGTTGATTTGATTAGTAAGGTATTTCAAGACGCGTCTTGTATTTATATATACAAAGTGCATGTATCTGCAACAACAAGGAGGATTATACCTGTACAACACGTGTATATAGCCATGTTGTATAAATTTTTCATGTTTGGTTTTATTTTTCTCGTCATCAACGTTAGTTTTCTAACTATAAATGCAGCATTCGAACCACCGGGCAGTACAGAACATCTTAGAGACATTTTTGTTGGACGATGTTGGTCCTATCTTGAAATAGGTCCCCCAACATTTGTGACACCGGGGTGAGTCATTGTATACCTTTATATGTCCTAACCAGTACATTCCTCCATTCCTTTTCATTCCATGTAGTGCAATAAGCATGACTAAAGCACTAAAATCCCATATATTATATACTTCATGAGCACAGAAAGAATATTACACCTCCCTTATTTAACGTTTAAAAACCACTGGACATTTTTTTTTAAAAAAAATTAAAACAAATGCTATATTTCAAACTTTATTGCATAAAGCAGTTCAGCTGACAGCACCATAATATCATACATTATTATATTCTCTGTTAGATTAGTACCAAAAAGTATATGGAGCTTTGATGACGGAGATGTCTGTAGAGCCGACGTTCGGATCTTTATTTAGGTCTCTATTGGGACAAATCTTAGAGTCAGAATGTTTGCGAATTCGCTTTCCGAAGGTTGGTTAATTTACAGGCACGCAGGTATTCAGTATTAACAGAAATAAGACAATGACATCAATAATCAAGTCGTGAGGTGTTAATCCCTAACACTTCACTCATGTTAAACCTCTGTTAACATTAGGGTTTTAACATTACCTATTAGTTGACCTTTTCAAACAAAATTTCTCTGTAGATTAATACAGGCATTTCTAGATAGAGACTGGCACTCTGAATTTGAAAAATAAACATTGTAAGTTAATTTAATCCTGCACAAATTCCAGAGTAAATATAGTACTTTGACTCTGTATTTGTTAATACCCTCTAGAACGGGTACAAATGAATATTAGAACGATTTAAAACATATCAATTGAAACGCAAACAAGTTTCTGTTTCACTACGGTTAAAAAATGTAAACCCATGAGGATTAGTTCTTAATTACGCCTTCGTCATTTTTCATGCTATTCTTTGGCGAAAGGTGCCAACTTACGAATCACAGCTTCAAGGTCTGTGGACAGACACTATAATTTCTGTAAAATGACAAATAGTAACATTGTCTACTCAGAACAGTAGCTATGTTGTCATCAGATGATAATGACTTTTATACCCACCTTGAGGTGTTCAATCATCAATAAATAATATGAGCGATCAGAGATCTTATTTAGTCTGTTAAGTGACAACCTCAATTATTATTACTGCTACTGATTAAGCATTTATATTTAGTTTTTGTTAAAAACAATGTAGGTCGAAAGATTGTGAGGAGATCTGGGATCATTTTCTGTCAGCTTTTGCATTCAGAGAACCATGCAGTTCTACAACCTTTGACTATGAAGCGTTTGTCAAATCAGCCGCTGTTGATGTCCCTGTCAATCAGGTTGGTATTGGAATTACAAACAAAATAAAGCTTGTCTTTAACATGAGCTGAAAAACCGTTTGTTTAAAGTTAAGTTAGTATGTAACAGAAAAATATAATTTATATATGAATGATTTTTGTTTTAAATTTAAAATGCTGCTGTTTGATAACAGCATTTGATTATGTTATTTTAAAAGATTCAAGCTTGTTATGGTTAGTTGTTTGTTATGTTGTTTAATGTCACATCAGGAACAAGTTTACTTTTCTATATTAATCTAAGACTGGCTTCATGTATATGAACGACTGTGTTTAATGGTGTACTTTGTACTAGCGCGCATTCGGGGCGAATTTAACGTGCTAGCTCACCGAGTCAGTATACTACAGACGACATATCACTCCCGAAATAAAAAATAAAATCTTTAGTCTAATGTATGACATGACCACTGATGCGGTAGGTTGTAAGGGACTGTGTTTCTGCCATGTTTATCCGCTACATAATGAGCAAGGGGACTAGCATCTTGAAGCTACAATAAGTGCTTACTTCAGTACAAAGCAGACTACAGACACTTTCGAAAATCCCAAAAACCAAAAAGACCGCGTTTACATTATTTACATTTATCCTTGTTAAAAAGAAAAAATATGCTTTGTCGCGAATAACTATTTAATCAAAGTACGAATCTTAATCTCTAATCAACCATCTAATCATCCTAGTTTATTGTTTGTATTTATTTATTTATTTATTTATTTATTTATTTTTTATTTTTTTATTTTATTATTTTTTTTTCTAGACAATGTTTTGGAGCGGTACGTATTCGGTAGCTCACGAATATGCCAATGCCAACAAACAGTACGTGACATTAGAGGACACTCTACTGGGATATATAATGAATAACTTGGTATGGTGTGGTCAGACACATACCCCAGGGGTTAACTACGAGTCATGTCCGCCCCCAGCAACATGTGGAGAAAAAGGAAGCACTTCGTTTTGGGCCTCAGCATCAAATAATGTAAGAAACATAACAGGAAATTTAACAACGTCTTCTCGACCCTCCCTATAACCTTGTGCGGCGGTATGGAACTGGGTAATTCTAAAGCTGCTTTACCTGTTACCAATATTTAATTAACTATACCTATACTAATTAAGTCGTTTAGTGTGCGCTGTCGATATGACAGTCTGGAATTACGCAGCACTGATTAACCTATAACTAATTTAGCTCCGTGTACAAAAGTTAAGTCTGGAGGCAACCAAAAATACCTTGTAGATATTTTACGTATTTTACTTCGATCAAAATAAATAGCATCCAATTTGTTTTCCGCAATTCTGTTTATTAAGTTTAGATTTATTTATTTTTAATTCATATTTTTAGATGTTAGGGTTTTGAGATTTTATATAAATAATGACTAAAATTCACATCTTAGCTGAATGTCAATCAAAACATTCAAGAGCCGTACATTAAAAACGTAACGCTTGCACACACACACACACACACACACACACACGCGCGCGCGCGCGCGCGCGCGAACTAAAGTCTACGAGCATATATTTTAGGGTTACATACGTTGACTTTTTTTTTTCATTATTTATCACATTCAGGATGTGTTAAACTGCTTCAATTGAACATTTGTGTATCTTTTTAGTTTGCATCCAATGCAAAGGGAGAAGTCACTGTAGTATTGAATGGATCCAACCCTCAGAAACCAGCATTTGATAAAAACAGGTAGAGTTATTTCCATCTTTAAGTTGGGTGCATTTGCAGAAATCAGATTTTCACCTTTACCTTCTGAAAAACATTTAGGTCAAAAATGAATGTCTTTCATGAATATTTATTTCAATAACATTTTAACATTCACTTACTATGTGGTTATATAATGAATCCATTAAAACAATCAGTCACGGTTCTTTCGGATGAGAACTTAAAATAAACGATGTCATGCCAGGCGTAGGCACGATAAAGAACCCTGCTGTATAATGTCATCAGCGCAATGCACAGCAAAATTTACGCGACCTCGCCTATAGCCGTCGACGTCTCGATATAAGTGAAATGTTCTTGACTGGGACGTTAAAAACCCATTTCTCAACTCAACTCATTAAAACAATCGATGTGTTCTGTATCCTATTTATTCACTTCTGATTCAAAAGTCATTACCTGAACCTTGATTTTGAAACTGTTGATTAACAGAAAATACAATTGCGTGTAGACAATATTGTAATACATTCGCATGTAGATGTTATTGTAAATATCAAACTATTATTTTTTTAGCTACTTTGCAAAACATGAACTAGTGGCTGCTAAAGAATGACCAAGTATCACAAGTAACAGCTTTAGTTATACACAATATTGACACAAGTTACAGGTAGGGAGATATAAAACATTTATATAAAAGATACTAAAATATGCCCCCGTATTTCAGTCAGAATTTCGTAGTTTCCAGGTCTCTACTATTTTCTTTGATACTAATATAATCGAATAAATTGGCTCCTTTTTTTGCGACACCGGGGGGATGAGAATGAGAATTTATAAGAATAAAACAGATTCGAAATACCTGAGTGGCTGTAGGAATACCTGCACATGTTCCTGGGACGGAACAATTCCCGAATTCCCGAAGAAATGAATTTTACTAAAATTATGTTCCTAAAAGTTGTACTTCTTCCAGGCAATATTATTATTTTGAGAAAACAGAATTTACCCTGTATTTTTTTTCCTATAGATTTTACATGTGCCTGGGAAGAACTGTCCCCGAGTGATTTCGCCCTTTAATCTGTTCCTACTAATTGTATTTTTTTCAGACAAGATCAGTTTCTTGGGAAACAAAATTCAGAAATGTATTTGCATAATTATTATGATCACAAACCCGGACAGTGTCACTAGGCGCTTTAGACATCTCAGCCATGGTGTCAAACTTACATATACACAGTTTTATAAACAATATGCATTTTGTATGGTTATTACAGGGAGGATTGTACAAATGGTTCTTTGCCGTTATTAAAGGAAGCCGTTTTATCTAGAGGATTTACGTATAGGTGCATTGATGATCCAGAGTAAGATTCGTGTTACATCATATATATAGAGAGAGAGAGAGAGAGAGAGAGAGAGAGAGAGAGAGCATACAAATTGTTCTAATGTATCGGCTTATATTATATCTAGAGTTTATTCAGATGGCAGAAAATTTAAAGCGAAAATCCTGTATCTTTATGGCATGAATAAATGACAGAAATAAAAAAAAGTCTTCACAATCTGTATCAATACAGGATTGACTGAAATATCTTTTCCATCGGTATAATGAAAACAAAAATCTTTATTGACTTCGGCGGACGCTTACCCTGGTTAGTCGTTAGTGTATCAGAAGTTTTGTTTTATACTGGTAACAATGTTTTCTATTACATGGCAAGCAACGGGATGAATGAGAGAGAGGGGGGTGGGGCTAGCTGTCAAAACAGAAATACGTCTAGAAGAAGTTACAAATAACAAAAAATTTGAATATGATGTTAAAATCGGGGTTCAGCGTTTCTTTAGGGCTACATTATGCAAACCATTTGGTACAGAAATGTGTACTAATTGCATTGTGCGATGTGTTCTTGTTTCTGTTTAAATCTGTTAAATACCGGTATATAATCCTTGTATTTTTTAATGTTTATAAGTTTTCCTCAATTCACCAGTAACTTGCTTTTTATGCAACAATCTTATTACAGAAAAGTTTGTTAAATTTACTGATTTTATGATAAATACAGGTACCGTTTAGTTAGAGCTCTAAATATCCAACTTGATATGTCTGTGGGGACTGTCTTGTAATTAATAGAGGGATTATAAAGTCAGATATTAAATAACAAACGAAAACCATACCTCTCTCTCTCTCTCTCTCTCTCTCTCTCTCTCTCTCTCTCTCTCTCTCTCTCTCTGTGTTGACTTTTTTGTTTTGGAAAACGGCGTCTGAAAACTGATGAAGAAAATCAGCATATTACATTTATTATAAATACAATATTTTTTACAAATAATCAACAACATCCGATACGTTTATTACACATTCATATTCTAGTGAACAATAATAATATAATATATTTTTATGACATGTAGCACACAAATTTATTTTATTTTAATCTTTGATGAACAGTGCCTTAAATGATTTTAAGATTAATCGGTGATTTTTCATTTATACGCTTATTTCATAAAAATATCATTCTTATTAGAAATTAACATTGTTTAATTAGGTATAAATAACCGGTAAAATGACTTATATGTATGGTTTTCAACTGGCATGTCACAAATAGTTCTTCAGCATGTTCAATTTACATATCTACAAAAAGCTTTTGTTTACTAAATTGCTGTACAGTCTTCGTTATGAATTCCGAACAAGAACAACAAACAGTTTGAATTATTTATTTTATTTATTAATCAGTTAATTAAAATATATCTAAACCATAATTAAGTGTTAATTTTATGTTTATTATTTTTGTAGGTCCATTCTTCATTTATTGTGTGTTAAAGACGTACAATGTAGAGAGTGTCAGTTAGTTCAGAGGCTTCAAGGAAAATCACATATTTAATAGGATAAAACACCTGCTTTATTTGTAGTAGTTTAGAGGAAAGTCACCACATTTAACAGCGTAAACAACACTTGACTTTATTTTATTTTTAGTAGTTTCCAGGAAAGTCGCCACATTTAAATTTGACAATATAAACAACACTTGATTTTATTTTATCTTATCTCGCCACATTTAACAGCGTAGACAACACTTGATTTTGTTTAATTTTTAGAAGTTTTAAGGAAAGTCGCCACATTTGACAGGATAAAACAACAGCTGATCTTACTATTTATTAGTGCATTTATATGTTGAGCTAACGACAAATGTACTCCATATTTGTTTAAAACCGTATTCACGAATTATTCATCAATATTGTCCTTATTGCCTTTGCAATACACATTAAACGATTTGTTTTACTTTTAAAAAAGCATTTCATATTTACAAATAATGTATTTATTTATCTTTTTATTTTTATACGCGATATAAATTTTGGATGTGTAATAAAAAAAAAATGATACCAAATTGCATGTTGTGTTGTGTGTAACTGTGCAACAATTTCATATCCTAAATATGAGACGAGGCTTGCCGAGTCTCTGACAGAAATATTCAACCCCTAGGGTGAGATTTCCCTATCCTACATGGATAAACTCATAATGGATTCTTTTTCTTCCATTTTAATGTCAATTTTTTGCTTCAAATATGATTACATATCCATGGGCGCCATGTTTGAAAAATCTAACTCCGTTATTCAACATTCTATATAAAAATAAATATGACCATCGGATAGACTATACTTAATTTTGGTTTATACAGAATGTATAAACTTGAAGAAAAAGTTATTTATTATAAAATCTGAGTATTAACATTTGAAACGCATTTGAAATTTCTAAATTTTGGATGTCCGGCTATCATTTTCCCGCAAGATGACGTCATTTACTCATAGGATGACATCATGTGATTGTCACGTAACTGTGACGTCAAGCCCATGTGAGATTATAAGAATCCATTATGAGTATCCATGTAGGATAGGGAAATCTCACCCGAGGGGTTGAATATTTCAGTCAGAGACGAGGCTTGACGTCAAGCCCTCTGTGAGATACACATTTCTCACATAGGGGAAAACCCTATCTCACATGAGCAGATATGGAAGAAACATATTTCTCACATAGGGGAAAACCCTATCTCACATGAGCAGATATGGAAGAAATATGTATCTCACATGGGCTTGACGTCACAGTTACGTGACAATCACATGATGTCATCCTTTGAGTAAATGACGTCATATCGCGGGAAAATGACAGCCGGAACTCCAAATTTAGAAATTTCAAATGCGTTTCAAATGTTAATACTCAGATTTTATAATAAATAACTTTTTCTTCAAGTTTATACATCTTGTATAAACCAAAATTAAGTATAGTCTATCCGATGGTCATATTTATTTTTATATAGAATGTTGAATAACAGAGTTAGATTTTTCAAACATGGCGCTCATGGATATGTAAATCATATTTGAAGCAAAAAATTGACATTAGAATGGTAGAAAAAGAATCCATTATGAGTTTATCCATGTAGGATAGGAAATCTCACCCGAGGGGTTGAATATTTCTGTCAGAGACTCGGCAAGCCTCGTCTCTGACTGAAATATTCAACCCCTCGGATGAGATTTCCCTATCCTACATGGATACTCATAATGGATTCTTATATTCTGTTTTGTACTCTTCGTTATAAACTTATATAGTGACAATTTAGACCCTGTTTGGATTTTATAGCTTGCATAAAAGGAATGAATGACATGGATAATTAGATTTGCACAAATGTATGAACAGCATTTCTTGTGAACTTGCTCAAATGTATGTTGTATTTTCAAAAATCATTCTACACATAGATTTAGGCGATGCGTAAGTTTTGTACAAAAAATTTGTTTTCAACTATGGTACGCTTATATATTAATATATATAAACTATTAGAGTACAATTGCCCACAATGTCGTAAACAAACATAGCAGACCACTGATCCCAACTTACCACAGAAACCCAAGGCAAGGATACTTTTATTCATTTGCCGTCGACTGGGGCAGAACGAAGAGTGGTTAAATGTCTTGGATTTATAGTCGAACGCAGAATGTAATAAGTCTTGGATTTAAAGGCTAAACCCTTAACCATCAGGCCTCCAGATATTGCTTATTATGTTATTATGCTTATTATAATGCCTTGGCTCGATTTGTTATCTGTTTCTGCCCCATTGAAAATTTGTTTTATATTTTGTTTTCGCTTTCTCCGACCTACATGTTCAGTAAATTTTTCACGTCCGAAAAGTATTTGTACCTTGGTGTAAAAATAGACATGAGGTGGTTAATTTGGCTTAGGAAATATGCAGTGTAGACAATTATTAAAGACTGGGTTGCTATCGAAGCTAAATGTGTAATCCGACATGGTACAACTTGTCGCGTACAACATATAGGTGTGTAGGTCAAAAAAAAAGGTCAAATAGAGATGCTAGAGGGGGTTTGCGTCTCTGGGGAGACTATTCTAGCTTTCTCTGTGTCATTATAACATTTGAGATGTCACCAGTCTCAGTCTTGAACACTATAGCCGGGCAGTAACAGTTTAAATTGTAAAAGTGTAACGAGACATTTTCAGTCTTGTGAGCCAGAGTTACGAACTCAGAAACATTGAATTTCATTTTTATTATTTATTAATTCTTTTGACAACTGTGTCCAAGGAGGCTACCAGTTTGAATATACCAGTTTGATACTATATGACACATTATTTATATAATAAAACTACAAATTAAAATTAAGTTTGTTTCACTCTTTTTATGATTTGACACTCGAATAACAAAATTAATTAATATATCATTTACATATTCATTTTATACCATAATATACACAACATGGTAATGTAATATGGCATTTTTTTACTTTTGAAATTAATACATATGGGTTCAAGAAGTAAATAATGTCCTTGTTTGCTAATTAATTACCATATCATTTACATAATCTTCAAATACCACAACAGACACAACATGACAATACAATAAGATAATTAATTACTATTGTAATTAATATATATGTGTTAAAGGCAGACATGTTGTACTTGTTAGATGAATATAATTATAAGAATTTTATCGCTAACATACTTATAAAGATTTCATTAAACAGAAAAAGGAATAATCACAAATATACCAGTTCATGTCCAAATCACAACCCCCCCCCCCCCTAGTTTTCATTGTAAACTGGCCAATTTAGTTACACATGTAAACTCCCATCAAAGGAGCGAGGCCGGGTGCTCCGGAAAGGGGGGCGTTTCTAAATACGAGCGTGTCAAAACATTACTGATCATAGCTTTTATCATCTCCAGTTTGAGTGGAAGTAACTATCTAGTAAGTCGTCAATATCACACTAAGTGACCTTCACCTGACGTGACTAGACGACCATTGCATTACAATTTAAACGTATTTGTGAAGGCCAACAAAGTTTGATAGAATTTACTAAGGTAATCATGACAGCTGGATAACTAAATATTTCCATTTTAAATATTTAATACAATATTAGTTGTGAAATATTACTTCTTTCAGTTAGATCCTTTTGAAATTGATTTTTGGTTAAATGCATTTGCGTTTTCATCACGTATTGTCAACACATTGTTTGAATAGGTACCTTTTTCTAAAAACGTTAAAGTCTGAGCATATTATAACATTCGATTTTATCACCTAGTAAAAACATTAAATTTTCAATTCTCGAGTCGATTTGTTAAATATCGCATTTCTTTCAAGGGTGTATATTTTAACTATCATTTATTTTAATATCAACTTTTTTAGTATCAACAAACTGCTTTACGTTACATTAAGTATTCGAGACAGGATTACATAATGGTTTTTCAATATTGTAATATTCCGTTAAATGCCTTTAAAAATCTTTTCTGAAAACTTAACGTTTTTATTGATTTATTTTAAATCTATGATTCACTGGAAACAAAGATTATATCCCGATTTAAATGGGCTCAGTACCTGATAAACCCTATTTCTTCATACTTCATACTGTTACACTTATCAGGAAGTTCTTTATATTGAAATAAACAATCAACCTCATTTTTGATTGAAGATAGTTACATCCTGGTTCCCGGAATTCGATATTAAAATGTGAAAAGAATTGCGCAATTTGTCAGAATTAAAATCTATTTTGGAAATTGTAAATGTCAAGTTATTGAAAGGAATCTTTGTTGAAATAGAAACTTTTTATAAAAGATTAGATGAATTTGCGACAAAAAATAAAGGCTGTTGCACTGCAAAACTATCCAAGAAGAGACGAGAAAAGAACAGATAATGAAGATGATGTGATAAACACCGAGAAGGTCATTTGGGAAGACTATCCTAACATTAAGTATTGTCAGTTTCGGACAAGTACTGTTTTCTGAAAATCTATTTCAAAAAAGATTTTCTTAAAAAACACTTCTCGTTAATTTCACATGGACTATTTACGATGAAGTCAAATTTTGAATTGTTAAAATCAAAAGAGTATAATGAAAAAAGAGTAAGGGTTTTTTAATCAATACATTTTTCAAACTTCTAAAGGTTCATGTATTCCAACTAAGCTGAAACAAAAGATCATGAATAATATAATGTGAATATTGGGACAGAAATCTATTTGATTTCATTAGATAAAGATAAACAAAAAAAGAGTTAGGATAAACATGACAGTTCGACTACACTTTATACACATTAAACATGACAGTCCGACTACACTTTATACACATTAAACATGACAGTCCGACTACACTTTATACACATTAAACATGACAGTCCGACTACACTTTATACACATTAAACATGACAGTTCGACTACACTTTAATACACATTAAACATGACAGTCCGACTACACTTTATACACATTAAACATGACAGTTCGACTACACTTTATACACATTAAACATGACAGTTCGACTACACTTTATACACATTAAACATGACAGTTCGACTACACTTTATACACATTAAACATGACAGTCCGACTACACTTTATACACATTAAACATGACAGTCCGACTACACTTTATACACATTAAACATGACAGTCCGACTACACTTTATACACAATAAACATGACAGTTCGACTACACTTTATACACATTAAACATGACAGTTCGACTACACTTTATACACATTAAACATGACAGTTCGACTACACTTTATACACATTAAACATGACAGTCCGACTACACTTTATACACATTAAACATGACAGTTCGACTACACTTTATACACATTAAACATGACAGTTCGACTACACTTTATACACATTAAACATGACAGTTCGACTACACTTTATACACATTAAACATGACAGTCCGACTACACTTTATACACAATAAACATGACAGTTCGAATACACTTTATACACATTAAACATGACAGTCCGACTACACTTTATACACAATAAACATGACAGTTCGACTACACTTTATACACATTAAACATGACAGTCCGACTACACTTTATACACAATAAACATGACAGTTCGACTACACTTTATACACATTAAACATGACAGTTCGACTACACTTTATACACATTAACATGACAGTTCGACTACACTTTATACACATTAAACATGACAGTCCGACTACACTTTATACACATTAAACATGACAGTTCGACTACACTTTATACACATTAAACATGACAGTCCGACTACACTTTATACACATTAAACATGACAGTTCGACTACACTTTATACACATTAAACATGACAGTTCGACTACACTTTATACACATTAAACATGACAGTCCGACTACACTTTATACACATTAAACATGACAGTCCGACTACACTTTATACACAATAAACATGACAGTTCGACTACACTTTATACACATTAAACATGACAGTTCGACTACACTTTATACACATTAAACATGACAGTTCGACTACACTTTATACACATATAAGTACATAATACATACATACATACATACATACATACATACATACATACATACATACATACTGATGCTCATGACACTAGCTACTACACTATTGTAGTGATTATTATAATGCATCTCAGAATTCGGTTAAAATAGCAAATAATAAAAAAAAATTCTCCAAAATGTTGAAATACAGATTTCTTTTGTTTTCGTTCTTGAATGAAATTTTGTTTATTTTAATACACGACAGTTGAACACAACAAAATACAAAGAGGATTAAAAATTTATTTTGTACAATTTTTTAGGGCACAATACGAGCTTGTTGTATCTTTATAGAAACTGTAGGTCAAAAAAAAAAGAAATTTGTAACTTGAAAACATGTAAATTGCAATGACCAACAGCAAGCAAGAACATGACGCATCATCAATAATCACAGAAACTGTTAAACACAGACAACAAAGGAAACACAAACACATATAAGGGTGAATAACAATATAGTTCCAGGCTTTTGACGAGCGTTGTAGGAAACGTGTCAAGTTTTGTTATTACAGTAGTATAGAAGGCATTTTATCTACGCCACGTATTTTGCAAACGCAATCACGAACTAAACATGATGCCACTTAATCATCATGATTAACAGCCAAACAATACAAGAAATAATTGATTGATTGGTTGATTGATTAATTGATTGATTGATTGATTGATTGATTGATTGATTGATTGATTGATTGATTGATTGATTGATTGATTGGTTAAATAGGGTTTTACATCCCAGTCAAGAATATTTACTCATATCGAAACGTCACCTGCTATAGGTAAGGTGGCAGAAATTTTGACCTTTGCAGTGCGCTGAGGGAAATGTGCAGGAAGGTTTCTTAAACGTGCAACGCCTGTCGTGACACGGGGTGTTGGACTTTAAGTTCTCCTCCGAAGGACCCTGTGACATCTTTTTCTTAATTCCAAGTGCCTGGCGAAAGAACAATCACTACTGATTTTCAAGTCTTGGTCAGACTTGACCTGCATTTGAACCTAAACCTCCCACATACGAACAAGCACAAACTAGCTACCATATGAGCTACCGTAGTCGTACAAGAAAAGACAAACATATATTGGGATCACTGATGATAGATCTCCCTATTCTGATATGTACAGTAGTCAAAAAACGGTAATATGTTTATTATAATACTATTGGAGGACTAAAAACCATGAATACCAAGTAAATAACTGAAATGAGCTCTATTTTGTAAAGTTCGTTTCTGTCTTAAGCAACGACAAAATATTACCTCCTCAAATTAAACAATTAAACATTTAGTGTGACATGTTTACAGGTTTAAAGTAAAATATGCAAATTGCAAAAACACCGCTTTAAAACTACATGCGAACCCTTTATGACAACCCACCCACCCTAAGACATAAAATCATCTAATCTGATTTAACATGCCCTATATTTGCAGTATTAATATTCTTTGTCGTGTAAATGCCCACGTCGCACGATTTGACCTTTCTTTGTATATATTTAATTTAATTCACAAACATTCCACTGTTTTCTTTATACATGTAATCCGTGTAATCCTTGTTTGTTTACCGCAAGATAAATTTACATTAAGAAAATATATCGATATATTTGGTAATAATAACACAGGATTGTCACGAGTTATCGTTCATAACAATTTCTTGACGTCTCTTTCCGTCGTGTAATTATAAAACCTACCACGTGAAACACATTAAAGTGAAAGAAACATTGTGTTTTGATTAAGGAAGTCTGGATTTATACAGGTAGGCAATTCTCTCTCTCTCTCTCTCTCTCTCTCTCTCTCTCTCTCTCTCTCTCTCTCTCTCTCAGTGTCAATTTAATACGACATAGTTAAAACTGATTATAAGTGTTCGAATTGGTGAAAGAAAATATATCGAAAACATATTTAAATCGTTTGAAATTGAAGCATTGAAGCTATAAAATAAAATAGAGATCTAATTAGATATGATTAAATATATCAAAAATAAATCGGAGATATCTCTTATTTAATTGAAGCTGTCTCTAATTAAATGATTATAGGATAAAACCGTAGCAAAACTTAGATTTAGGAGAATTTTTGTTTTTTGTAATATCCGATAGTCAAAGTCGCTGATTAAAGCAAAACAATATTCAACCAACCATCTGGCGGTGGTGAATACTAATACACAATAGAGATGAAAAGTTGTATGCTTTCAGACTAATTATAATCTTTTGGATATGAAGATGAAACATCTAATTTCGAGAAAGTCTTATTTACTCTGTCATGTCATGATACGTCGCATATATATATATATATATATATATATATATATATATATATATATATATATATATATATATATATATATATATATATATATATGCGACGTATCATGACATCAATGGATTTACCTGGAGGTTAATTCTATTAAAATTATTTAAAATATGATAATGATACATATCATATCCCGCGGGAGAATACGTTTTCTAATATTGACCATAAGTTGACCATTACGTGTTAAACCACCCATACCGCTGACATCGGCAAATATGGTATGATATATATTTATATTTTAGTATTTTCGACCGATTTCTCTAATTCAATGCTTTTCTCTTCTATTAATAAGTCCTTCACCACAAGTTATAGACAACTTGTTCTTGTTATGATGAAATAATCTAAAAAATCTTTCCGTCTTTTTTTCTTCTACTTTTCTAGAGCTTTTATCTTGGTGAAACTGCATTTACATGTATACATTTCTTGGTTAACGTATATGTGCTTTTTCAATATTGTTTGTATTGTTACAAGTTACATGGGGAAGTAAGCCACTGTGATTTGTATTCAAGAAACATTGTTCTGCAACATTCTTAAACTTCATCTACTTTTCAAACTAGACGGAGTCAAAATCACAATGTAGACATTATTATTATTATTATTATTTTTTTTAATTATTATTATTATACTTTTTGTTGTTGGTGGTGGTGGGGGTGTTTTAATAATGCTGCTAAAACGATGAGGCAAGCTAGTAGTTCAACCCGGAATTATACTCGATACTTCTTTGTCAGTCATCTATGATCAAAGGTATCGACTTGTAAATCTTCATCATCGGTTTGAATTTCGGAAAGACCCTAATACAGGAGTTTGTCAGTTCGATGAACGAAACTCGCGATTTGTGACATTTAAATTTCTTACATCACCCCTTCACTAAATATTAAAGTGTCCATGCAAGTAATGCAATTGTAATTGTAATTGCAGAGAGCATAGTACTAGAATTCCGTTTAAGCCTGGAGATTTGCCTCGTAGCTATTTTTAATCAAATCTCTTAATTATACAGCATTATTCATAAAATATATGAATGACATATTTATTACTATTATATTCTGACATAAATCTATCAATGACAAAAATGTAATTTTTAAATACAAAAAAAAAATAATAATGATAAAACAATTTTTTAAAAATCACGTCACAATTTTCAATTTTTCTTACGGTATAGAACTCCGACAAAGAGCCGCCTTTAAAAATACTTCAATCCTTCAATTGGTACCTTTTTTGCATAAAATCACTTAAAATTCTTTAAAAAGTAAAAATTCTTTTATGAAAAAAAAAATTATTAAAAACCTAGGCGGTTAGTCCCCGATTGGAGATAGGTAATTTGGTCAAACGTCATTCTGTTATGTTTTTGTATATAAGGACTCAGTTTTCTTTTTGTTCACATTTTTACATCAAAGGCATAAGTTCAATAAGTAAACTCTTATTTATACGAGTTATGTTGCCGAAAAATTCTTGATAGCCAAATGTTTTTTCCCTCCTCATTGAATACTTTAAAATTTGAGGCTTTAAGGGCGACGCTTTAATTCATACACACGGCCAGTGATGACTGTCACTCAATCGTCAGTAAAAACGCAAGCTTCAGTATCGTGATAAACGTCTAAGTAGCCGTCCAAATCCTGTCAAAATGTAACTAGTCTATAAAGATAGCACCAGAACAAATATTAAAAAATACAGCGGTAATTTCACCGTCGTCGATGGGGGAGGGGGGTTGGTGGCTCGGTTCCTGAGTGGTAATACGGATCACAATGCTTCTAACTGCATAGGTTCCAATCCCAAACGGGCAGATCATAGGGTGAGAAAAGTTTGCTGGTTGGCTTGCCGAAGATCGTTGGTTTTCTCCGGCACTCCGGTTTCTTCTACCATCTCCAGATTGACCGCCTCGATACAAGCGAAAGAATATTGACTGTAGCGTAAAAAAAAACATTAATTCAATCCAATCCGTTGTCGGTAAAAGGATGATGGACAATGATTGTTCAAATTACAAGAAAACAAAATATCATTTAAAATATTACTGCCAATATGCTCTTATATCAAAGCGTTCTTAATTTGTTTTTGATAACGTCAGTTGTGACGTCATGGATTAAAGAAGTGTTTACATATTTATAAACATTATAATAACATTATTATCGATAAACACTTTGAAGATGAAATAAAAGTCACATACACCGGCTTTCGGATCTTGTAAAAATCACATACACCGGCTTTCGGATCTTGTATATCAATTTATTTCGAATAATTTACCAAGTTAAAGTAAAAGATTGTGACGATGTTTAATCTTTATCTTAATTTTATATTTAACGTACTTTCTGAGATTATGTTTTACTTCTCTTGTCAACAGGTAAATTTGTCACTGGGGAGAGGATGACGAAATTATTGATGTTGTTATTTTCTTAACAACATCTCATAATTTTTAATAAAATTATCATACGGTGAAAATTTTTATTTGTGGAGTATTATATAATATTTATACATTTTACCGTGATATATAATATGTATTTAAGTAGCATTGATTATATAATTCGGTATATAGTCCAAATCATTATTTTGAGGAATATCAGTTTGTTTGATCTAGATACATTTGACTCAACGCCCAACAACAACAAATTAAAGCTCAACCATTTTAACTGAGCTTCAACTGAGCATGATTTTATTCTCAACCATTTTTCAATTTATTCAATTTTATTCAACACTTTTTACAATTGAGGCAAAAGTGAAACGACCTGAAAAATTTGAATGCAAGTCAGTTGAGGATCAATTAAAAATCCTTAAACAATGCTTGGTCTCCTTCAAATAAGCTCTCAAGTGATTCTCAAGTCGAAAGCTTCAAGTAAGTATGCACAAGTCTAGCTTTTAGTAAGAGCTCAAGTGATTATCAAGTCGAAAGCTTTAAGTAAAAATGCTCAGGTCTTCCTCAAACAAGAGCTCAAGTTATCCTCATGTCGAAAGCTTCAAGAAAGAATGTTCAGGCCTCCTTCAAGTAAGAGCTCAAGTAATTTTCAACTCGAAAGCTCAAATGATCCTCAATTCGTTTCTTAATTGAGGGTCATTCAGAGATAAATTGACTTAACAAAATCGCTTGTTGAAGCTTCATGTTTTTTATCAAGAGAAACACCTTTTTCAAGTGTTGTCTCCAAGCCCTCTTAAGTGTTACCCTAAAAATTAAAACTATTCTTTATTTATTTAAGCATTTTGTCGTAAGTAGGTCATTGGACTTCTTGTTTAAATGTTTTTGAACACATAAGGGTTTTGATTGCTCCATTAATTATTTTGAAATTTTTCGTGGTAAAACTGCTGTAGAACTTTTTATTTATTGTTTAAAATATATTCCTTTTTCAAAATTATTGGACATTTTGATATTTTAAATATTTTATACCTCTCTGTTGTTGCAAGTGTTTTATGAATCATTGTTTTTTATATGTTCTGAATTAGACAGTATGGTGGAAGTATCTTTTTAAACTTTGAAGTCATTGTTTGGTCATTGTTTCAGTGTTTTTAGAACTTCTCGTTGTTGGACTGTTTAAAAACCCTTTCCGTGTTTAGGAACTTTTGAATGTAACTATGTTTTTAAACTGACCGTTGTTTCAGTGTTTTAAAAACTTTTCCTTGTTGGATTTTTTAAACCCTTTGTTGTGTGAACGTTTTTGAATTCTCTATTGTGTTAACGTTGTGTAATTCTCTGTTGTGTAAATGTTTTTGGATTCTCTGTTGTGTAAATGATTTTGAATTCTCCGTTGTGTAAATGTTTTGGGATTCTCTGTTGTGTAAAGGTTTTAGGATTCTCTGTTGTGTAAATGTTTTAGGATTCTCTGTAAATGTTTTGGGATTCTCTGTTGTGTAAATGTTTTGGGATTCTCTGTTGTGTAAATGTTTTGGGATTCTCTGTAAATGTTTTGGGATTCTCTGTTGTGTAAATGTTTCGGGATTCTCTGTTGTGTAAATGTTTTGGAATTCTCTGTTGTGTAAATGTTTTGGGATTCTCTGTTGAGTAAATGTTTTGAGATTCCTTGTTGAGTAAATATTTTGGGATTCTCTGTTGTGTAAATGTTTTGGGATTCTCTGTTGTGTAAATGTTTTGGGATTCTCTGTTGTGTAAATGTTTTGGGATTCTCAGTTGTGTAAATGTTTTGGGATTCTCTGTTGTGTAAATTGTTTTGGATTCGCTAGTACGTAAATGTTTTAGGATTCTCTGTTGTGTAAAGGTTTTAGGATTCTCTGTTGTGTAAATGATTTTGAATTCTCCGTTGTGTAAATGTTTTGGGATTCTCTGTTGTGTAAAGGTTTTAGGATTCTCTGTTGTGTAAATGTTTTAGGATTCTCTGTAAATGTTTTGGGATTCTCTGTTGTGTAAATGTTTTGGGATTCTCTGTTGTGTAAATGTTTTGGGATTCTCTGTAAATGTTTTGGGATTCTCTGTTGTGTAAATGTTTCGGGATTCTCTGTTGTGTAAATGTTTTGGAATTCTCTGTTGTGTAAATGTTTTGGGATTCTCTGTTGAGTAAATGTTTTGAGATTCCTTGTTGAGTAAATATTTTGGGATTCTCTGTTGTGTAAATGTTTTGGGATTCTCTGTTGTGTAAATGTTTTGGGATTCTCTGTTGTGTAAATGTTTTGGGATTCTCAGTTGTGTAAATGTTTTGGGATTCTCTGTTGTGTAAATTGTTTTGGATTCGCTAGTACGTAAATGTTTTAGGATTCTCTGTTGTGTAAAGGTTTTAGGATTCTCTGTTGTGTAAATGTTTTGGAATTCTCTGTTGTGTAAATGTTTTGGGATTCTCTGTTGTGTAAATGTTTTGGGATTCTCTGTTGTGTAATTGTTTTGGGATTCTCTGTTGTGTAAATTTTTTGGGATTCTCTGTTGTGTAAATGTTTTGGAATGTTTTGGGATTTTCTGTTGTGTAAATGTTTTGGGATTCTTTGTTGTGTAAATGTTTTGGGATTTTCTGTTGTGTAAATGTTTTGGAATTCTCTGTTGTGTAAATGTTTTGGAATTCTCTGTTGTGTAAATGTTTTGGGATTCTCTGTTGTGTAAATGTTTTGGGATTCTCAGTTGTGTAAATGTTTGGGATTCTCTGTTGTGTAAATTGTTTTGGATTCGCTAGTACGTAAATGTTTTAGGATTCTCTGTTGTGTAAAGGTTTTAGGATTCTCTGTTGTGTAAATGTTTTGGAATTCTCTGTTGTGTAAATGTTTTGGGATTCTCTGTTGTGTAAATGTTTTGGGATTCTCTGTTGTGTAATTGTTTTGGGATTCTCTGTTGTGTAAATTTTTTTGGATTCTCTGTTGTGTAAATGTTTTGGGATTCTCTGTTGTGTAAATGTTTTGGAATGTTTTGGGATTTTCTGTTGTGTAAATGTTTTGGGATTCTTTGTTGTGTAAATGTTTTGGGATTTTCTGTTGTGTAAATGTTTTGGAATTCTCTGTTGTGTAAATGTTTTGGAATTATCTGTTGTGTAAATGTTTTGGGATTTTCTGTTGTGTAAATGTTTTGGGATTCTCTGTTGTGTGAACGTTTCGGAATTTTCTGTTGTGTGAACGTTTTAGAATTCTCTGTTGTGTGAACGGTTTGGAATTAGTTGTTGTTTTAATGTTTAAGAAATCCTCATCATTTAAATGTTTTTATTTGTTTGACTGATTTAAAACCTCAGTCTTTTGATTGTTTTAAAAATATCTGTTGTTTAAATGCTTTGAAACTCTTACGCAAAATAAGTATCTACATGTACATACGATGAATAAGTTTAATCTTTTTGCTTGCTTTAATTTTATCGCCTCTACTTAAACAAGGATACGTTCGACATCTCTTCTCTGAGGCAGTGTTATATAATATCTAAAGAAGGATTGAAGATGTGTATCACGTTCCGTTAAATATTTAAAGTTAAAAATCTTGCGGTAAAGTAATATAATGATTAATGATTAAACATCTATATATATATGATTGTTTTCAGGCGCCCTATGTCAATAATGTGTATCTATTTATGTGGGTCATTTTGTGACACATTTATATGTATATATAAATGAAACTGACATAAATTAGCTCTTGATAAGTAATTAACTAAGATTAAGGTGTTATATCGCCACGTGCCTACACGTGTACTGTATGGATGATCGCAAGGAAAAATTTGTAAACTCTTCAATATTGTACATTATCAGTGACATGTACATGTAATACAACATTATAAGTTTCTGGTACATGGAATAAAGTGAAATATTAATTCAGAACAAATTTTAAATGGCAAATAATTTAACCAATCAAAAACGCGACACATAACATACAAAAAGGGATAAACACCTCTCTCTCTCTTCCCGTGTGTGCAGTGAAATGACAAAATTATATATATGGGTGTGACTAATGCAATGCTTTAAGTACATAGTGCATTTTCTTAATGTTATGTTTTAATCACGTGACTGATACCTTGGTTACGTCACCGTATATAATAACATTTTTACCTATTGATATTATCACTAACATAAGTCTATCATAAGGAATTATACAGGATACGTTCAGGTATGTAATATCATAGATGTCTGGCAATCCGTGATTTTTATATCTTTTTCCGTCTAGTAAATATATTTACCTTTTAAATTTAGTTTTATATAGATGTTAATTATTTTATGTTTTAACCAGGGACCTATAACACTAGCTATATATGTCCCTGTTTAAATAAATAAAATTGGTGTCAGTGATTTCAGATTTTAGTCTTTTATTTATTTAATTCTTTTAATTATACAATTTTGTTGCATTTTTATTTCCGACTATTGTTAGTGACAACACGTGTTTTATATTATTATTATTATTATTATTATTATGTTTTTATGAAAAACAAGATAAAGCATTCCTTAGTTAGATTTGAATTCATATAATTTTGAACTTTGGATTCATTTATTTTCAACTGTTTGGTTTATGTTTTTTTATCTATCAAACTTTTCGGCCCCTAGTGTCACTGATAATGAAGAAGGTGCACATATGGCACATGAAAATTGAAGAGGTATTTTTGTTTTATATATGTTGTATGCAATGAAATATTTCAAAATATTTTCATAGTTATGTCATCACAATGTCATACGTCTATGGCAACGATTTAATGGATTTCTGGACAGGATTTATAATAATATTAATATAAAATGTTCTTTGGTCACGTGTGCTTAACAGATGGCTAAGATCTTATGCTTCATTGAAAGTATATTATATTAATTCGATGTATTTTTCTGCACTGGATTTACTTGATATATATAAATTCTATTTATTCCGTTATTGTACCACTAAGAGATTAATGGGCTGGAGTCACGTTAAATAATTAAGTAAAAATTATGTTCCAAATGAGAGAGAGAGAGAGAGAGAGAGAGAGAGAGAGAGAGAGAGAGAGAGAGATATTTCTTTAAGAATTCTGTTCCGACTTGAGTCTTCAAAATTGACAGAAATTGTCATGTGCTACTTTTGAATTTTTATGAAATAATACAATTCAAAAGTAGCACATGACAATTATTTGTCATGTGCTACTTTTGAATTGTATTATTTCATAAAAATTCAAAAGTAGCACATGACAAAATCTTACAATTGAAAACAAACGCACATGTATAAGTGCTAGACTAGACATTACTGTAAAATTGCATTGGTGTACAAGAGTGACGAAAACCGCTATTTTGTTTGTATAAAAGAGTGTTCTGAAGCCTTCACAAAAATATTATCGTTTTACAATATCCACATCATTTCAATCGCCCCAAAATGATACCCGTATCTTTTACATCATTATGAAGCCTCGATTTCGACCGACTATCAGAGTTAAATCGTAAATCATATTTTTGCTAACAACCACAAATCTGTGGCGAAGCCGAGGTTAACAATAAAATTTCTCAGGGTGACAATAAGGACTATAGCCCTATAAAAAATTATTTTTATATAATATTTTCCTGGTAAATTATAATTTCTGACATCGATTAAAAAAATCTTAGGTTGAACTTTGTTCCTGCATTGATTTTATAGGCATTAAAAAGATACAGTGAAGTTAGAACATTTGTAATTTCTCTCTCTCTCTCTCTCTCTCTCTCTCTCTCTCTCTCTCTCTCTCTCTCTCTCTCTCTCTCTCTCTCTCTCTCTCTCTCTCTTTGTGAACTGTAAAAAATAGGTTATGTATATAAATATCTTATCTAACATAATAAATCATAATTTATATTGAAGTAACAGTTTTTTGTTTTACTTAGTTGAAACAATAAAATTTTATCTAACCAACATGAATGACATAATTTCTCCAAGACAATAAATGCGTTAGTTATAACACAGAACGTAATTTTTATTGAAGCAACAAAGGCAGGTTGTAACATATGTTTAATATGTACTGTCATCAAAAATATTCAAAAATCATTTGCAAATTATAATTTTGATGAAACACATTGTTGGAATGCCATAAGTCACTCGGCATAGGTATTTATGAAAATTTGTTAACTTGCAAAAGTGACGTTTAAGTGATCCAAAATTGGCAAACCTTTTAAGCTAGGAATAATTCTGATTCTATTATTTATCGGTGTAAATGTATTATTTCGTATAAACAAAAAAGTATTTCTTTTAAACCATATACATATATTTTTGAAATTAAGAATAGTCATTTTCTTTAAATTTTCTTATCAGAGCCGCTGCATGAAATTAAAAAATAAAACGATTTCCTGATTAATTCCTTTTTATCGTGCAACATAATTTTTTTTTAAAATGTATTTAACGATAAAATTTTGAAAATGCTTTATGACAGATATATTATTGTGTCAAATTCAAGATGTTTTGCTACGTACAATTTGTAAATAAAGTATGAAATTAATTTTCTTCACACAAAAAGTGTCCAAGTTTTAAATATTGACAATAAACCGTTGTTATTTCTAGAGATATTTGCTATTGAGGTCGGAAAATTAATTATTTTAATGAAATAACGGCATTCCATCATCAAGTTTGATTTTTTTTACTGAATGTTTATTTGGCATTTGATAAAAATGTTGCTAGGTTTCACTTCATAATGTCATAATGTTCTACCGTGGCTAAGAAGATGGATGATTCTTCGGCGATCAAAAACTTGTTATAAAGTTATCCTATATTTCAAAACGGCGGAAGAATAACAAATTGTCAAAAGCGAAGTATATTTCTGTAGTTACGTTCTAATTGACAATAAACTATATTTATCTTTGGTTTAATATAAATTTTCATATTTGAATTGATTAAGTTCACCATAGTTGAGTAAAGAAAAGCGCACCTAGCCAACCGCATTATTTGTATCAAACAATTAATTGACATATTATAGCTAATTATTTTCATAACAAATCAACTTTTACTTGAATTTTATATTCATAAGCTGGTTTCATTAAAAATAGTCAAATGAAATATGTCACAATTGTCAGTTACAACTTTTACAAAAAAACGAGACCCTAATCATGTGTGACATGCATGAATATACAAGTTATAATCTTTATGAAAATAAAAATCTTCATATAACATTTAAATTTACAAAAAAAAAAAAAAAAAAAAAAAAAAGTTATATTTCGTTTACTTTTTGTTTCTTTGACAAAACCAAGTCCATTACATTTTATGATATCTTTTGACAACAACGAAAGCCATGTTCGATATAAACTTGTAGAAGAAGTAAGAATTGTATAAATTATCACCCTTTACATCTATCTAAAACATAATAATTTTGTAACGTCACAATCGACTGGTATTTTACAGGTACCTGTGTAAAGTGAAAATTTTCCACGGTTTGATTTTGTACGTCAAAATCGATTTGTATTACCCACACCGTTGAAATGTGAAAAATATTACACCTTTTTATTACATCGATTATAGAGTAATTCTGTGTTATCTCATTTATTTATTTATTTATTTATTATTTATTTATTTATAGGGAAAGATGACAGAGACGCAGAAACATTCAATTGGTGTCATAGGGACGGGTAATTTTGCACGTGCAATTGCGAAACGACTATATTATTCGGGTTATCATGTTGTGATTGGCAGCAGACGACCAGATGATCGCTTATTTATCGTCCATTGATGACTGTTTCTGTGATATAGCTGTGGGTTCAATTAGCGATTGTATACAAAATGCTGAAATTATATTCCTCGCTATACACTTTGCAGACTACACGGATTGTTTAGGTAAATACATTCCCGAATTATCGAGAAAAATCCTCATAGATGTTTCCAACCGTGATCGACCAAGTGAGACAGAGTCGAATGCAGAATTTCTGAGCACACTTGTGCCCGACGCAAAAGTTGTAAAAGCTTTCAATGTCTTGTCGGCATATGCAATTGAAGAGGAGACTGCTGGTGGGAGTCGACGTGTTTTTCTGGCAGGCAATGACACGACGGCACGAACAAAAGTATCGGTGCTTGCACGTGAATTAGGATTTTATCCAGTGGATCTAGGATTGTTGAAATCTTCACGTAAAATCGAAAGGTTTCCAATTCGACTCTTCCCAGAATGGCGGGGTCCTATTGCCTTCTCTATAGCTGTTTTTAATATTTGGTTTTTGTATATAATATTCATTTACTTTGTGGAGAAATCAGCTTTCAGTTGGGAACAAATTTTCATCAAAGTTACGAACAAACCTCTGTGCATGACGGCTATAACTCTGCTATCTGCAACGTATTTACCAAGCTCGATTGCTAGCATGTTTCAAATTTTTTATGGAACAAAACATATTCGATTTCCGTACTGGTTTGATAAATGGCTGAAAGCACGAAAACAGCTCGGAATCATGGCTTTTATTTTAGTAACAGTTCACGTAATTATATCCGTTCTTCTGATGAGTCCGACATATTGGCGTTCTTGGTATCATCCAATCAAAATAATTGTTCCGAAGAACCTAACAGAAGATCTTGAACTTCCGATGGTGACCTGGATGATCTGGAAAGGAGAAGCAGCCTGTTTGGCGGGGATTTTAGCATTTTTATGTCTATGCATTTTAGCAGTGTCTACAATTCCATCAGTATCCGAAACTTTAAACTGGAAAGAGTGGCAATTTATTCAATCAAAATTAGGTCACGTGTCATTGTTCTTATCTGTAGTGCATGTCATTATCATGGGAGCACCTGGTTGGGCCAATGGGGGTGTGGTTAAAATTTTAAAATCAATTACATTTTTGAGCTTAATACTTCCAGTTATAACGTTGACTTTGAAAATTCTATTTTCATTTCCCTGTTTAAATAGGTACGTGACAAAAATTCGCCGAGGGTGGGAGCGGAATAACACTGGATGTAAAGCTAAATGTTCGAAACCTTACAATTCTGGATATGTCGTTTCCAAAAAAGAAAATTCAAAATTAGACTTTAATTTTGATGCTGAAGCCTCGCAAATGATACAGTTTGAAAGCGATGCTTGTGAATGTCATATGCTGAAAAATGTCTGATAGTGTTGTAGTTATAGAGTAAACACCTAATGTTACTTGGATCTTGTTTAATTTCAACAAAACTTTTTAAAAATTACTTTATAATGTGAACGTGTAATACGATATGAGGCGAGACAGAATTGTTAAGAGTGTACAGTTTTAAACTATAAATATGTTGCAATGGTAATGAATACACAACATTAGAAGATCTTTTAAATTTTTAGGAAATTCTGAAATTTTCTCGAAATTAATCGAAAACCGATTCGCTTTATTGTTGTTTCCGATAACCTATTTATAAATTGCATGTTTCGTTAGCATATTTTTAACTTTCCACGCTCTGGATCTTCACAATATAATTTAAGGAGCGCTAAAAGTTACGAAACTAATTGTTCACAACGAACTGTGATTAACAGAACAACTCCGTGGTTTTTGCGTCTCATTAATATTATCGTCATGTCCCATTGTAAAACCAGTGTGTGTGTGTGTGTGTGTGTGTGGTGTGTGTGTGTGTGTGTGTGTTGGAGATGGAGAAAGGAATTCGAACCATGACCAGATTTGCTCTATTATTGATAAAGGTATTGCATTTAGAGATGAAAGTCGCAGAAATTTGTGTCACGGTAGACATGACACGCAAATGAACAATCCATAAACATTGACCTGAGCGCCATTTCACTTATTAGTTTATGACTTCCTGAATGTGCGTAATATTCCCGTCGTGGACATAAATACACATTTAATAAATCATGGTGAAAAAAAGTAGTTGGTAGTTATCACATGTAAAAATAATCAACAGAATAGAGCTTTACACAATAACCCCTACCACTAATTTTTGAACGTTAATTTTTACACTAACTGATATATTGTTTTTATTATTATTATTATTATTATTATTATTATTATTATTATTATTATTATTATTATTATTTATTTTTATTTTATTTATTTATATTTCTTTTATTTTATTTATTTATTTATTTATTTATTTATTTATTTATTTATTTATTTATTTATTTAGTATTTTACAAGATATTAAGAACATACACCAGCTTTGCGTCAAACTTTGTGGATAACAATGGGAAACTGTCTTCGATTACGGAAGAAAAATGTTTGGCGACGTGTCAGACAAAACTGATTACAGTATAATTTTTGTCGTACATGAGATGGCGCCTATAATGGGATCTAACAAAGGATAATATTCTCTGCATGAAACATAAAACTTCCAATCAACTGTTTGATCAGTGCACGTAGAGTTCATTTAAAGTTATACCTAAAGGCTACCTTTAGCAAATATTGTCGACTTTTTAATGTTAAGATTTAAATTTTTATCAAATATTGTTTAAAACTGTTAAATGTATTCAGGTAAAATTGAAGTCAATCGGTACAACATGAAGTCATTATCTTGTGCTTTTTTAAATCGTAAGAATTTTAGCAGATTCCGGATTGTGAACCAGTTTAACAAAATATTCGGTCTTGTTCGATTTTGCTAATTATATAAGTGATACTTTGCATTTCGTATAACAATAAACTATATTTGCTTTGACATGATGTATATTACTTTGCTGAAGCAGCAGTATAAGAATTAGAGTGGTGTTATAGTGTTTTAGCGCTGTCAATTTTTTAGAGGTATGTAGGGGTATGCTGTGTAGCTATTATATGGTAAGATAGTGTACCAGTTTTGGCTAAAGATGAAAGAAAAGGGCGTCACATACACACACATACACAAATATATATATAGTGAGGTTTGGGGAGCTTTTTTCACCTTTACAGATAATGAACCATATGAATCACTGCATATTAAATTTCTTAAAAACATTTTAGGAGTACACTCTAAAATCTAGTAACAGTGCCTGTAGGTATGAACTGAACCGCTTTCCTTTAAAAGAAAAAATAATGTACAGGGTCATTAAATACCTATCTCATATCACAGAAAACAAAAACAGTCTATTATATGAAATATTTAGAGAAACGGAAGCCACAAATAAATGGACAATAAGAGTTAAAACCTTTTTAGACCAGTTGGGATTCTCTTATCTTTCCTCAAATCTTGAATTATTAAATAAAAAAACTCCCACATGTGAAACAAAGAATACATGATGTTGAATGTTATCAGGTCCTCTCATAAATTAAAAATTTTGAATGAAATAATTCCTTCTACTGTTCAATCTAATTATACAAACATTTTATGTAATTATACTGATAGATCTACCATAGCTAAATTCAGGTTAAGTGCTCATAATCTTTTTGTAGAAACAGGGAGATATAACAATACCAACTACTTTGATAGATTGTGCAGTTGTTGCACATTAAATGAAGTTGAAGATGAATTACATTTTTTATTTCACTGCCCCCTATATTCAGAAGGTAGATCACTATTTTACTTAAAACTTAATAATTTTTACCCTAATTTCTTTGTTCTACCTTTCACATAATAAAATCAAACTTCTGTTTGATAAAAATACAAAAAATATTTTGAAAATTACTGCTAACTACATTAGAAATTGTATAGTAATAAGAAATACCAAAATCTGTTCATTAGAATAAACAATTTCCTTATTGTTACCGCCTTGCAGGTTACAGACTCGCTACACTTTTTGTGTATATTGTTTGAAGAGTTTGCATATTTTTGTATTTTTCTCATCTTTCCTTGTAAATATTGTCATTTTATGTTTAATTAGATTGACAGTTTATGTTTAATTAGATTGTGATTTTATGTTTAATTAGATTGCCTTGATCAATTATTGTAATTGTATCCGTGTAATAAAGAAATAAATAAATAAATGACTATATATATATATATATATATATACCTTTGACGAAGCATTAGGTCTGAGAATAAAATGGAATTAAATGGTTCATCAAACGAGATCATTGTTTATATTAATCCAGATTTAGGACAGACACGAGATCTAACGATAAATTCGTACTCCGTTTTGTCGTCCAATCCCCGAAGAAAGTACAGAATGTTTAACTCCCGACTTCAGCCGCTGGGCACTGGGTCGAATGATAAAAAACAATCAGTGGTGTGGTTAAAATTCTTGTTTTTTTTAATTATCACAATTAAATAAAACAATGTAAACATTGTTATAACATTTATAGGATCGTCATTAAATCATGCATCTTGTTTCTGATCTAAACCAAAATGTTATGGGTTCATAGACATTTAATTAAAACAAATATTGATTGATGTTTGTGGCTTTTGGCTATTTATACTTTAATAAACAAGCACCTTGCATGTAGTACGTGACAAGATCCCCATCACTGTTGTATAAATTTGCATTAATTTTTATCGGACAGCATAAACGGTTTTGTGTTCGTAATAACTTTGATGTGGTCAGCATTTTGAAGGCACATGGAACATTTTGCATACAAGTAAGAATAGAAAGCTTCAAGATACAAAAGAAACTTGGAGGGAATATTGTAGTTGTCAAGGACTCCTTATCGATTTTAGATCTAACAGAACTAGTTCTTTATGATCAAGTGTCTCCAATACCAAAATATTATTAATTCAGCACTATGTGTATATTTTCTTGGATTGTAAAACGTGTGCATACATACATGTAAGAATTTTTTGTGGGGTACCCGGTATTTATTTATTTATTTATTATTTATTTATTTATTTATTATCTATTTATTTATTTTATTAATTCAATTTTATTTCATTTTATTTTATTTTGTTTTATTTTATTTTATTTTTATTTTTATTTATTTATTTTTTTTTTTTTTTTTTTTTTTTTTTTTTTTTGATTTGTGTGTGTTTCAGGACACTTTTAACGGGTGGGGCTGTTAGGTGCCCGTCAATACTACCATAACTACAACCACTACCAAATGCCCCCTCTGAAGTCGGAAATCTATTGTCAATGGTCCCAGTTTGCACGTTATATATCTTTTTTTTTTTTTGAGTATATTAAATATATTTCTTATTGCTTCTTTATGTTGTAAGCAAGTAGAAAAACTAACACTGCACACGAAAAAAGTAAAAAAAAATCATGAAATAAAAGTGAAAGCATGCTATTTTAATATTAAAAAACTTAATATAAAAAATTAAAATATTTATATTACTATATAACTATCCATCTATATAAATTTCAGCTTACCTAGGTAATTGACCGTAAAGATCAATATATATATATATATATATATATATATATATATATATATATATATATATATATATATATATATATATATATATATATATATCACAATATGTTTAAAACATATGGAAATCATAAATACAAATGTTTGTTTTGAGCCTACAAATTTTGAGCTGATGAGCCAGAGTAACTTTTTACGAGATACAAGTTAAAAGGTAAATGGATTTAGGTGCAATTTCCAGATGACAGACAGTACCTTCGGTACTTTTGTAATTGAGTTAGATGGTTAGGGGTTTCCTCCAATGGCAATTTAATCACATCTCTAAAATGAAATCGAGTACCGAATATAGGAGAGAGGTTTATACTCAGTGGTATACATATATATCTCCGTGTTTATCTGTAGTGTCTTTGAAATTCGTCACTAAGAATTACTCGATTGGATTAAAAGATAACGAAGCACAAATATTTTAATCTACATACTTTATTCCATTTTTTCTCTGTTTCTCATACGAGTTGTCTTTCTTAGTCTATTTCATCTTTTGCGATAAACAACACCTCGATTTTGGGAACCGGAAGTTCTATTTGTTCCATCGCCTATTGTCAAGTTTGATGTTTTACAACCAATCCATCATTTGAGGTTTTGTAAAAACTCTCAACTTCTATCCAATTATGTCACTGTAAAATTCCGTGTTTATGCATAATTATTACAGTAATGATATCCGCTTCGTGCTTATAGTCAAATGTTAAAAATGATGAGAATTCCATACCGCGGAAATCTTACTACATATATATTAGTCAACTGGTATTTTTACAAATTTATGACTACCATCATGGTCTTGCAGACAAAAAAAAACAAAACAAAATAACATATTGAACATACCGACTGAAAACTCTTGTACGAATCTATATACGGCAATTTGTATGTCCATCGTTCACGGAACTTATGCCCACCAAATATCTTAAACCTTCTATAATGAATAAACCTTCATTGTATCGCGAAGTGCTTAGATTTTGCAAGACTCGCGCATCACATCGCCACACGTTTAATTTTACACTGCCACTCCAATGAGCCGCCGTTTGTACACAGTTTACGAAGTAGCGGTCACCTGGGCTTCTGAAACTGGAATAAATAAAACATTATTTATGAAATCACAAAAAAAAAAAAAAACCAAAAACAAACATTTTGTTGGTCATTTTATAATGAACCAATGAGATCTATGTAAATACGTAAAACGAAGTTCTCACGGTGCTTTAGTTTTGAACTCTAAGTTTAAAAGTGTAAGTTCGAATCCCGGAGATCACGTGACTTAAAGCTGACAACTTTGTTTACAGGTGAAACTAGCTAGACAGGAAGTATCTACCCTTCCAGAGCATCCGATCTTACTTCTTTAATGGAAGTCCAGGCCCCAGTTTCACAATCATTCACTCAACTGAGTGTACACTCAACTCAAATTCGGGAATATTTCAATGTCAATTTCTAAGACATTACACAGTTAAACTTGAATATCTAATGCAATATTTAAATTGTTAAGTGTAGTTTTGTTGAACAAAACAAAACATTGTCTCATAAACTTTAAAATTTTTAAATTATTGATGAGAGAAAAAGGAGAACATTTGAGTTGAGTGTATACTCAGCTGAGTGAATGATTGTGTAACTGGGGCCACGTGTATAACTGAATTGACCTTTTCTTTTTAATTAAGAGGGTTATTGTGATTTGGACATTGACTCACTGGTAAGTTTGTGTTTTATTTCTGTTTAACATAACCACGGGGGAAATACCAACTTAACAATTTTGGCATCCGTCAGAGCCGGTACGCGCTTTATTGCATCCGTCCAAAAATTTTGAGAAATATTGTCGTGGTACGGCATCCGTCGGACAACACCTGGGAGAAGTTTAGACTTATTTGGTATGAAAAATGACACTAAACTAAGGTTTGAAATGACATTTCACTACCTATTTTAACGATTTTCTTTAAAACAACTGTGAATCAAGCTCCAATCAATTTCTCCAATGTGGAAGTTACATAAAATGATTATTTATCCTTCTTTATGAAGTTTGAGAGTTAGTTGTTCAATACCTATGGTATAAATGCAAATTTTTCAGTTTAAAAGACACTAAAATTTCGCTTCTTCAGACATTTGGTTAGAGAGCTTTGTTTTGACCAAATGTGAACATTTTTTAGGTTTCAAATTGTTTTTTTCATTTTTAGCGATACGGCATCCGACGTGTTGGTACGGCAGCCGTTGAACTTCAAAATGCCGTTGATACAGCATCCGTTTATTGTATATTTCTCCTAAAGACCAAATTCGGACAAAACATCAAGTAATAAAAATAAGAAATTTTATGATCCAACAAATAAAAGTCTTAAAGTCAATTGAATAGTTTATCAAATAAGTTTTTTTTTACCTTTTGTGTCCGACGGATGCCGTACCAGACACTCATAGTATGACTTATAAACAACTTGCTATACTTTACAGACACTGGTTCTATGGTCATTAAGAAAATTTAAGAAAAAAAATTGAAACGGAAGCCGTACTGCCACTGAACGGATGCCGTATCAGAAATTATTTTGAAGGTCGGATGCCGTACCCGAAAAAAAGTATGTAATTAAAACCGATTTCTGTTTAGTTCCTTACGTTCTTATACAGAAATATAGATAGAGTAATCATATAGGAAAATATCCCCAATCTAAAAAGTATTTCTGAGGACACTTGCAATAATCATTAGCAGTTACCTCGATGTTCTTTAATCGCATAAATATCATGGATATTGAACATCCTATTTTTTTTTTTGGACGGATGCAATAAAGCGCGTACCGGCTCGGACGGATGCCAAAATTGTTAAGTTGGTATTTCCCCCGTGGTTATGTTAAACAGAAATAAAACACAAAACTTACCAGTGAGTCAATGTCCAAATCGCAATTATTTCTCAAAATTTTGGACGGATGCAATATAGCGCGTACCAAAAATAAAATACTGATGCCAAAATTATTAAATTGGTATTTCCCCCGTGATAACTTCTTACTAACTGTGTGTATAATGCAGTTGTTATAAACCACATTTTGAATTTAATCATAAAAATACATTCCGGAAAAGTGGTATATAACAATATATAGTCATATACCACTTTTTGAATGTTTTTTTATGATTAAATTTAAAAAGTGGTGTATGACAGTGGTATACAATAAAACACTGCAACTTTTTTCTGGATAGGACAGCCTTGAGTGTGGGTACAGAACGCATGCGCACAGGAAGAAGAAAGAAGGGATAGAAAGTAAAATAACAATATCGCTCATACAGTACAGTCCTGTCGAAAGTTAAACACTTAGTTAACCAAAAGTAGCCGAAATTCAGCTGCCGAGGGACCCAGCTAGTGCTTGAGAAGCTATGTCTCGGCCCCTTGACATCTAAGGATGTCGAGGGCTCGGTAGCTCATTCGGCTTGTTTGGCTAACGAGGGGTCGTGAAGGCTGACTAAGGTCGAGCAGTTGATCCCTCATTAGCTGGTAGCCGAGAGCCGGTGTAACGAAGAATATTGACCCGGGTTGAAAATTGACCCGGGGTTCATTTTTCAACGTTGAATATTACCCGCGGGTGCTTTTTCATCGTTGAAAACTGAGACCAAAAGTCGTGAAATTTATACCCGGGGTCATTTTTCAACGGTTTGATATATTTTTTTTAATTGCTGAATACCTCAACACGTGGAAAATTGACCCTGTTGAAAATTGACCCAAACTACAAATTATTTTTGTTTATATCTCTTTCATTGAATTTGCTCTATGAGACTGATCTATATCTACTGTCATGTTGCAAATTTTGAATTTACTGGATGTTTGTAAATACAAATAAAATGTCACGACACTACTTATCAAATATTAAATTTAAAAGTTAATTTTCCCAGAATAATAAGTAAAATTTCGTCTGGATCACCCAATGTCCAGCAATACACGGTTAACTTATTTTCATGTTTGAGGCCACATGATGTCAATAACAACGACAGTGTTTTTAATTTTACGGCATTTATTGGTTTAGATTTTTGCGTTTTAATGATGATTCTTTATCAAATAAAATAAAATTTATGGGATTTTTGGACCTGCACATGGCACGTCTATTAGGATTTGCAGCGTAATTTTTGCTCATCGAATGAATTCATGGCTCTTTGTAACTGATTTTTTTTATATAAGCAGAAAGCCGCTTCGAATACCCCTCCCTTCCACTGAGTCAAATGATTGTCCCCTAATTAAAATCAACTTGTCAGTATAAATAACAAGTCGATATACGAGTCCAACATACATGTATTTTAACTGGTAAAATAGTAGACATTCTCGAAAATATATATCTGACAGCTTTATTAATGACAGGGGTCATGATTATCCGACTAGACAACATCATGACATTCAATTCCTTCGACTTAAAAAAGTTAAATGGACTTGTCACATAGCAATATAATATTCTAAAATTATTTTGTCCGATTAAAAGCAGGGTTATCTGTTTGTGTTAGATTTTTTTTCATACCCCCCCCCCCCAAAAAAAAAAAAAAAAAAAAAAAAAAAGAATAACCAACAAAACCTCCAAACAAACAAAATCACAAAAATTGAAAAAATCATGGTTTATGATCTAAGTTCATTGATATTTTACTTTTATGTTGTGAATTTTGAACCGGTTTTCCGATCAAATTCAACGACGCGGTTCAATTTTCAACGGACTAGGGTCTAAATTCAACATCTTCGGTCTCATTATTCAACGTTTGAAAAATGAACCCCCGATCAATTTTCAACCGGGTCATAATTCTCGTTACACTGATCAGATGTCATTGTAAATACTAGTAATCAGATAAATAATCAGCGACATGTAAACCAGATTTTAAATGTTGCTAATTAATAAATAACATTTTAAAAACAAATCAATAATTCAAGATTCAAGAATAAATTACAAAAATATTATTTTGGATTCATTCGTATTGATAAAACAATTTTATAACGAGACATTTATTATTATTATTATTA